>CM028699.1:64346387-64426997 GCA_016771965.1 Brassica carinata
AACAGAGTATAATTTCAGTGATACTAGTGAATATTTATTTACTTAATCACTTGATTAATATATCTAAAAAGAAATATAGAATTATAAACAAACTTTAAAAATCGAGTGGGAGAGATAGATTGTACCGGCGACATCTTGACCATCATAGATACCACGGTGAACAGTACCAAAAGTACCTCGAGCAATCACACTTTTGACAATAAGCTTCGAAGGATCAATCTCCCACTCTCTCCTCGACCTACCCACCTCTGTGGTTAATTTGTGATTGTTGTTGCAATTGTTACTATACCCACCACCACCACCACCACCGAGAAGCGGTCTCTGAAACACAAGCTGACGATGTCCAAAGTTGTTTTGCTTATATTTATTATCAGCGTTATCTTCACCATCACTCAAGCTCTTCCTCTTCTCCATCGTCCATGCTCTGCTTAAGTGTCTCTGCAATTGCTCGTCCAAACTCTTTAAATCTATCTGATCCGCTCTCACGTATCCTCCTCCGCCACTCTCCTCCTTCTCCTTCATTTTTTTCCTTCAAAACCAAATCCTAATTTACAAGAGATTCAAAATTTGTTTTTCTTTTGGTTTGCTTCAGATTATTTTATCGTATTTCATGGATGCGTGGGTTGTGAATTGTGATTGGAGTGCTAAGGAGCTGAACCAAAAAAAGGTAAAAAACGGGGAAGTTGTGTTTGTGTTTATTGCAACAAACAACCAAAGAAGAGACTCATCACTCTCTCTTGCTCTCTTCTTATCTGTGATGAGACTTCTCGGAATACTTCATACTCAGCTTTCTTTTAAGACAAACAAACGTTTACACGTGACCACATGGGGTGTCCCTAACAGGCTAAGGCTCGACGTGTGTCGGCTCCACTTCTCACAATTATTTTTAATGGATAAACGCACTCTTATTTTTATCCGTACCAATCTCATCAAACTAATGTTAAAACTTATTTCAGTTAATAACTTAATATACATTGTGAAAAGTCTAAGAACCTTTTTATTACTTCAATTTAGTTTGCTGTAATCTTATTCAACACATTAAGTCTACTAGCTATAATTACTATTATAAATATATTTCGCCTTCAGTTTAGACCAAAGTTTATGAAAAAACCAACTTGAGATGTTAAGTCAACCAATAAATTATCGTTTTTGAAATTGATCTAATTTAAGAATATCTAACATCAGATATAGCATATACATATAGATATGTAAAATCAGTTAGTGAATATATATATAGTTCATGAACTATCATGGGATTCACGGTCACTTTGCCACCTTTCCGTTGAACTATTGCCTTTTTCGTGTTTTTAATTGTGCCGTTTTAAAATTTGCAAGATAACTATTTAGTAAGATATTGGGTTTTATTGATAAAACCTTCACCTCTTAATCAGAAAAATACATCATATAATTTATCAAGGTTTTAAATCCACAGCTTAGAAACATTTAACGTATGCTATCCTTTATCTAGAATTCTTTCTATTTTGGATAGAAACAATTAAAATAAAATGTAATATGTTGGTTGAATATTTTTATCACTAAACTATGTGAATATTACACTTTTACATATTAAAATATTACACTTTATAATTTTACACTTAGTTAATATAATTTAACATTTGAAATTTTATTTCAATTTTATTAATAAAAGTTTACAGTCGTTTTTTACCTAAAATACAATGAAGAATCATTTTATAATGTTTAAAAATTAATTTTTAAACATATGTTTTCGACTGTCCTATGTTTTCATATTTCCATATATTTCTCAGTGTTACTGAAAATAAACATTTAATTTTTGTTTTTATTTGGAGACCGAAAAATGAAAAAACACAAATCACTATTTTTGATATGATTCACTTCTAAAGAATGGAATGTATGACTACTATGAAATTTCTATACCGGTCTTATTTATCAAACACAAATCACTATTTATTTGTTATATTTTTACAAAATCAATAATATTAACATTTTATTTTTTCCAATCACACCATTATCTTAAAAATATATGAAACTATAAAACATAGAAATGTCTAAGACAAATTTAATTAAAATTTCAAAGGTTAAAAGTTAAAAGTTTGTTAATAAAAAGTTCAAGTTTATAAATAAACAATGTAAGATTCACATATTTTAATGGTATAGTCTCTAAACTAACATATTGCATTTTGTTTTAATTATATTTTGTCTATCATAGAAAAAAATGTTGACAGATGGTGATACGCGTTAAAAACCATAATTTGAAGGTTTAAAATATTAATTAAAAGTGTATTTTTCAGAGATAATTGAACGGACTTATCACTAAAACCCCTAAAATAATATAGTATGGATAGATTCGTTTCAGTTATTAAGTACGTTGGTGGTTTAAGCATATATTGTATCCCATTTGCATGCATAAATATATATTATCTTGGACGTATAATTTTGTTGTCTTTTATGAATTAGGTACTTTTTCTCTTTGGTGCTTGAGCTTTTTTTTTTTGGGCAATGGTGCTTGAGCTTATGTGACCGATATATTAATGCTGATGTAAGAAAATAAGGTCACTAAGATACATGTTGGTCAAAATAAATTAATTGGACCAGAATCCAAATTTACGAGAATTTTCCAACCAGAGATGCTCCTTCTTTTGATCCGAAAAATAAGCTTTTGTATCATCTTATGCCGGACCTATACGTTAATAATTTTATCACACAAACTAGATAATATCAAATGGAAAATAACCTATGTTAATTAACTCTCTTTGTTCTTCAGATGAAAAAAGAAAGAAGATTAGACAGGTACAAGCAAGGAAACAATTTAGCTAGGATCAGATAAGAAAACGACCGGACATAAGCATTAAAATCTAGCTTTGTTTATTAAATTTCTCATTTTCCAGTATTGCATAATTGCGTATAGTCTGCAAGTTGTTTCGGTCGGATAAAAAATTAAAAAAAAAACTAGTTCATGGCTCGATTCAATTTGCACGTGAAATCTTTGTTCGCCTTCAATTCATGTGACCAAAAATTGAAAAGTATGTGTACTGTGCAGTCAGCAGTACACGCACATAATATAAGCTAGTTGAAAATTAATTATTATAAGTTTTTAAAGTATATTATATTTTATTTATTTTTCTAAAAATAAAGTGGATTTGTGATTCGTCCCATAATTTATAATTCATTTTGAAATAGTTAATAAAACTGAACTATTACAGTCGAGAGCTAATATTATTTAATAATGTTATTTTATTTTATATATATATATATATATAATATTCTACTAGCTTTCGCAGCTGCCCGTAGATGTAGCTCTAGTCTATTACAGTATATATATGAACTATTATCTATATAGTCTATCAGCTCACTCTGTGTCTTTCACTCTCTATTCAGTAAAGAAGCAAGAAGAATGCGAAAGAAGAGCAGTGGGGAAGAAGACAAAAATGAGTATAAGAAGGGCTTGTGGACAGTTGAAGAAGATAAGATCCTCATGGATTATGTCAAAGCTCATGGCAAAGGCCACTGGAACCGCATTGCCAAAAAAACTGGTCTTAATTTCTCTCTCTCCAACTAAATATTATTTCCTAGTGAGACGACTATGGGTTTTAAGTTCATGTAGAGTTTAAAGATGAATAAGTCCTTTTTAAGGTTAGGACCTCCCATTACTACAGGATCTTGATTAAGCTAAGAAGTCACACACACGTATACAGGACTTCATAGATGAACTGCTTAATTATTAGCTTCCTTTGTGTTGGGGATGGGGCGGGGATTGGTAGTATCAAAACTTATGGGGTTGTCGTTAGACTTTTACAGGCTTTGGGGTTGGTTCAAGCTTTTCGAATAGTAATTAATGAATAAAATTAATAGGTTTGAAGAGATGTGGAAAGAGCTGTAGATTGAGATGGATGAATTATCTTAGCCCAAACGTGAAAAGGGGACATTTCACTGAGCAAGAGGAAGATCTCATCATTAGACTCCATAAGTTACTTGGTAATAGGTAATTTAATGCATCACTTTTTCAAATTGTTTTGTACATTCTCAATTTGTTTCATAACGACTAGTTTGATGTGTGTATATATATATATAGGTGGTCTTTGATAGCTAAAAGAGTGCCCGGTCGAACAGACAATCAAGTGAAGAACTATTGGAATACACATATAAGTAAAAAAGTTGAAATCAAAGATCAAGCACTCAGACCCATCAACAATCAGATACCCAATTTGCCGAATATTGCAGATGCATCCGAAGAAAGATTATTGAATCTGAAGTTTGATAATAAAAGTATTTTTGGAGAAGATAAATTTCTTATGAGCGAAGGTCTTGGTCTTCTCCATCAGAGCATAAATAACTATTAGAGTTCGTCGCGTAGGGGCCATCAAGAGGATGGTTTTGAGCTTAGCACACTCGCCTACATCACGGATTTCTTTCATGGACACGGTTATTAATGTATTTTGTTATGATGGGTTGACTTACGTTTTAAATGTGTTTTTCTTTCTTAGATTGCGTAATTGTAGAGCTTAGCTGAAATGTGACTAAACACTGAAACATCAGCAATTTGATTTAAAAAAAAAAAAATTGCTGATGTTGTAGTGTTTGATTAACTTATTTATATGTGAACTACTATAAAAAAAAAGTTTGGTTTGAGATATTTTGAAAACGTTTTATACTTCTGTCTGCAACAATCACATAGATACAGTAATAATAAGGAAAAATATTTAAAATAGTCCATGAGGGATATTATGTGGAATGTAATTTTTCACGGCCTGCACCCACTGTTTTGAAACCCGATCCGGACCTGCGGTTGAATCGGTAAACCCGGTGATCCAGGATAAATCTGGTTTGGGTTTTGTGAAAAACCTAAAATTTAAAAACCCGCAAAAACCCGCAAAAATCCACTAAAACCCGAAATTCGGTACCGGTTGAACCATTAGATCCGCAAGATTTTATTTTGGATTTATTTTGGATTTGAAGTTTAATTTTATCATTCACATTAGACATATAAATATTTATGAATTTTTAAGTCTTGAATTTTTTTTGTTAGATGTCATAAATCTTAACTTGTTACAATTTTTTAAAAATAATCTAAACTATTTTTGATATTTTGTATGTCAAATGAAAATATATAAACTAAAATTAAGTATTTTCTAAATGTTTTCAAAAATAAAATATATACATATTCAAACCATTATTATATGTTTTATATAAAAATTAAAAAACACTTAATTTTAGTTTCTATATGTTTATTTTCATAAGTAATATAATATTATATTATAAAGCTAATACATTATCAATCCGCGGTTCATCCGCAGTCGATCCAATGATCCAGTAATCCGGACAGTCTTCCGGTTCAGTGTCCGGGTTGATTTTCAAAACACTGCATGCACCAAAATGTATATCAGTAAGAAGAAGTGTTTCAAAAAAAAAGAAAAAAAGTAAGAAGGTAAAATCTGAGGGGTTTCCTGAAGAGTCACAAACGCCGAATCTATATATTTGATTAATCATACTCTTTGCAGTATGAATATATAGTACAGCTATTTCTGTTATTAATACAATATTACAGTGTGACATTCAATCACAATTCACGCTGCCATACAAAATTCTTAAAATTACAGAATATGACAAGGTTGTCCCTCTTTCTTAGTAAATTTTAATTGTTGCTGTTAACTGTCTTGATAAACTCTAATTCACAAATTTAAATAAATTTTGAAATTAAAATTTCACTAACGTCTGTGCTAACATCTACTATTAAAAGTTGCTTATTATACTGCATTTATATTAGATAATAATTTTAAAAGGTGGACGCAGAGGAGGTGGAGTAAACATGGACTAGCTAGGGACAAGGCTTCCCATATAGAGCTCAAAACGGTAAGGGAACAACTGATGGTATAGAGTATAGACTCAGAATTAGTTGGTAATAAAATTTGTCAGAAGTCTGTCTAGCAAGAGACGTTTTGAAGATGCTCTTGAAAGAAACGAACAATGTCATCCTAGAAAGAGATAGAAATCACTTTAGTTATATATTTCATTTTTTTTCTTTTTAGTTCTTGTCCCCCAAGATTTAGCTTTTTTATTTAAATAAAATCAAAAGACCATCTGCATGCATTCTTCATGTTTGCTTATTAAATAGAATGCCAAGGGTTTTCTGATGAGCTACATAGAAACAACAAGTTGGTGTGGCTGAATTGAAAATGTGGACGGGATAAAGGCTTGAAAGAGTTCCTACAGCTTCCAATGTAGTATGGTAGCCACATCTTTAACCTATCAAACAACATAGAAAATAAAATCAAACCGTAGATACAACCGATTTGATACACATAATATAAACACAATTCTTCATTAACACCCCCCCCCAAAGAAAAGATCTACATATTATTTGGGTTTTCTTTTTTTATTTATATGAAAGTTGAATACCATGAAGATAGGAAAACAACTCAGCACATTACAAATTACATATGGAATAGAGATATATGATGATGATGGATGCTCATGATGATGATGATGGTGGATTGGTTCATACTGAGCTAGTTTCGGAGAGGCCAAACTCAAGTCCCCAAAGCTCAAAAGCACCCTTAATAAAATCATAGTAGCCTCCCTTCAAAGCAAGTGTTCCTTTCACAAGTCCTTCTCTCACGAATGGATAGGTCAACAAGTTTGCTAGTGAAACATTCACTGCCTCCTGCGTTAGTTTAGGCAGTATATTAATATAAATTCGTTCATATATGTGTATGGGAGGACAAAGATAGGTTTGAACATATATATATATATATATACATACCCTTTCACATCGGCCACACTGGTCCTCAAAGGCTGAATCCCCAAGTTCTGATATGACTTTTGACTTGGCTGGTAAACAGATTTTGACCCAGTCCTCTATGAAATCACTGCAATTAATATAACTCATGGAAAAGTTATATCTCATTTAATTTAAAAATTATATTAAATTAAATATAAGATATAAAGAGATTATACGTGGAGTTGTTTCCATCCAAAGGAAAAGACATCAGTCCCTTGATCCCACCACAAGCGCTGTGTCCTATCACCACAATGTTCTCCACCTACATCAATAAAATTCTGTTACGGCTACTTAAATTTTTATCAAAAACACTTGTTAGATTTGAAAGTTAACATTTCTAATTTTATCTATTTTCTACGATTTATTTTATTTTATTTTTACAAATATAATGACATTCTGTAATTTTTTATTTTCCGGTAAACTGTTAATTATATGTATATTTCTCCATTTAAGTATATATATGGTAGGTAAACTCATATAGTTAAGCTTTTTTATGGACCGATCTCTTAAACATTAGTTGAGAATTGATTTCTTATGTGTCGTTACCATATTCATTATAAAATATAACATGATTTTTAAAAAAATATATATGATATGACATCATTTATTTATGATATGTATAATTTCATTTAAAATATTTTGCTTTTTGGTAAGATTTTTATATATGATAATGACGAATAAATTTTATACCACATTCAAGTAAATTTCTTCAAAAAGATTTAACTGAATCTTAAATTGAATTAAATTAACATATTTACACCAAACTAAAAGAAACGAGCTTACATATAATTATTTATTTTGTTTTCGTACCGATAAAGTGCAACATAAAAATAGTAAAATCAAAATATAAAATGAAAATTTCTTTTAAAATAAAATAGTAGTATATCAAAATTATTATTTATGCGTATGATGATGCAGGAAAATTTGTAGTTATAAAGGAAACGGTTCACCTTAAGGTGCAAAACAGCGTATTCGATGGCTGCCCCAACTCCACCGTAGTGGACCTGTAAAATTTAGCAAAAAGTACAAAAATACGGTCAACGTTACATCTCCGTAAGACTAGAGTCAAGCACCTCAAAAGTCCAAAGGTTTTAGGTAGAAGAGACAAAAGCAATAAAGTTGTGAAACCTTGTCAAAAGGAGGAACCATGTTGGCTATGTTACGGACGACGAAGGCCTCTCCTGGCTGAAAGTTGAGAACGTGCGATGGACACACACGCGAGTCGGAACAAGCAAACACCATGTACTGCACCACACCATTCGCACATATATGTTACTTATTTTTCCATCTCTAATTTACACACTGTTATTTTTATACTTTGTATTATTTTCTATATATTTACCTTAGGACTCTGACCCTTGGCGAGCTCACCGTATAAAGCAGGGTTGGTTCTGCAAATTAAAATAGAATTATGAACTAGTTAATCTAGCTATATCTAACGGTGTTATAAAAATAAAAATAAAAATAAAATAAATAATATAAATAGTTACTCGTATTTCTCCTTCTTGAAAGTGATGAAGCCTTGCTTAATGTTTTCGACGGGGTCGAAAGCTTTCTTGTCGGAGGAAGTACCTGTCTGAAGTGCTGCCGTGGCCTGCTCCACCTTAGCGGCCGCAACAGTCTTTAGCTCCTCCTTCTCGCTGCCCATGCATGTTTATACATATTTTTACGATTGATTAAACACGATTGTTATACATGACATCCAATTTACAGTTAATCCACCAAAACTATTCAGATTATATATATGTATGGGAATAAGGACGATATTTATTTACATAATAAGCTTCTTGAGAGCTTCAATGGCCTCTTCGTATGCTTCACTACCCATCTCTTCGCTCTGAAAGTTTGTTGACCAAATAAATTGTAAGAAAGAGTATATAATTAAAATGTCACAGAAGCTAAGTCGTGTTAAAGTTGAAACTATAATCAACCTATGCCTTCGTCAAAGAAAAAAAAAGAAAGAGAAATCAGCCTATTCTTTTTTTTCGGTCACAATCAACCTATTCAAAAAAACAACATAATACGATAAAGAAACGATTGTGTGGTACGTAGTACTATAATTTTATTATTGGGGTGAGAAGATCGGTAGTGTGGTTAGGAGAGAAATAGGTGGGTTGAATAAAGAAATGATAGATGGCGACTCCATCACCAGGATGTTCCACACGCTCGCACATGGTATATGCACACACACACACGTCTCGGTTACGTATAAATCTTTTTGTTAAGGCTACTAGCAAGTTCTTTCTTTTATCACGTGGATCCTACGTACGTCCCAACTTCCAAATTAACAATGTCCGATTTTGAGTAGAGTTGCCATAACGCCTTTAAAATTTGGAGGTTGTTATCGTTTTACTCATGACATTATCAATCAATAATTGATTTAGATTGTACTTGTTATAAAAATGTCGAAACAAATAATAACTTTTTTTGAGCGACTCAAATAATGATACAATTAATGATACTTTTGTTTTTGAACGACTCAAATAATGATACTTAAATTCATAAATTACACAAGGCCACTTATGATCGTGAAACAAAAAAAAACAAGGACACTTAATGAAGTTTGAATCGCTGAAAATGGACTATTCCCTTGTGATTTACTAAGCTACTATATATCAGCCTGAACTTTCAAAATAAAACATTGCTAATAATAGTAAAATAAAAAAAGACATGTGAAACACACGTGAGAGCTTACTGGATTTGTGAAAGTTTCTTAATGTATTTAATTTATACAGTTATGCGTACCAAAAAGTTAACTAATAAGAGGACCCACATCAATGGATATTTCATATAGTTTCGTATTAGATTAATTAGGAAAGAAGAGAGAAAGTGTATGTTAACAAAAAAAAAAAGAAAAAAAAAAGAGAAAGTGTAAAATATCTTATGTGGAAGACTTTCAAAAAGTTTGAGATACAATGTACCATTTGTCACTCAACTGATTATTTAATGTTTTTTAATAAAATAATTAAATTGTAAAACATTAGTATTTTAAGTGTCGTCGAATACAATAAATCATTTTTTATAATAATAAAAACCAAAGGAAGTCATCAAATGAGATGGCGAAAATTAATTAACAAGAAAATTGTGGAATTGTAGGGCTGTTTCCGTATCATTATTAATGAGAATACAGAGGAAGGATAGTTTCATATCTATCTATCTAGCTATTATCCCTATAATAGGTAAAAGACAATGTTACTAATATAAGCAAGTAACAATGAATGTAGAGTAACAATGAATGTAGAGGTTCAGAAAAGAGAGATGAAAGTAAAAATGTATACCCAATAAGGGGTGATGACAGGAGCAGGAGCGGCAAAAACGGGCTCGTTACGGATAAGTGTTGGAACGGTACGAGAGGAGGAGGAGGAAGAAGAAGAAGAGGATGAGGGAAGGCAAGCAACGGTAGGAGAAGAACGAAGAGAGAGTTTTTGGAGAGAAGGCTGAGAAGGAGAAAGAGAGGTGAGGAAGAAGCCGGAGAGAGGAGCGGTCGACATTTTCGGGTGAAGAAGTTAGTGAGAGTGAGATATATTTTATAATATAGTAATCAGACTTTGTATATGTAATATATAGGCTACTTCAGTGAATTTTGGTGAACGATTCTGAGCGTATAAAAGAAGGGTGTCATGGGCATGGTGAGGTTGTGGGAACGAGGATAATGAAAGCGATGGGTGAGGTGAATAACAAAATTCCTTCTCTTTTTGTGGATGAGGAATATTAGCTTGACATCTGTTTGAAGATTTTACGTGCTCTTGTTCTTTCAAAATTGTTTATTATTCTTATTATTATTTTAAATTGTAGAAAAGGATAAGATCCCTTATCACCAAAACAAGGATCAGCCTCTTTCACTTACCCTCTCAGGCTCTCATCTTAAATGAACACCACCCACTTAAGATCCTAGGCCATTGTTTGTGGTGCAAAATATATGAGAGAGCCTTAGCTTCTCTAAACGCTCCAAGGGCCAGAGAGTGCTCTAGTATTCGCAAATCCAGAAGATGCACATCATGATGAGGTAAAAAGAGCCCCATGACCACACACACAAAACAGAAGGAAAATTTTACAAGAGAGACTCATGCATTGACTATTACATTCTATGAAGCAAGAGACCCAACCCAAGTGAAAACTCTTAGGATGAACATGTAACGAATAGGAATATATAAAAAAAAGACTAAAAACAAGAGAAGAAAGCCATAAAATATAAGATAAGCTCTCTTTCTCTCTCGACTATTCGCTTAGATTTTCCATAAAATATAAAAGAAGCGCTTCTTCTCTTTTGTTACACACTTTAAAAAGGAGGAAAACTGAAGAAGAGAGACGAGAAATGCATTAGGGTTGGTTTGAAGACTATATGTAGAAGTTGGGGAAATGGCAAAACTATGTCGACATTTTCATGCAAGCACACACAACATAATGTCAACATTCTCTTGTCATAGAGTGTGTCGAACGTGGCTTTTACTTATTGATTTGGAGTATAAAGCATTGAATTTCATTAAGACATTAGGAAGTATATACCTTGAGTATTGGATAGAGGCAGAGGTGTTTGTTGAAGTAATATTTAGCTTATGCCAAAAAAAAAAAAAATAAATGAAAATCTACTTTGGGAAGAGTCTTATTGGACAGACTGTGAATGAAAATACACCTAGCTGCTTTTGCCAACCTGAACCTTCTCTCAGTCAGCACTCTCTCGATCACTTATCCCACGTATCCCCTTTCTTGGTTGTTGAATAGTAGGCCTGACGCCAGCAACATCTCCAACCCCTTTTCATTAGGTGAAGATTTTTAATGCCTCAAATCACCATTGATTATGTACTTGTAGTAGTATCTGCCGTAATATTGTCAACGATCACCATATTCTAGTGAATCAACTCCCCCCGTTTTGAGCTTTTTCAGTTCCACCTTAAAAATTCAGTATATCAGTACGTAATTCCATAAAACAGAAAAGCTCTTGACCAATCAAAACCAAATTGTCAATGCTATCTATCTATCATTGCATACCATATAAAAATCCCAATCGTCAACGAATTGAATAGGGTTTCAATATCACCAGAAAAAGCTACATGCATATTAATATATAAATACAAAAATTAAACAATGACCTAATTGCAATATTTTTGTAAATAGTAAATTATTTAATGACGTAATCTTCGCATCCCGGCAAAAACTCCGATCAAATCGGACAAATAAGATTTTAATCTCTCTGCTGATGTTAGACGGCGATTTGTCCTTCCTCCGGGACAATTCCAGCGTCGGGTGCCAAATCAATGTCTTTATTTTTACTCATGTCTCGCTGGACACAGGTTTGAACGTCGGGAAGTCGATGAAGGTCTCTTCTTCATGTAAGCGTGACGATTTTTCGAACTGGAAGTCTTCGTTTTCTTCATTGACGGAGTCAACTCTAACATAATATTGATCTGTTATATTAATTTTAACTCTGGTTTTCGCGGGAAACTTTAACGGCCGCAGCGGCGCATTCGCTGGAAGCGTAGAAGCTGAAGCTTGGGCTGTACGACACCGTTGAGGAATCCTTCATTTTATTGCGTTATGTTTAACAAATCGTCTATGTGTCTCTCTCTCACTGTATAACACATGTGAGGTTTAGTTTTACTTGTTCGTCAAGAGTAGGCGATAAACGTGGTCTTCTTTGTTTAATGAAAATTTAAATTATAGACGTCAATGCTTATAACTACGTTACGTTTTATCAACCAAAACTATTAAAAATAACCCTATTTTGAGAGAATCATATCGCGATTCTACTGAAAATTACAAGCCATAGTCTGAACTTTTATACAACTAAGTTAAAATTTGTTCCTTGATGGTATTTCCATGTACCAGCACTAAACTATTCAGCAACTGACAGGTCAAAGATAACTACAACAAATAGTTTATATATTTCACTAGGAGCCCAATCATTATTATTCTCTATCATTTTAAAACATAATTTTTGAATCAAAAATACTGAATTAACGTCTAGCGATATATAAATATTTGCGCCACATGCTAGTATCCATTTCTAGGAATCTAAACTCTACTGCTGATGCTCTTGCAAAATCAGCTCTTTGTAGTTCCAACTCTGCTTTGTCTGGCCAATTTGGTTGTTTAAAGAAAAAGTATTATTATTATCGTTGCTATGTTATTTTCCTATTGTCATGACAATTATTAGTGAACTTTGTTTTGTGTATATAATATCCCTGCGCTTTCCACCCAATCATGAAAAACTTGTGATCCATTAAGTATTTTTCAGAAATGTGTGAGTTTTCAGTTTTCACTTTTGAGAGGATCGATCAGACCCTCCCTGGCTCCACCTCCCAACAACAAAATGATCATTATTAGCCCATTGGACAGTCCTTTTATTATATCGATCGGGTTTCCATGAACATACTGCTATATTTGATTATTTGTAGCCTTAAGCCCAAATTCGAACAAACTCAGGGTTCGTCTCCTGCAGACTACACGTTTTAGATATTTAAGATCCCCAACATATGTTTTCACATTTGAGGTAAGCGATCTGAACTTGAACTGAAGGCTAAAGAACTGGAAGCAGCGAAATGGGCATGTTCCTCGTTAATTTGTTATGTCAACATGATAAATTTCTTGGACTTCCAACTTAAAATCAATTGGCAATAAGTGAAGTGGCCAGTCTCCTATATACTACTCAAGTTCCTTTCATATTTCTAATGTGTGATCTTCTCTCCAATACCCTCATTTGAGATAACGGTGCGTATAATCATTAATCTCGCAAAATCCATCATACTCCTCTAAGATAATGTTCTTTTTCTAGGTATCTCGAAGAAATTGAACCTTTCTTAGACCATCAATTCATGGGATCATCAGATCATTTTTCGGGCCGGATTAATGGGTTAGGGTAATTGACCAGTTCTGATACCATGATAAGTTTCTTGGGTTTCAAACTTAAAATCAATTGGCAGTAAGTGGCGTGGCCCAATCCCCTATATATTACTCAAGTTCATTTTATATTTTCGATGTGTGATCTTCTCTCCGATACAATACGGAATATATGAACATATTAATATTATCCCACACGTATTAAGCCACTACTTTGACAAACATCGAAGAGTTTCGTATTTAATTATCCATAATCTTATTATGCATGCTAGTAGAATTGATATGTTCGTACGTGGTCCATGTACAACAAATACATTTAATATAGCTCATGTCAAAGACATTTTGTTACTGCGGTGGCGACCTAGATCGCAACTCTTTTTGATAAGACGTTAATAATCTAATGTCAACCACTCAATAACGATCGAGTTGATCTCATTAGAGGTGTGAATAGTATTTAAGTGACGTTTGCTTTGATTTTTTTTTTCCTGATACCTAACTAGTTGCCATAGCGTTGAGAGTAGAGGGAAATGAGACCGTTGAGTGTGTGCGTGTCACTAAAGACTGACAGTTGGCCGGTGAAATTTTTTCTTACATAAAGAATTAAAAGAGCATCTCAGTTTCTGACCTGACGGGTTTAGCACCCGACGCACGTGATTCTTCACAGCATAGCACGTGCATGGTTTAAGGATTGTGTTTATACTTTATAGAGACAGCAGCAAATAAAGAGGAAAAGGCGTCAACGACGCTGCTTATTAGATCTTGAAAACCACGAGCAAATATATAAAAACAACTACTCCCTCTATCCCACTTTAAATTGTGTTTTAGGTTTTTGCACAAATATTAAGAAAATACAAAATTTTATGTATTAGTATTAAATTAAACTAATTCAACCAATAAAAAAAAGATGTAGTATTTTGTAGTTGGTCAAAATTTTCAAACAACAATAAATTGTATCTAGAATAAAGAAAACATCACTTAAAATGGGACAAAAAAAAAACCCTAAAAACCCACATAAAGTGGGACAGAGGGAGTATTAATTTAGTCTACCTAAAGTGTTACGCAATTACGACAGTACTTAATCAAATATTAAATGTTAAGAAATAAAATAATACTCCAATTAATATCGTTGACATATGGCAAATGAAAACTAGTACTATTATACTAGAAACATGGAAGTGCTCATAAATTTCTTCTTTTTCCCCGAGATACTTATTAAAAAGGGATCGAAAACAATGCATCATAGGTATTTAACTAGAAGATTTTGTTCCATGTTTTTAAGTGGAACATTATATTATATACGAAATTTTGATTTATTATGAAATCCTGTAAATTGTATTAGCTGTTCTAAACTTGAGAATGCAGTTCGTTTTAATCAAGAAATATAAACAATAAAAGACACGAGTTGCATAGGAATGCACGTGAGGGGCCGAGTTCCAATAATTTGATTCTCTCTGTCTTCGGGACAATACAAAGTTCCTCTAAATCCGTATCAACTAGACTAAACCTAACCGGTTCCATCACCAACTACACCCTAAATTCAGTCTCGCTCGTGATGTTTCTCTAGATTCTCGTCACCTCAAGCTAAAATAAACAACGCAAATTTACTTTCTACAATGGACCTAACTCTTTGCTAAAACCCTTTGCTAGGTTGAATAATATCGGATTGCCCACTTTCCATAAGCAAATATGACTGAGACTAAAACCTTTTCCTAAAAAAATGTGACGACTGAGACTTGAAACCAATTGAGTATTGCTGACATTAGTTCGAATATATATATATATATATATATATATATATATATATATATATATATATATATATATATATATATATATATATATATAAATAGGGTGTGTTTGAATCTCGTTTCTCAAAAAGGGTATGTTTGAATCTCTTATATCTAATATAATTATCACAAATTTTCAATAAAATCATCACCCAAAGTAATACATTCACGATAAGCGTCCTTTAACATTGTTTTCCTTGAAATCAAGCTACATGCAAAAGTAATTGTCATAGATCCAAGCTTAAATGTTATACATTGCGAAATTTAAGTATACAAAATTAGTTTATTCTTTTTTAAAATTTTTTTTTTTGAAACACTCAAAATTAGTTTATTCATTCATACGAATTAATACTTACCATCTGTCAAGTAGAAAAAAATAGAATTTGGATTTTAGAAGATATTATATATACATATATTATCTGCTAAATGAATTTAAATTTTAATATTCAAGACCCTTACACAGATGAGTGAAATAAAAGAGATCAGGTGAGAGAGAGAGACAGAGATTATTTTAAGAAATAAACATAGAAAAAGAGAAGTTCTAATCGAAGATTTATGTGGGTATTTATGGATCAGATCACATCTTTCTTTTTCTTCTTCCCCTTCTTCTCTTTCTCTTCCAGACTCATAAGAACAAAACAACAAAACTGAGTTTTTGTTGTTATTGATGTCTTCACTCAGGGAAGGGTTTTAATAAGGATCAGTGGCTCTTGAGTAGGTTAACTACTCGAAAAGAACCAAAGGTATGTAATCATTCGATCATTCCCCATTCTTGTTCACACTACGTACTGACCTTATTGCTTCTCCATTTTATAAAAAAATAGTGAATGTTGTTTCGTTAACTCTTTTTTTTTTGTCTTAAACATATACTCTATATATAGTGTTCATCGGTTGAAATCGTTTATCAAGATATTTTGAAAATGGAAAAGTGGCTAGAATTCTAGAAATGTTATCACAGGACAAACAAAGAAGTAGTTTTTTTTTTTGAGAAAAGTGTTTCTTTTTTTTAGTCAAAACTTGGATAAATCACCTAGTTAGCAGTTTTACAAAACCGCATTTGAAAAATTCCTTTTTATATGAATTTTCATTTATAAAATATACAAATAATTTTACAACTAACAATAGTAAGAAATTATTATATACTTTCCTTAACGCGAATCGCGATAACTAAAACAAACAATTACAATTCTATTTAAAAAATAAATAAAATTTGTATGTAGATTTCATCTCCTCCACTTTTGAAGTTTTCAGGAAACACCTCAGATTTTTTTGTACCTTCTTACTAATATACATTTTGTTTTGTCAGAAAAAAAAAACATTTGTATGTAATAATATTTTACCGTGTTACTTGTAGTTTTGCAACGGGCCGCATAACTGTAACCTGCTTAGACCCGGCAACCCATGTGAGATGGGATCTCCACTATATCAAATATCATCAATCCATTTTGTTTAACGTAAAAAGCTCTTTTATTAGTAAAAAACTTGAGATGGTTTAAATAATAAACTAAAATTGAATTACCAAGAAAAATAAATATATATTCGAAAACCGCAATAGCAATCCATGTTAATTATCTGACTAACATAATATATATATATATCTATATATATACTTTTTTACTAAGACCTTTTTTTACTAAAATGTAAAGATCATATTAATGATTTGAAGATTTTACATGGTGCAAGATCTTTAGTCTGAGAGTGAGCCACCAGGTAAAAAGAAAAAAAAAGTGGAACAATTACAAGAACCCAAAAAATCATCTTTTTAGTAAAATAGATTGCAAGCGAATGGACTTTAGTTTAGAAAGGAACAGGCACTATATAATTTTTTTAAAAAAATACTAGTACCTGCACAAAAACACTAGTATTATTTCCTCTAACCAAAAAAAAAGATTCAGATCTATCTCCAACGCGCTCGTTCAACTCTTCTCAAACGTTACATACGTGATGCATAATAAAGCCCCGATAACCTGACTCAATACTTCCTTCATTAAGATTGGTTTGGTGTATATATGAATGCATATGTAGATGTATCACGTATATATGATCCATGATTACTTTTCTTTTCAAAAGAAAAAAAAACACTCATGAATACTCGTAATAACATCGAAATGTTACCGACCAATAATTTTTATTTTTGGGAATCAGCGAAGGCAGTAGTTAACAATCCACCTGAAACTATTTAGTCAACAAGTTAAAGTGCATGGGAGATATCTTTGACTACAACTTTTTACTATTTTTTTAAGCAAAAAAAAAAAAAACTTTTTACTATTTTCTCTTCACGTATCAACCTAAACATATATGCACACTCATATATGGAACAAAATCCGTATATGTGTATCACGTATGTAACGTTTGGTAATATATAGTTTATACCAGCTAGCTATTTAAGCATTTTTGTTTTGCTTGCAGGAATATAAACATTTAATATATGGAAGAGGAAAACCAAAAACCACATCGATCAGTTTCACGTAAAGACCGCAGTCATGGAGTCGATGAAGAAGCGTCGCCGGGAGACAAATGCTCCGGGGAAAAGTGCCGGTCGTCGTGGGCTGCGGCGGCGATAGCAGACTGTGTGGCGCTTTGCTGTTGTCCCTGCGCCGTCGTGAACCTCATCACTCTTGCATTCGTCAAGGTGCCGTGGATGATTGGCCGGAAATGTATCGGCAAGAGAAAGAAGAGGAAGAAAAAGATGGAGCGTGAGGATAGTTTTCATCACGACCAGAGGTCGGAGACGGTGAAAGGCGTGAGTGGTGGATGTTGCGGCGGAGGATATGGAGAGTGGGACGACCACCGGTTTGTGGTGGAGAGAGATGGAAGTCTAACGAAGGAGGAGGAGGAGGAGGAGAAAACGGTGATGTTTAGGGGAGAGGATGAGGCGAGGATCAGTGCTAGAGCTGAAGCTGAGAGAGTTTGGTTAGAATTGTATCAGATTGGACATCTTGGCTTCGGTAGAGTCTCTTTCACCGGTATTCATCAGTAAATTCTTTTTAAAAAAAAACAAATCTTTAGTAACTTTCAAAAGAGTAGTTTTATGTCTTGTAAAATTATCTAGTATAACAAATAAATAAATAAAAAACTCCACGATTACACTCATAATAAATAATACAATCACTGTGAAACCTATTGTAACTTGAAACACTCGACTGTATCAAAAAAAAAAAAGTTGATAGTAATAATTTTTGAAAATATATTATTATCTAGACATGGGCCATTCGTTTGGGCCATCATTGTAGGGCTTGTTGTGAATGATTGTCAGAAAGGGTAGTTTTGAACAGATAGGTACACAAAAGTTGTAGTCGGTCTCCCACGTAACAAAAAACAACAGCGCACTATAGCGAGTCTATGCGATTGTTTGTTAAAATACGCTTCTATACACACGGCGCATTACGCAGAGCCTAGTTGTCCATCTTCTGACCAGATCATTGTCTTAAAAGCAGGATTTGTTCAAGTATCATAGATTTAAGAAGAAGAAGAATTTGGTGAAAGATGGAGAGGGAGCCGACACGAGTGATGGTGGCTGTGAACGAATCGACGATCAAAGGCAACCCTCACCCTTCAATAAGCAGCAAAAGGGCTTTCGAATGGACTCTGGAGAAGATGGTCCGATCCAACACTAGCGATTTCAAGATTCTCTTGCTCCATGTACACGTGGTGGACGAAGACGGTTTTGATGAGGTAGACAGCATATATGCTTCTCCTGATGATTTCAGAGAGTCTAACAAGTCTAAAGGTCTTCACCTTCTCGAGTTTTTCGTTAGAAAATGTCATGAGATTGGGGTAAATAAAGCACTCTCCCTCTCTTTAAGTTATCCTCATCATCATCTATTGTTCTTCTTCCGATCCCTTACATAATCGTCAGTTTCATTAATAACTTGTGCACTTCTGTGATGTTCAATAAACTAAATGCTTCTTGGTTGTGTTTAGGTTAGTTGCGAGGCATGGATCAAGAAAGGTGATCCCAAGGATGTGATCTGCCAAGAAGTCAGCCGGGTCCGACCAGATCTTCTTGTCTTGGGAAGCCGTGGTCTTGGCCGCTTCCAAAAGTATGTTAAACTCTCATGACATCTTGCATTTGCTTTGTTATAATGACATTGATGCAGCGTGGTTTGTATTATCGTTTAGCTTTGATTTTCTTATTTCCTTTTTCGATGTTTATCGCATTATTATATATAATTCCTTTTCTTATAAAGATTAGGGTTTTTATTTATCTATATAAACACACCATTCCTTATATTTTGATTATTAATCTAAAGAGCTTTGGTGTTCTTGAATCTTGCAATCGGTTAGAACTAGGTGTTCTCAACTATTCAGGAAGACTTTAATCCTAAATATTCCCAAAATAGGATTCGTTGTGTTATCATAGCGAGAACTACATTAGACATGCTCTAGTTATCTGTTGGATAGGATTTTCTACTGTGACACAAGTTTTCGAGTTTAAATAGAGTAAGTTGATTAGTTTAAAACTGGACATGATCAGAGCCCAACAAGGAAATGTAATTGTTGGCCTAGCATTGAGCGCTTGAATATCATAGACTCAATTAAGTTAACTAGCTAGTGCTGTTGTTTGAAACATTGGTCTGTTCTGTTTTTATCATGCTTCTGAGTCTTTTTCCTGGTTACTCTCTTTGCATTGCAGAGTCTTTGTGGGGACGGTGAGTGGGTTCTGTGTGAAACATGCTGAGTGTCCAGTCCTCACGATCAAACGCAACTCCGATGAAACTCCCAGTGATCCTGCTGATGACTAAACCAACTACACCATAAACGTTCTTTCTCTCCAAAACGATAAATAAACTCTTCTTTGATCTTATCCCAGTGTGTGCTTTTGTGTGTCCAAATCTATGATTAATAATATTTGTATGTGTGTGCACTCTGCTATGTTTTGCTTTATATCCAATATTTCAAACAATTTCATATGATCAGTCTGTTTCTGTTGTACAACTAAACTTTCCAATTTCTTTTAATCATTTCTAAATTGATTAAAAAGGTGTACATATATGTTGATCAGAAAAATTAATGATCTGAACGAACGAAAGCTTGAAACCGATTCTCACATTTACCACCAACTACCCCAACTTTGTTTTAACTCCATTATGCTTGAAACTGAAACAAAAAGAGTAATATATAAATTATAAACGAACAGAAATAACACACACTCCACCGCCTTCACATGATTTGAAGATTAATATGATTACATGAAACATTATAAATGAAACAAGATTTCAGCAATATGAAAACCAAAGAACGTACCATACAAAAAAAAAAAATCAGATCGGGTATCATATGTAGGACTAGCAAATGCATAGTCATTTAAACTAATGTGACCAAAATTAAATCACTTGGTGGTCACCATTAAGCAATTGAAGGGGCCATAGATCTTCAACGTTCCAGTAACTGTCGTTTGACTGTTCCATCACATGAAACGATGTCGTTGTAGTTGCCGGCGAGATTAAGCTCTCAGCCATATCGAAGCCTTTGCTGGAGCTGCCTTGGTCCGTCGCTGTTATCACCGAGCTATGCGAGTTTCTCGAATAATGACGAATATTATTCGTATTTTCTGACGAAGACAATTTCACGTGTCTTTGAGTCTTTGTCCTCCAGAAATTCTTTATCTCGTTGTCCGTTCTCCCCGGAAGATATTTCGCAATCTTCGACCATCTGTTAACACCGTACGTAAGTTTTCTAATCAAATCAAACTTGTCTAACGTATGCGCATCGCATGCAGTCGTGAAACAATATCATATAATAAGCAAGACACCTGTTTCCAAGCTTAGCATGAAGTCGAATAATCAAAAGCTGTTCTTCTGCTGTTATGTTCCCTCGCCGCACACCTGGCCGGAGATAATTCAGCCACCTGAGCCGACAACTTTTTCCCGTACGTTTTAGACCTGATTACATGAAAACGTTAATATATCTAATTTATTATCAGAAAAAACATAACCAACAAGATACCATGTGGGTAATATTGCTATATATATTCACAACTATCTCGATCTATTTTGAATAATTCTACGAGAATGTTAAACAAAACATAAATCAACTGATATCTTAAGAAACGATGAAAGACATTTTTTTAGAAAAAATCAAATAAAAGACATTAGTTAATTCATATATATACAAAAAGAAGAAGACTAAGAAATATGTTTTAATTTACCAGAGGCTTTGGCTACGGAGTTCCAAAGACCTTCACCATGATTAATGATATAATTAAAGAGGATCAAATCTTCTTCCATAGTCCATGGTCCTTTCCTCACTGTTCCTTCTTCTTCTTTCTGTGATGGTATTCTCTCTTTCCTTATCCCTGTCTTCTTCGTATCCATCTTCTTCTTTCTAGTTTTATTTTGTTTTGTATTTTTGTATGTGAAAGAGAGATAGAGCAAAGAAGATAGGAGGATACAGAGAGAGATATATAGTTTACTCAGAGGCGGGAAGATTGATCAATAACTGTTTCCTTTTGTACATACTATATGAAAAAAATATTTTTT
Organism: Brassica carinata; assembly: GCA_016771965.1. Taxonomy (NCBI): domain Eukaryota; kingdom Viridiplantae; phylum Streptophyta; class Magnoliopsida; order Brassicales; family Brassicaceae; genus Brassica; species Brassica carinata. The sequence continues at coordinate 64,368,251 of CM028699.1, forward strand.
AAAAAAATATGTAATACTTAGGCTTACCAATAATAAATAAATAGTTAAATGAAAATCTTGGCGGAATAGTTCACGTCCACACAAATCGTAAACAGTGAGAAAGAAGAAACATGACACAGAATAACGACTACTTCCCAACCCTCTCTATCACTACTATTTTTTTTTTTTTCCCTGAAATATACTTGCATTCACAACCATAAGAGTTCCAATCTTACAACCAAAACAAGAGAGGGAGACATCTTAACCCCAACACAAAAAACTATGCTTTAAGGATCGACAACAATCAATAGCTGACAAGCACCTAGAAACGAAAAAATTAAACTAATCTGCTCTCAGAGAGGAATAATCCACGGAGCCAAAAGGGGTGGCCTGCAGCCACATAAGATTATCGTCGATCCTCTCTAGTAACACTTTTCGCAATCAAATAAGCACCTTTGTTGCAACCTTTGTCCTCTCTGCAGAGTTTCCAGAATGGAACCTGTTGAATTAAAGATGAGAGAGCGGATGAATAGAATCTGAAAGATGGAGAGGAGCCGACACGAGTGATGGTGGCTGTGAACGAATCGACGATCAAAGGAAGCCTCACCCTTCGATAAGCAGCAAAAGAGCTTTCGAATGGACTCTGGAGAAGATGGTCCATCCATTTCAAGATTCTCTTGATTCTCTTGCCCCATGGTCGACGAAGACGGTTTTGATGAGGTAGACAGCATATATGCGTCTCCTGATGATTTCAAAGACATGAGAGAGTCTAACAAGTCTAAAGGTCTTCACCTTCTCGAGTTTTTCGTTAACAAATGTCACGAGATTGGGGTAAATAAAGCACTCTCTCTCTCTTTAAGTTATCCTCATCTATTGTTCATCTTCCGATCCCTTACATAATTCGTCAGTTTCATAATAACTTGTGCACTTGTGTGATGTTTTAATAAACTAAATGCTTCTTGTGTGTAGGTTAGTTGCGAGGCTTGGATCAAGAAAGGTGATCCCAAGGATGTGATCTGCCAAGAAGTCAGCCGGGTCCGACCAGATCTTCTTGTTTTGGGAAGCCGTGGTCTTGGCCGCTTCCAAAAGTATGTTCAAACTCTCACTCGCCGCCTTCATCTTGTATTTGCTTTATTATATGCCATGCTCGAGTTATCTGGCTCGGAGTGATCAGATCGAAATGCCAATCAGATCATACTTTTAACTGCGATTTGTTGGATAGGATTTTCGCTTTGACCCAAGTTTTTGAGTTTAAATAGAGACTAAGTTGATCACTGGACATGATCAGAGCCCAACAAGAGAATGTAATGTTGGACTACGCATTGAGCGCTTGAATATCATAGACTCAATTAAGTTAACTAGCTAGTGTTGTTGCTTGAAACATTGGTCTGTTCTGTGTTTTTTTATCATACTTTTGAGTCTTTTTCCTGGTTACTCTCTTTGCATTGCAGGGTCTTTGTTGGGACGGTGAGTGGGTTCTGTGTGAAACATGCTGAGTGTCCGGTCCTCACGATCAAACGCAATGCCGATGAAACTCCCAGTGATCTTGCTGATGACTAAACCAACTACATTATAAACACGTTCCTTCCTTCCAAAATGATAAATGAACTCTTCTTTGATCTTATCCCAGAGTGTGCTTTTGTTGTGAAATATCCAAATCTTTGCCTTTACATGATTAATAATATTGTGTGCAGTCTGCTACGTACGTTTTGGTTTGTATCCAACATAATATTTCACATAATTTCATGTTATCAGTCTGTTTCTGTTGTCAGTGATAATGCAACTACACTTTTCAATTTTTGAATCATTTCTAAATTGATTAAAAAGGTGTAGATCAGAAGATTAATGAATCTGAACGAACGAAAGCTTAAAACCGTTTCTCACATTTACCAATTACCACAACGTTGTTCTAACTCCAATAAGCTCGAAACTGAACCAAAAAGACTGATATATTAAAAAAATTATAAACGAACAGAAGTAATTTACACACCACACCGCCTTTACATGATTGAAGATTAATATGATTGCATGAAACATTAGAAATGATTGGTAAATGAAACAAGATTTCAGCAATAGGAAAACCAAAGAACGTACCATACAAACAAAAAAATTCAGATCGGGCATCATATGTAGGACTAGCAAATGCATAGTCATTTAAACTACTGTGACCAAAATTAAATCACTTGGTGGTCACCATTAAGCAACTGAAGGGGCCATAGATCTTCAACGTTCCAGTAACTGTCGTTTGACTGTTCCATCATATGAAACGATGTCGTTGTCGTCGCCGGCGAGATTAAGCTCTCAGCCATATCGAAGCCTTTGCTAGAGCTGCCTTGGTCCGTCGCTGTTATCACCGAGCTCTGCGAGTTTCCCGAACAATGACGAGTATTAATAGTATTTACCGACGAAGAAAATTTCACGTGTCTCTGAATCTTTGTCCTCCAGAAATTCTTTATCTCGTTGTCCGTTCTCCCTGGAAGATATTTCGCAATCTTCGACCACCTGTTAATATTTTTTAACACCGTACGTAAGTTTTCTAATCAAATCGAACTTGTCATGAAGTTTTTTTTTTGACTAAACTTGTCATGAAGTTGAATGATCATTCAGTCATGAAACAATATTATATAACTACGACACCTGTTTCCAAGCTTAGCATGAAGTTGAATGATCAAAAGCTGTTCTTCTGCTGTTATGTTCCCTCGCCGCACATCTGGCCGGAGATAGTTCAGCCACCTGAGCCGACAACTTTTCCCGTACGTTTTAGACCTGATTACATTGAATCATAAATATTTATTATCAGAAACATAACCAACAAGATAACCAACAAGATCCAAATTTAAGCAAAAAAAACATAACCAACAAGATACCATGTGGGTAATATTGCTATATATATTCACAACTATCCCGATCTATTTTGAATCATTGTACGTGAATGTTAAAAAAACATAAATCAATTGATATTTTAAGAAAAAATAAAATACATTTTTATAGAGAAAATAAAATAAAAGACATTAGTTAATTCATATATATACAAAAGAAGAAAAAAAAAGACTAAGAAATATGTTTTAATTTACCAGAGGCTTTGGCGACGGAGTTCCAAAGACCTTCACCATGATTAAGGATGTAATTAAAGAGGATCAAATCTTCTTGTTTTGGGAAGCCGTGGTCTTGGCCGCTTCCAAAGTATGTTCAAACTCTCACTCGCCGCCTTCATCTTGTATTTGCTTTATTATATGCCATGCTCGAGTTATCTGGCTCGGAGTGATCAGATCGAAATGCCAATCAGATCATACTTTTAACTGCGATTTGTTGGATAGGATTTTCGCTTTGACCCAAGTTTTGAGTTTAAATAGAGACTAAGTTGATCACTGGACATGATCAGAGCCCAACAAGAGAATGTAATGTTGGACTACGCATTGAGCGCTTGAATATCATAGACTCAATTAAGTTAACTAGCTAGTGTTGTTGCTTGAAACATTGGTCTGTTCTGTGTTTTTATCATACTTTTGAGTCTTTTCCTGGTTACTCTCTTTGCATTGCAGGGTCTTTGTTGGGACGGTGAGTGGGTTCTGTGTGAAACATGCTGAGTGTCCGGTCCTCACGATCAAACGCAATGCCGATGAAACTCCCAGTGATCTTGCTGATGACTAAACCAACTACATTATAAACACGTTCCTTCCTTCCAAAATGATAAATGAACTCTTCTTTGATCTTATCCCAGAGTGTGCTTTTGTTGTGAAATATCCAAATCTTTGCCTTTACATGATTAATAATATTGTGTGCAGTCTGCTACGTACGTTTTGGTTTGTATCCAACATAATATTTCACATAATTTCATGTTATCAGTCTGTTTCTGTTGTACAACTAAACTTTCCAATTTCTTTTAATCATTTCTAAATTGATTAAAAGGTGTACATATATGTTGATCAGAAAAATTAATGATCTGAACGAACGAAAGCTTGAAACCGATTCTCACATTTACCACCAACTACCCCAACTTTGTTTTAACTCCATTATGCTTGAAACTGAAACAAAAGAGTAATATATAAATTATAAACGAACAGAAGTAATTTACACACCACACCGCCTTTACATGATTGAAGATTAATATGATTGCATGAAACATTAGAAATGATTGGTAAATGAAACAAGATTTCAGCAATAGGAAAACCAAAGAACGTACCATACAAACAAAAAAATTCAGATCGGGCATCATATGTAGGACTAGCAAATGCATAGTCATTTAAACTACTGTGACCAAAATTAAATCACTTGGTGGTCACCATTAAGCAACTGAAGGGGCCATAGATCTTCAACGTTCCAGTAACTGTCGTTTGACTGTTCCATCATATGAAACGATGTCGTTGTCGTCGCCGGCGAGATTAAGCTCTCAGCCATATCGAAGCCTTTGCTAGAGCTGCCTTGGTCCGTCGCTGTTATCACCGAGCTCTGCGAGTTTCCCGAACAATGACGAGTATTAATAGTATTTACCGACGAAGAAAATTTCACGTGTCTCTGAATCTTTGTCCTCCAGAAATTCTTTATCTCGTTGTCCGTTCTCCTGGAAGATATTTCGCAATCTTCGACCACCTGTTAATATTTTTAACACCGTACGTAAGTTTTCTAATCAAATCGAACTTGTCATGAAGTTTTTTTTTTGACTAAACTTGTCATGAAGTTGAATGATCATTCAGTCATGAAACAATATTATATAACTACGACACCTGTTTCCAAGCTTAGCATGAAGTTGAATGATCAAAAGCTGTTCTTCTGCTGTTATGTTCCCTCGCCGCACATCTGGCCGGAGATAGTTCAGCCACCTGAGCCGACAACTTTTCCCGTACGTTTTAGACCTGATTACATTGAATCATAAATATTTATTATCAGAAACATAACCAACAAGATAACCAACAAGATCCAAATTTAAGCAAAAAAAACATAACCAACAAGATACCATGTGGGTAATATTGCTATATATTCACAACTATCCCGATCTATTTTGAATCATTGTACGTGAATGTTAAAAAAACATAAATCAATTGATATTTTAAGAAAAAATAAAATACATTTTTATAGAGAAAATAAAATAAAAGACATTAGTTAATTCATATATATACAAAAAGAAGAAAAAAAAAAGACTAAGAAATATGTTTTAATTTACCAGAGGCTTTGGCGACGGAGTTCCAAAGACCTTCACCATGATTAAGGATGTAATTAAAGAGGATCAAATCTTCTTCCATAGTCCATGGTCCTTTCCTCACTGTTCCTTCTTCTTCTTTCTGTGATGGTATTCTCTCTTTCCTTATCCCTGTCTTCTTCGTATCCATCTTCTTCTTTCCAGTTATTTTGTTTTGTATTTTTGTATGTGAAATAAAGATAGAACAGAGAAGATGCGAGGATACAGAGACAGAGAGAGAGATATACAGTTTACTCAGAGGCGGGAAGATTGATCAAACGACTGTTTCCTTTTATAGGGTTGTTGTGACTTGCGACTATGGTTCAGTTGGTTATAGCACGATACATACTATATGAAACATATGTAATACTTAAGTACAAAGCTTACCAATAATAAATAAATAGTTAAATGAAAATCTTGGCGGATTAGTTCACGTCCACACAAATCGTAAACAGTGAGAAAGAAGAAACATGACACAAAGCTTATGTTGAATAACGACTACTTCCTAACCCTCTCTCCATCACTACTATTTATATTAGCCAATATTTAATTAGTATTCGAAACCAGTGAAACTTAATTCGATTAACCCATTTTTTGGATCATGTAGGTTACACATTCTTAAATACTACTAGTATATTTTACTTGATAAAAACGTTTTTGTGTGCATGATTTAGATTTTACATTTTATAAAAATATCCTGAAAGTGGAGAAAAATAAAATACACTGGAAGTTGTGATAGCGTTTGCTTATGGGCCAATAAATTGGAATCAGTTTGGTGTAATTCATATGCCAAATTTAGTAAGTGAAGTTTTGTGGCTGAAAATTCAAATGATGTGTCAGCTCACGATTCAGTTCACTTATTGTAAGAGAATATAAAACTGGATTGCTAATATTTTATAACAGTGAAAAATAGAACTTATTAGTTTTCCTGTATATTTACATATAGAAACTTTGAACTATCATTCTATATAATTATAATTAATACTCGTAGCTTTTTCTTGGTTGATGATTGATTGTTCAAGATAAAAAGGTTATCTCCTAGTAACTAATGATAAATATTGGTAGTCGAAAATAAACAATGTGTGAACATGTAGTGAGCTATGATTTTAGATTTTAGGAGTCCATGATTCGTTTAGCTATAAAAGGAAAATCAATTTGTAACCAAAAAAAAAAACTAGAGTTTAATTGGAAATTAATAGGCTGTCATCAATTGTATTATCAACAAAACACACAAAGACACACATTTTCGTACTGAGCCATAGATGCACCAAACTTCTTTTTTTCCTAAGGTTTTTCTTTCTAAAAGAAATCAATATTAGAATTCTGAAACATCACCTTTGATGAACCCAATCCACTTTATTTTCAAGCCCCTTGTATAATTTCAGATTTATTTATATCAAAGTGAATCTAACACAAATATTATTATGTATGAATATTGCAAGTGCTAATTAATTATTGCATACAGTAAAAAAGTCTAAGTAAAACCAGTTTGGGGAAAAACAAAAAACAGAAGGTAAGATACTCCATTTGTAAATGAAAGATTATGTTTTAGGATTTCCACACCTATTGAAAATTTTAAATATACTTTGTTTTTGGTTTTACCAACAAAATTTTATCACTCAGATTTTAAATTTTAATCCATGATTTAATTTTTAAAGTAAATATATTGATTATACTCTAAAACATTAATTTTCAAATACAAAATATCAATTATTCAAATACAGAGAGTATGAAATATGTTTTAATTTACCAGAGGCTTTGGCTACGGAGTTCCAAAGACCTTCACCATGATTAATGATATAATTAAAGAGGATCAAATCTTCTTCCATAGTCCATGGTCCTTTCCTCACTGTTCCTTCTTCTTCTTTCTGTGATGGTATTCTCTCTTTCCTTATCCCTGTCTTCTTCGTATCCATCTTCTTCTTTCTAGTTTTATTTTGTTTTGTATTTTTGTATGTGAAAGAGAGATAGAGCAAAGAAGATAGGAGGATACAGAGAGATATATAGTTTACTCAGAGGCGGGAAGATTGATCAATAACTGTTTCCTTTTGTACATACTATATGAAAAAATATTTTTAAAAAATATGTAATACTTAGGCTTACCAATAATAAATAAATAGTTAAATGAAAATCTTGGCGGAATAGTTCACGTCCACACAAATCGTAAACAGTGAGAAAGAAGAAACATGACACAGAATAACGACTACTTCCCAACCCTCTCTATCACTACTATTTATATTAGCCAATATTTAATTAGTATTCGAAACCAGTGAAACTTAATTCGATTAACCCATTTTTGGATCATGTAGGTTACACATTCTTAAATACTACTAGTATATTTTACTTGATAAAAACGTTTTTGTGTGCATGATTTAGATTTTACATTTTATAAAAATATCCTGAAAGTGGAGAAAAATAAAATACACTGGAAGTTGTGATAGCGTTTGCTTATGGGCCAATAAATTGGAATCAGTTTGGTGTAATTCATATGCCAAATTTAGTAAGTGAAGTTTTGTGGCTGAAAATTCAAATGATGTGTCAGCTCACGATTCAGTTCACTTATTGTAAGAGAATATAAAACTGGATTGCTAATATTTTATAACAGTGAAAAATAGAACTTATTAGTTTTCCTGTATATTTACATATAGAAACTTTGAACTATCATTCTATATAATTATAATTAATACTCGTAGCTTTTTCTTGGTTGATGATTGATTGTTCAAGATAAAAAGGTTATCTCCTAGTAACTAATGATAAATATTGGTAGTCGAAAATAAACAATGTGTGAACATGTAGTGAGCTATGATTTTAGATTTTAGGAGTCCATGATTCGTTTAGCTATAAAAGGAAAATCAATTTGTAACCAAAAAACTAGAGTTTAATTGGAAATTAATAGGCTGTCATCAATTGTATTATCAACAAAACACACAAAGACACACATTTTCGTACTGAGCCATAGATGCACCAAACTTTTTCCTAAGGTTTTTCTTTCTAAAAGAAATCAATATTAGAATTCTGAAACATCACCTTTGATGAACCCAATCCACTTTATTTTCAAGCCCCTTGTATAATTTCAGATTTATTTATATCAAAGTAACACAAATATTATTATGTATGAATATTGCAAGTGCTAATTAATTATTGCATACAGTAAAAAAGTCTAAGTAAAACCAGTTTGGGGAAAACAAAAAAAAAACAGAAGGTAAGATACTCCATTTGTAAATGAAAGATTATGTTTTAGGATTTCCACACCTATTGAAAATTTTAAATATACTTTGTTTTTTTGGTTTTACCAACAAAATTTTATCACTCAGATTTTAAATTTTAATCCATGATTTAATTTTTAAAGTAAATATATTGATTATACTCTAAAACATTAATTTTTCAAATACAAAATATCAATTATTCAAATACAGAGAGAGTATGAAATATGGTGAAACGAAAAGTACAACTTCTAGTAACACATGAATTAACATCTTCCATTAGGCTTTTCTTTGATAGACAGAGAGAGGGGCTGCTGGAAAGATCAATTGGGGCTCTAGAATTTTATAAAATACAAAATTAGGCCCATGAATTTCATTCCTTCCCGTGCAAGCTTTGTGGAGGCATAGAGGATGATGATCTTCACCTCTTCCTTCACTGCTCAGTGGCGGCGAGAGTGTGGGAACTAGCTCCGATGATGGAGACACCTTCTCCTTTGAGTCCTTCAATCTAGGTTTTCCTCTCCACTTGTTTGACACTTAGAAACCTTCCCTTCGGGCTCTCTTCGTCCGCTTTGGCTCTGGATTCTTTGGAATCTGTGGAAGGCTAGGAATAAATTGTGCTTTGAAGATGGTACTTTCTCTGCAATAGAGATTGTCACTAAATCCATCTGTGATGCCCGAGAGTGGCAAGAAACTCTGCAATTGGTTCCAGTAGCAGGCCTAACTACTACCATCTCCTCACGGCAAGCCCCAACCCAAGTTCCTATTGATGCGACTTGTCATGTTGATGCGGCATGGGATGCTACCTCTGGAACCTGCGGTCTAGGAGGTCTGTTCTCTGGCTCACACCCGCCTTTCCCCTTAAATCTCCGAAGTCGGACCCTTGTATCGTCTCGTTAATGGCTGAGGCCCTGCTGTTCGTTTGCAGTAATGAATGCTGCTTTCAAACATTAAATCCCTGATGATCCTGTCGATTCTATCCCTCATCAAACTGTTGAAAGGAAATGAATCAAGACCAGCCTTGTTTGGTATTTTGTTTGATATTTATCATTTCAGTTCTTACTTTGATGTCCTGTCTTTTTGTTTTATTCCGCAAAACTTTGAGGCTGATTTGGTGGCAAAGCTAGCATTATCTCATGTTGTTGTAATTCCTCCCTTGGGAGTGTAAGACTCTATCTAATGGAATCCATGTTTGCTCAAAAAGAAGTTGGACTCAGCCTCAGCCTCAGTCAGTTCCTTGTCTCCCTCGGTTCTTTGATGGATAAACTCATAAAAGTCTGTAGTTTTATGGGAAAAGCAGCAACAAATCGTCATGGATCTTTCCTCCTATACTACCAATTCACATGACCATGGCTATGAACATCACCAGAAGAAGCAGATACTGGATTGGATAATATTTTTCGCAGCTATTTGTCCCTACCCCAATTTATTTGTCTCACTCGGTCACTCCGCTTTAGATCTCGGCTCATCTACGGTTTAATCTCTATGCTCTAACAAGGTAATCAATATATAATACTTTTTTGCGAGTTGTAAGTTCATCTTTAGTTGAAATCAATGCCAGGCTATCTGTTTATATCTTTGATCACTTTTTTCTATATATAGAACCGATGTCTCGTAAAATTAGAAGGTGGCATTCCGACAGACTAGAAAGTTTGCCCTAAAAGCTCCCAGGCCCGCTTCCCAAGCCTCGCGTTTGATGGCTCCTCCGATACAAACCGACGCCAGTCTTCTTCCTCCCAAGAAGCTCGTTCTCCTCTTCCATGGCTTCAAAGGATAAAGCTCCTCCTCCGCCTGGTCACGACCTCCACCAGATCCACCACCATTCACGATTCCTCCGATACCGCTTGAATCTTTCACTCACAGAGCCGCCAGAGCCGCAGACCCTCCAGATGCACCTTCACCTTCGTTCTTCAAGTCTTAGATCTGGAGTCCCCTGCCTCAACCATGGTGTTGGGTACCACCAGTGGTGTTGTTCCTGGTGTATCCACAGTAGAGAACTCCTTCCACCCGTGATGTTCAACTCTTCCTCTATGTACCTGCTTCTCCGACCTCTCTCCAGTCGCCTTGTGTAGAGGTTTCAATCTTCTCAGCCCTTGAACTTGTGAGTTTGGGTCATGTGTCACGCTTGATTTGGAAAATTTAGTGTTTTCCTTGGCCATCCAATTTCAAGGATTAGAATATCAACTAGAGCTTTATTTGTCAAACTCCATAAGGGCCTTGTTGGTTTCTCTGCAAGATATTTGTGTGGACATGAGTGTATTGGTACTGTTGTTAGCTGTTCTTCTCCAGCACGCAGCATTGCGTAAGTCTTGAGGACTGGACTTTGGATGTTGATATATTGGTAGTGGTTTGTTTTGTGGATACAGCCGTTCAATGTTTACAACTCAGATGCTCCACCATCTAGCTTCAGAGTTCAGGGTTCACCTAGCCCAAAACTTACTTTCAGTGTCAGCTTACGGGTGCAGCTAGTGAATATTGCAAGTGCTAATTAATTATTGCATACAGTAAAAAAGTCTAAGTAAAACCAGTTTGGGGAAAACAAAAAAAAAACAGAAGGTAAGATACTCCATTTGTAAATGAAAGATTATGTTTTAGGATTTCCACACCTATTGAAAATTTTAAATATACTTTTTTTTTGGTTTTACCAACAAAATTTTATCACTCAGATTTTAAATTTTAATCCATGATTTAATTTTTAAAGTAAATATATTGATTATACTCTAAAACATTAATTTTTCAAATACAAAATATCAATTATTCAAATACAGAGAGTATGAAATATGGTGAAACGAAAAGTACAACTTCTAGTAACACATGAATTAACATCTTCCATTAGGCTTTTCTTTGATAGACAGAGAGAGGGGCTGCTGAAAGATCAATTGGGGCTCTAGAATTTTATAAAATACAAAATTAGGCCCATGAATTTCATTCCTTCCCGTGCAAGCTTTGTGGAGGCATAGAGGATGATGATCTTCACCTCTTCCTTCACTGCTCAGTGGCGGCGAGAGTGTGGGAACTAGCTCCGATGATGGAGACACCTTCTCCTTTGAGTCCTTCAATCTAGGTTTTCCTCTCCACTTGTTTTGCTAAAAGGGCTTGATTAAAGATCTGAATATCTTTAAATCCTATTCCACCAAGCTTTTTTGGCAGACACATCCTTTTCCAGCTTACCCAATGGATTTTCCTTTTATCATGATCTGAGTTCCACCAAAAATTAGCTAGCGCAGAGACTAGATTGTCAGTTGTAGTCTTCGGAAGACGGTAAACAGTCATGGCGTAAACTGACATCGACATCGCCACCGACTTGATGATGACCTCCTTACCACCTTGTGACATCAATCTTGCTTGGTAGCCTGAGAGTTTATCTTTTAGATTGTCTTGAAGGAAACTGAGAGATTTGATTTTTGAACCCGAAAAAACCTCTGGAAGACCTAAATACTTTTCATCCCCTCCCACTTTCTCAACGCCAAGAATATCATGAACCATCTCTTTGGTCACAGACTCCATATGTGCTCCAAAGATTATGGATGATTTTTCCAGGTTAATGGATTGACCCGTAGCAGCTTCATAGATACCTAGTATCTCCATAACTGCTGCACAGACTGATGCCTCCGCTTTTATAAGAAACAATGTATCATCCGCAAATAACAAATGATGAATGGTCGGGCCGTTTGGGGAGAACTGGATTCCTGATATGAGTCCTTGAGCTGCAGCTCTGTTCATCAAAAAAGTAAGACCCTCCGAGCATAACACAAATAAAAATGGAGACAGAGGGTCTCCTTGGCGAAGTCCTCGAGACGGTACCACCATTCCATGCGCCTGACCATTAATAAGAATCGAATAGAGACTGATCGACACAGAACATGACCAGACCAATCAATGCGGATGAAATCCCAAAGCCTTGAGGAGATCGTGAAGGAAACTCCATTCCACACGATCATACGCCTTCGACATATCGGTCTTTAGGGCTATGAAGTCCGTTGAAAAAGGTTTGACCGCCTTCAGAGCGTGGAGAACTTCGTGAGCAATAATTATGTTATCAGAAATAAGCCTTTCAGAGACAAAAGCCGACTGGTTTGGAGACACCAAGTCCGGAAGAAAAGGCTTGATGCGCGAAACTAAGATCTTGGAGACGATCTTGTAGAGGACAGAGCAAAGACTAATAGGCCTTAGGTCAGACATCATCACCGCTTCCTTCTTCTTCGGTATAAGACAAATATGAGTCAGATTCCATTCCTTTGGGAAGACAGCAGTGACAAAAAACCTTTGAATCTCTTCTGTTACGTGATCTCTCTATCACTACTATATTTATACTAGCCAATATTTAATTAGTATTTGAAACCAGTGAATGTCTTCTTTTTCTTGAAACTGAATTCGATTAACCTTTTTTCCATGTAGGTCACTGGTTACACATTTTTAAATATTACTAGTATATTTTACTTTATAAACGCGTTTTTGTGTGTATGATTCAGACTTTACGTTTTATAACAATATCTTCAAGGTGTTTCAAAAAAAAAAACAATATCTTCAAAGTGGAGAAAAATAAAATACATTGGAAATTTTTGATAGGGTATGAATGGTGATCACTACCAGGGAATGGAACGGGAGGGAATGTTTCATTCCTATTCATTCTTTTTTTTTTCACCATTCACATGTAACTTTTGACATATAAGGAACACATATGATTCCTCTTCATTCCTCTTTATTTAGGGAATAATAGAAGAAAAATATTCCCTATCATTTTTGTCAAGGAACAAAATGGAAAATATAAAAAATTAGTAAACATCTATTAACGTGAATAAAATTATACAGAAAATTAACATTTTTCTTGACTCTTTCCACGTCTAGTTTGCTTCCATTATATATGTGAGAGCTATTCTATTCACCTAACCTAATACAATCGACTAAAGTTCAACGGCAAGAGGTACACTTTGTTAGATATCATGTCAAGTTTAAGAAGCACTAGCGGATCACGTCGTGGACGTCAATCCAGTGGTGAGGCAAGAACCACGACTGATGGCGAACAACTTCGTGAAGGACAGGTATTTATATTTGCACTTTTTCTTCCAAAAACATTAGTGTATTACTATGAAACAAGTGAATTAACTATAAGAATATATACACATATATACGCTTTAGTATCTGTGGAAGGATAAGAATTGTGAAGTTATGCTCGAACTCGTTATTGCGGAGCTAAAAGCCGATGACTACCGTAGTAGAATGCCAGATGTGGCAGCTAGAAAAAGAATTGAAAAAATACTTCGAGCTGATGGGTGAAAAGATCTCTTGGGATCCAGAGATAACCAGCAAAATTGGTTACTTGCGTAAACTTTGGATTATTCACGGTCAATTGGTAAAGCGACGGTGTTGCTGTTGATCCAGCTTCGGACAAATAGATATGATGGAAACTTGGTGGAGAGATCGGATTGCGGTAATTCTCTATTGTATATCATATATCATTACTTTATTTTAGATATATTTCTTATATAATTTTTTTAATTATTCACAGGAATATGGAGGAACTAAAGGAAGACTAGTTCATGTTTTGCAAAAGAAGCCTTTGCCATTTAAAGATTTGTTGGATCAAATTTTTGGTGAACATGATGTTGATCAAGATGAACGTTATTCACCACATATGCTTGGCCTACAACTCCAGCAAGTTCAATCTACTTTAGATGTTGATGGCACAACAATAGACCAACAACAAGAAACTCAAACTGCTGAGCCAATAGTGGATCTTACTAGTGATCAAGGATGCAACCGATCAATCCGAAGCATGCCGTCACGTCGTCTTTCAAGAAGAAAAACTAGTTTTGAAGCACAGGTTGAGAGTGGATTTCAACGTGTCGTAGATACTCGGCAAGAATTTTTGGAAGAACTACGCTCAAGAAAAATTCAAAAGATAACATATGGTGATGCAACCTCACTTCAGAAAAGTTACCAATTGAACAGCTTGGGGTATTTTGGTGGGCAGCAAATAAATTGTTAAAGAATGATGCTGATGTACGTGAAGCCTTTGTGAAACTGGAGAATGAAGAAATTAAGATCAAATATATGGAGAGTATACTTGGCACAGACAGACATGGGATTCCATGCAATCAGGTTGATTTGTTGGCGACAAGTCAAAACCAGTTCGAGTGTTGAATGGATGGAAGTACTGCAACAGGTGCTAATATTGGAAATGGTTTCATGAGTTTTCTTGGTGTGCACTCCACTGGATTAGAAGAGCCACGTGAGAGCCAACAAGTTTTGTCAATTTAATTAATGGAAGCAATGATGATGGCCTCACTTAAGCATTCTAGAAATATTTTATTTATAAGTTTTGACTTTAAGAATTTGGTGTTGGTGTTTCACGATGTTCTTGTTAGTGTTTTGAAGTTTTATTGCATGTTTTCTTTTTATAAAGATAATTATTTATTTATAAGAAGTTGAGTTTATTTTCTTTATCTCTCAATAGTAATATCTATGTACATGTTTGCGGGAACTTCATTATCTTAGAATTACGGTCCGTGGAATTGAAAACTTAGATGAAGATGAGATAATGGAGCTAATGTTATTGGAAGAAGAAGAGTTTCTCCAAAGGTACATGCATCCTATATTACAGTACTACAAGACAAACTTTTTAAAGAACCAATGAACAAAGACTGGGGGAATGGGTGGAAGATGATACGTGACCAAATCTACCGTAACGAAGTTTCATGTCGTACTCTTATCCGCATGAGTTCAGAAGCATTTATTCGTTTATGCGAAGTTCTTCACACAAAGTATGGATTACAAGAGTCAAACAATATAAAAGTGGATGAGGCGTCGCTATTTTCTTGATTTTGTGTGGCCAAGCGACTCTCAGCGTGACATTGGTTTAAGGTTTGGCCATGCCCAAGAGACTATATGTAGGAAATTTCATTATGTTCTTGGGCGGTGGAACAATTGGCAGTTGACTATCTACGACCAAGGACAACTCATGAGTTTGAAGCAATATCCAATAGCTTACATGGAGACAAGCGGTATTGGCCTTATTTTAGTGGTTCTATCGGGGCTCTTGATGGGACACATGTACCAGTAATGGTGACTCCAGTCGAGATGCACTACGTTTATGAATCGAAAAGGAACAGCAAGCCTTAATGTTTTGGGAGTTTGTGATCATGATATGCTATTTACATATTGCTTTGTTGGAATGGCGGGATCAACACATGACTCTAGAGTGTTGGACACCGCTATGCGAGATGATCCAATGTTTCCTCATCCTCCAGAAGGAAAATATTATCTTGTAGATTCTGGTTATGCAAATAGGCGTGGTTATCTAGCTCCATATCGAAAGGAAAGAATCGAAGGTACGCGATATCATCTCCAGGAGTTCTTTAATAATGAACCTCCAAAAAACAGCAAGGAAATGTTCAATAGATGGCATGCGTCACTACGTTCAGTTATTGAACGTACATTCGGTGTCTGGAAAAAAAAATGGAGGGTTTTAAATGAATTTCCAAGGTATAGTATCTCAACGCAAAGAAAGGTTATATTTGCAACAATGGGACTCCACAACTTTATTCGTTGGAACAAAATTAAGGATATCGACTTCGAAGAATTTGATATGGGGAGGGACACTACACCTTTGCATTCGAATGTGAACAATCATTCAGATGATGAGAGTGAGGAACAAGTGAACCAAAACACATCGACAGGAGTTTATATGAAGATTGTGCGAGATCATATCGCTGAACAAATCTGGACTGATAAAAGACAGGCTTCTCGTCGACTATAGGTTCAGATATTTATAAGTACAAGTTTGCAAATTGTTATAGATCGTGTGATAGGTATTTCATTAGAGTTTTTGTGGAAAATAAAACAATTTTTCTGTTGTGCAGGTGAAAGATACGTGTGAAAGGAAGAGACACCAAGATCTATGGAGAAGAAAGTTTAACTATATTTAAAATGTTTTAAAATTTAGTTTCTAAATTATTTTAATTAAAATAACTCATTCCTTTTAATGGTTACCATTCACTGAAATATTTTGTTCCATTCCTTCTCTGCATTCATTCCTTTTATTTTGTTCCTATTTATTCCCTTTCATTCATTTTCCCTATTGTTCCATTTGTTCCCGAAAAGGTCACCAGTCGGACCCATAGTGTTTACTTATATGGGCGCAATTAATTGGAATCAGTTTGGTTTATGTCATATGCCAAATCTAGTAAGTGAAGTTTTGTGGCTGAAAATTCAAATGATGTGTCAGCTCACACGATTCAATTCAATTATTGTAAGAGAATATAAAACTGGATCAATAATGTTTTTTAAACAGTTAAAAATGTAACCTATTTGTTTTCCTGTATATTTTCATACAGAAACTTTGAACTATCATTCTATATAATTATAATTAGTACTCGTATTTTTTTCTTGGTAGATGATTAATTGTTCAAAAAAGGTTATCTCCTAGTAACTAATGATAAATATTGGTAGTGGAAAATAAAACATGTGTGAACATGTAGTGAGCTCTGATTTTAGATTTTAGGAGTCCATGATTTGTTTAGCTATAAAAGGAAAATCAATTTGTAACCACAAAAAGACTAGAGGTTAATTGGAGATTAATAGGCTGTCATCAATTATATTATCAACAAAATACACAAAGACACACATTTTCCTCCTAAGCCATAGATGCACCAAACTTCTTCTCCCCAAGGTTTTTCTTTATAAAAGAAATCAATATTAGAATTATGAAACATCACCTTTAATGAACCCAATCTACTTTATTTTCAAGCCCCCTGGTATAATTTCAGATTTATTTATATCAAAATGATTCTAACACAAATATTACTATGTATGAATAATGCAAGTGCTAATTAATTATTGCATACAGTAAAAAAGTCTGAGTGAAACCGATTTGGGGAAAAACAAAAGAACAGAAGGTAATACACTTCATCTGAATGTGAAAGATTTGATGTTTTAATATTTTTACACATATTTAAAAAGTTAAATATACTTTTAATTTTTAGTTTCACCAATAAAGTTTTACCACTTATTTTAAAATTTTAAGATATTTTAATTTTAAAATAATTATGTTGATTATAATCTAAATTTTTTTTAAAAAATACAAAACAAAAATTTAAAATAATCAATTATTCAAATACCGAGGGAGTATGAAATATGGTGAAATGAAATTAGACAAGTGCAGATTCTGGAAATTTTCCACATGAATTAACATCTTCTATTGAGCTTTTCTTTGATATACAGAGAGAGAGAGAGAGAGGCTGTTGGAAAGAACAAATATGGGCTCTAGAATTGTATAAAAATACAAAATTAGGCCCATGAAGTTGGGCTCAGCCTCAGTCAGTCAGCTCCTTGTCTCCGTCTCAGCTGTTGGATCTGTCCTCCACTGCCTCATCTCAGACGATGATGAACAACAATACTACCGCTAATTCAAATGACGATGGCGATGAACATCAGCAGAAGAAGCAGATGCTGAGCAGCGATACTGGATTGGATGATATCTTTTCCAGCTATGATTTCCACCCTATTCGTCTCTTTGTCTCACTCCGCCTTAGATCTCGACGCGTCTATGGTTTCATCTCTATGCTCGAATAAGGTAATCGATATATAATACTTGTCTGTGAGTTCATCTTTAGTTGAAATCAATGCCAGACTATCTGTTTATATCTTTGATCACTTTTTTTCTATATATATATAGAACCAAGTCTCGTTTGTGAGAGTTACATAAACACTAGTCTGGTTTTCCAAATTAAGACATATGCAATAATAATAGATAGAGAATGTGAATTTGAGACTGTGGTATATAGAGAGGGAGAGAACAAGAAAAGCAACAAAGCGAGCTTAAACTATGAGTCAGTTTCTCTGACGCAGTTCCCGGGTAACAGGTACTTGTAACTATCTGCATTCTGGATTAGATATGTAGGGAGATGAACAGCTGAGTAAGACCTCGGTATCGGACCTAGTTTTCCTATAATCTCTCTGAAAGTGTGTTCTTCAGGAAACATATCGAATAGATCAGTTCCTTTGCAGATCACATCTTGTATTCTTTTCGGGTTTAGGTAATGTGAGAATCTAACACGGTCCGTATGGCTATAAGCTTTCATCTTGAACACAAAATCTCTGATGTGTCTGAAACAGAAGCTGCAATGCCATCCTGAGTCCGCCAAAAGACTGTCGCTTTGCCGGAAATGAGCGTACCTTGTTTTCCCTGGCTTGTAGAGATGAACAGAAGCTCTCCAGCTTTTGCTGTCTAGATAGTACTCATATGAGTAGAGGTAGTTTCTCAGCTGTAGGTGAAGAACCGGTGGGTATCCGTCGCACCATCTTAGCAGATTGATGGTGTCACCTCTCGGGATCTCGTCAACATCTGACATTATCAAAAGATCATCTTCTTTTATACCCGAGAGTTTGATAAGCTGGTCCAGTGCGAGCCTTTGGAATGATTCTTCCACAAACGGGTTCTCGCCTTTCTTCTTCAATCTTCCTCCTCCTCCTCCTACGTGCCCATAAGACAGCCTTGTTGGCTCAACGAACTTGAACGTCCTGTGGCGGTTTTCTGCGAAAGCCAAGGGTTTTGAGAGTCCCGTGAAAGTGGAGTTGGATTCGAGAAGCACAAACTGCGTAATGTAAGGACTTAACTCGTTCCAACGGATAGTCAGCATATCGATCTCGTTGCTGAACAAGACAGCGTCAAAGACTCTTCTAGGAGAATCGCGAATTTTCCAGCCATGAAGAGTGCAGAGCAACTCCATGGAAGTGTTGGGGTGGTAGTAATGGGGAAGGATGTTAAATGGTTTGGGAGGGGATTGCCAGAGAGGTCTCAAGAAATAAGTGAGCTTCTGACCATGCACATAGATAAAGAAGATGGAGAGTGGGAGGAGAGTGAAGAGAAATATAAATGTTTTGAAATCATATCCTCCGAGAAGCCGTGACATGGCATTGCCTCCACGAGAACCCTCCTGTAGAAGAAGAAGAAGAACAAGGGTATAACCAAGAGAAACAAGTAGTTCAAGAATGGAATATCCTTTGTATAGAATGAAAAAAAAATACCTTTGCGATATTATCTGTCTTCTTAGAACTGCAAACAGACATAATTGATTATTAACCTACAGAGAAAGCAAAATCTCTCTGTGTTTTTTAAATCTTGAAAAGGAAGATGATCAAATCCTCTAAAAAAATGGATCCAGAGAAACAATGACGTTTGGTGCTTTTTTTTTTTAGCTTGTAGCTGTAATTATCAAAAATCCTTTTTTTTTCATTAAAGAAACAAAAAAAAAAACTAACCTATCGATAATTAGCTGTTGTGAGTAATTTCTGGAATTTTTAAAATAGTAAAAAGAATTTTAAACCGGACGTTACTTTTTTGAAAAAAAGAGAGGCAAAGATTGCGAGTCTACGGCCAAATGAAACCAGCAAAAAGGACAACTACGGCGGCGAAGGAGGAGGATGTGCCTTCTATGCTCCAATGGTGGCGTAGATGGACGGTGTTGGTGGCGGCTATCTGGATTCAAGCCTTCACGGGCACTAACTTCGATTTCTCGGCCTACTCCTCCGACATGAAATCGTCAATGGGCGTTTCTCAGTCGCGCCTGAATTACATGGCTGTCGCTTCTGATTTAGGCAAAGCATTGGGCTGGTCTTCCGGTTTCGCTGTTGCCTATTTCCCTCTCTCCTCCGTCCTTTTCTCCGCCTCTGCTATGGGTCTCGTCGGTTACGGCGTCCAGTGGTTATCCATCGCCGCCGACGTTATCGATCTCCCCTACTCTCTGGTTCTGGTGTGTTGCTCGTTAGCTGGACTAAGCATCTGCTGGTTCAACACCGTCTGCTTCGTCCTCTGCGTTCGACACTTT
This sequence comes from Brassica carinata, assembly GCA_016771965.1. Taxonomy (NCBI): domain Eukaryota; kingdom Viridiplantae; phylum Streptophyta; class Magnoliopsida; order Brassicales; family Brassicaceae; genus Brassica; species Brassica carinata. The sequence continues at coordinate 64,388,437 of CM028699.1, forward strand.
GAATCAAACCATTCCCTCGCCTTGTCTCTCGTCGTGAGTTTCAACGGGATCAGTGCTGCCTTGTACACGCTTGGCCATGAAGTCATCAGTGGGAAATCATCAGCAAGCTCTGACATTTACCTTCTCCTCAACTCTCTCATCCCTTTATTCGTCTCTCTTTTAGCCCTCTGGCCTGTCCTTACTTACCCCGACTCCTCTGCTACCCGGACCCATGATGAAACCCGAATCTTCATCGTCTTCAATGTCTTAGCACTAGTCACCTGCTTTTACCTTCTCTTGCCTTCCTCAGACACCTACTTAGCTTCATCACCTCGTTGGCATTTCCTTGGCGCCATTTGCCTTCTCCTTTTCCCATTGTGCGTCCCCTTTCTCGATTACATTTTCCGTGCTCTCCATTCATGTTTCCACCATGACAGCTCTGGCTATTCGGTAGTTAACATAGAGGAGCCCAAGACCCTAAACAGAGTGGGATTGGATCATGAGGAGATTAAATCATTCGATAAAGTGGGGGGACGGCTAGGAGATGAACATTCTCTTGGAATGCTAGTTCGTAGCCTTGAGTTTTGGCTATACTACATAGCCTATTTCTGCGGTGGAACCATTGGTCTTGTTTACAGCAACAACTTAGGACAGATCGCTCAGTCTCTTGGACAAAGCAGCTCAAACGCAAAATCCTTGGTGACACTCTTCTCTGCCTTCTCCTTTTTGGGAAGGTTGCTCTCCTCTGCACCTGACTTCACACGCAAGAAACTAGACTACCTGACAAGAACAGGCTGGTTCACCATTTCGCTACTTCCAACGCCTTTGGCCTTCTTCATCCTCGCGTATTCATCCAAGAGCGCGTTGCTACAGGTTGCCACCGCACTAATAGGGTTGAGTTCAGGGTTCGTTTTCGCGGCAGCGGTCTCAGTAACTTCGGACCTCTTTGGACGCAACAGCGTTGGTGTAAACCAGAACATACTCATCACAAACATTCCCATAGGATCGCTCGTCTACGGATACGTGGCTGGTTCTGTCTATGACAAGCATGCGACGCCATCTGTCGTGTCGGACACGGTTGTTTGCGTGGGAAGAAGGTGTTATTTCGCAACGTTTTTGTTTTGGGGTTGTTTGTCTGTTGTGGGATTAGTGTGTAGCTTGATTCTGTTTATTAGAACCAGACCAGTTTACCACCAGTTAGCACAAAACCGATGCTAAGCACCGGTGTAGTATCAGGCTGCTTTTAGATTTTGTTGGATGTTGTAAAAAATGCTCTTTTTCTTAAGAATCAGATTTTGCATTTAATTTGAGTTTTAAAATAAAGAGATTTTCCAATTAACTAAAGGCGGGTGTTGATTTGAATAACAGGTAAAGTACTAAGACTATACATAAAAGATGGATTTTTTTTTCTTTCCTTTATTCAAAAGAAAGTGGAATTGACTTTGAAGTTGGAGAATAGGTTGGTGGGCCAAGTTTTTGGAAGAGGGTAAGCAATGGATTCCTTTAGAAGTATCCTCCAGCATGCTGGATATATATAGTTTAAAAAGAAAGGCGATAGGGATGAATATAATGATTTAATCCAAAACTAGAAGCAAACAATAATGGGGGTTGATTCATGATTTGACATTAAAATAAAATAAAAGAAGAGAAAGAAAGCTTTCTGGAACAAAGCAAAATAAATAAATAAACATTATTCCAGTTGCGATTCAATCCGCCATTGACTGAAAGAAGATCCTTTCACCTGAAGAAGAAGAAGAAGAACGAGTCTTCTTGTCGTTGCCATAGAAAAGGTGGGATGTGTCTATCGTAGTTCTCCGTCTATTTGCTTTTGTTTTTGTTTTTTGTTTTTTATTATATGAAAAAGGTCAATGTTACAGTAAAATATATATTTGAGCGTAATATGGGGAAAACTTATAATAGTATAAAAGAAACAATGGGTAGATCCGTGACGAGTTTGTATATAAGAGATTTGGTAACGGAAAGTCGGAGTCGGTGGATCGTAGGAAACGTGATTGAATCCATTCTTTTGCTTATACGTGTTAAGATTGATTTACAGCCGCCGACTCTTTTGCTTAGCCAACCCCTTACCTATAATTTGCCCACATACGTATACTTTTGCATGTTTGAATCCATTCTCTTCTCTGATAACACATAAAAAGTTTGGAAGTTTTCTATTGTGATTGCCCACCACCCACCCTTTGGTACATTTGCATATGTTTAATCGATTCTCTTCTTCTTTTTTTGGGTTAAAAGAGGATAAGATTCTGAATTATGAATCTTCTTTTTTTTTCTTTTTTTGGTTAAATCTTTTTAATTCAGGTACTGATCTTGAGCTTCAAGTTTGGAATCTGAATAAAGTTTTTGATGGGAGGAGGAAATTCTAAAGAAGACTGGAGGCAAGAGCCGCCGTCATCATCATCATCATCATGGGCTTCTCATCAAAGTTATCCTCAATCTGGACCTGGCAGCTACAACTACCCTCCTCCACCCTCTTATTCTCCTGCTCCGGCTCCCAGCTTTGGTGATCATCTTCCTCAGCCGCCATCTTATAGTCAAGAGCAGGGCTATGCTTATCCTTATCCTCCCTCACAGCCTTCTTCACAGACTCATGCTGCTGCTTCTTCTGATAGAAAAAAGTTTGATCGTAGGTATTCCAAAATATCTGATAATTACGCTTCTTTAGATCAGGTGAGAGTTTCTTTCTTTCTTTTTAACAAGTGATGTGATGAATGACCATGATACACAAACTGTTTTGGATTTTCCTTAGAAAAAAATTGTTGAAATATGAATCTGACTGGAATGATTCCATAGGTGTCAGAGGCTTTAGGGCGTGCAGGTCTTGAATCTTCTAATCTTATCGTTGGTATCGATTTCACCAAAAGCAATGAGTGGACAGGTTTGGTTCGAGTTTCTTTTAAGATATCTTTCATCTAGTCTAATAAGGCCAAGGAGAGGACATGAACATGATAGGCTAATCATCATCATCATTTTGGTTTCTGTGCTGCTGCAGGCGCCAAGTCCTTCAATAAGAAAAGCTTGCATCATATCAGCAGCAATTCTCCCAATCCTTACGAGCAAGCTATCACTATCATTGGTAGAACCTTAGCCGCCTTTGACGAGGATAACTTAATTCCCTGTTTTGGTTTTGGTGACGGTAAGTCAATCACCCACACAGCTTACTTGTTGCTCTTGTAATTTTCAGATAACATCATCAACATGTTGCTCTCCTCCTGATATATATATATATTTTTTTTTGCAGCATCAACTCATGATCAAGACGTGTTTAGTTTCTATCCAGAGGGTCGATTCTGTAATGGATTTGAGCAAGTTTTGGCTCGCTACCGAGAAATTGTACCTCACCTTAAGCTCGCAGGTTTCTTTCTTTTTTTTTTGTTCTTAGCATTCTGTATCTCATTGTCAAACGCAACATTTTTAAGTACTTAGTTAGATCCGTGTGTAATTGTATTGTATTGTATTTTTCAGGACCGACATCTTTTGCACCCATCATTGAAATGGCGATGACAGTGGTTGAGCAGAGTAGTGGCCAATATCATGTGTTAGTGATCATAGCCGATGGACAGGTTAATATTTTTGATGCCTAAGCTGTTATATGATACCTCTGATCTCTCTGTGTCTAAGGATATATATCAATCTCAGGTAACAAGAAGTGTGGATACGGAACATGGGCAGTTAAGTCCGCAAGAACAGAAGACTGTCGATGCAATTGTGAAAGCAAGGTGTGTGAATATCTACTACTACTTGTGTTTCAGATTTATTTTGTTTGTAGGTGTTATGTAATCATCCCCTTCTTTCTGTCGATAGTACACTTCCTTTGTCAATAGTGTTAGTCGGGGTGGGGGATGGACCATGGGACATGATGCAGGAATTTGATGATAACATACCTGCCCGAGCTTTTGATAACTTCCAAGTAAACATACCCTCCTTCTTCTTTTTTAACACATCACCTTCTTCGGTTCTGAGACATTTGTTCCTTTTCTTTTGTTTTGTTAAAATCGGTTTTCTATAGTTTGTCAACTTCACGGAGATCATGTCAAAGAACAAAGAGCAGTCTAGAAAGGAGACAGAATTCGCACTCTCTGCTCTCATGGAGATTCCTCCACAGTACAAAGCCACTATCGAGCTTGGCCTTTTAGGGTAACAATAAACACACAAAAAAAAAGAAACTTTGAAACGGCTGTGTTGTTATGAAAGTTGGTTTATCAACTTTATTCTTCACATTTTGTGCAGGAGAAGAAATGGGAATATCCCAGAGAGAATCCCACTTCCACCTCCGGTGCAGAGCGGATCAACATTCTTCAACCCGTCAAAATCTTTCCCAACACCTACTTTTGAACCGAGTGTACCTACTTATCCGATGGAAAGCAAGGTTGTGGACGAGAATCAGGTAAAAAAAAAAAAATAGTAGAAGCGCTGAAATGTGTTTGAAATGTTTTCTTTATATAAACTCTTTTATAAAATTGGGGTTTTGTGTGAACAACAACAGCTATGCCCGATATGTCTGAGCAATCCCAAAAACATGGCGTTTGGTTGCGGCCATCAGACATGTTGTGAATGCGGTCCAGGCCTTAAGGTGTGTCCTATTTGTCGTGCACCCATCCAGACCAGAATTAAGCTCTACTAACCATCTCTCTCTCTATGTAAAAGAATGATAATAAGAAAACAAGTGTGTGTGTGTGTGTGTTCTTTTGTTCTTTGATTGGTTTCCGAAACTTTTAGCTTGTTTGGCAAATTTCTTAAGACTTCCTTTTAGTGCCTTTCGCTTTTTGACTTTCTCTTCATCTGTACAATAATCCTATTTTCATCATCAAAAAGGCTTCACTGTTTTATATATTTTCTCCATCCCATAGAATAGAAGCCCACTAAAGACATGTCAAATCTTTTTCTTCAGAGCACAAAAGGTAGATGGTTTATCAAATGGGCTTAAAGCAATATTCACCACTCATCAATTATCCACTCACTTCTAAACATTTATAATAAATTAAAAAAAAAAGAAAAGAAAAAATCTAAAGGTTCGCTCACTTTTCTCTTCTTCTGCTAAAAAGATTCTTAGCTTCTAGTTCTAGGCTTTAGCCATATAATCCAAACAGGGAGAGAATATAGCTTTTCATGGATTCTCTTCGATTCAACCTTCAGCAATCTCCCTTTCATTTGAGACCCAGAAGAACTCTTCGACCAAGCATCAGTAACATTTCGAACCAAACCGAAGAAACCGACCCGCGACCAACATCCTCGGCCGGTAAGATCCAACGCTTAGTACTCAACAATGAAGGTCGTACCAAACTCAACGCCGATCCTGACCGTGAATTCTACTCATACCCACGGTTCGTGAACCACGTCGACGACGGCTTCATATCCTCCTTAACGGATCTCTACAGAAACCGGTTAAGATCCGGTTCGATTGTATTAGACATGATGAGCTCATGGGTTAGCCATCTACCAGAAGAGGTGAAGTACGAGAAAGTAGTGGGACATGGTCTTAACGCACAGGAGCTTGCCAGAAACCCTAGACTCGATTACTTCTTCATCAAGGATCTTAACGAGGATCAGAAACTCGAGTTCCAAGACAAATATTTCGATGCGGTTTTATGTTCTGTCGGTGTACAGTATCTACAACAACCCGAAAAGGTACGTAATAGTTAAACTTAATTTATATATGTCTAGATTCCTAAAACCGGACATGGATATTTAAACAGGTGTTTGCGGAAGTGTATAGAGTGTTGAAACCGGGAGGTGCGTTGATAGTGAGTTTTAGCAATCGGATGTTTTATGAGAAAGCAATCAGAGTTTGGAGAGATGGAACCGAGTACGGTCGGGTGCAGCTGGTGGTTCAGTACTTCCAGTCTGTCCAAGGGTTTACTCAGCCGGAGATCATCCGGCAACAGCCTCCTCCTGGTGGAGGAGCTGAGAAACCGGTTTTGAATTGGTTTATGGGTTTAATTGGTTTAGCTTCTAGGCCGGACCCTTTTAATGCTGTGATTGCTTATAAGAATTTCAAACCTCTGTATGAGTGAGTAAACAAACAAATAGTCTATTATTTCATTCGATAGTATAAATGCATTATCACCTTTTTCTAAATAGTACTACGAATGGAAAATATATAGATAAAAAGTTGATCTTCAATAACAAGTTTGAAACATAGATAAGAAAGAAAAAGAAGCTTTTGAGTAAGGACCAAATCCAGCTGGAGAAACTTACAAGACAAATTCAAAACAGTAAAAAAGAAAATTCTAGATTTTTAGAAACCAATGAAATTGGAGGAACCTGTAATACAAAAGAATTAACTGAAAGAAAAATCACACATACACTGTCAAAATCTATACTATTATTTATGAACTGATTTTGCTAATTTGTCACATTCCCCATGATTTTAGCTAATTATACTTATTTGTCATATTCTTATTAGTTTTTAGATTAAATCATCAATTTATTAATTTAGATAATATAAATATTTCGATTTAAAATTAATTTATTAATTTAAATTAATATAAATATTTCAAAATTTCTAATTGGATTTATGAATAATATTATAATTATTTTAACTTTCACAAGATTCTTATTAGTTTTTAGCTGAAATCATTAATTTATTAATTTAAATAACATAACTATTTCAAACTTTCTAATTGGAATTACAATTATAATTATTTTAAACAAGTTATGAGCAATTCTTATTTTCATATGATGTAAGATGTTTTAAACTCTAAAGTTTCATTTTTCTCATTCATTCCAAATTGTCTCAATTATAGCTTTTGACATCTATATTTATGTACTTTTGATATTTATTTTTTAGTTGGAGTTCTATGTTTTTCTTCTTTTTTTGAGTTTGAAATATTAGGAGCAAATCGGTTTTGTTACATGGAGTTTGGAATTATAAATTAGGTATTCTGAATTTCAGTAGTTATTTCACGTGTATGTTTTGTTACTCTTTAATCTATAAGAAAAATATGTTTTGATATTAAGCTTAGATAGTTGTTTATGTAATCGTGTTATGAACATGTGTTTAAGAGTTTAGTTTCTAAAACGACTAAAAGTAGATATATTTTTAATAAATAATTAGATTTATCATTATATAACTAACCATAAATTAATTTCAATAATAAAACTATCATTATCTATTGTTTTTATTAAAAGTAAGCTTATGAAATATTAAGATAAGTCAATGTATATACTGATCAAGTAAACCAATGAAATATTGTCATTACCTCGATTCGTTTTTTTAAAAGGTTTTCTTCTAAATTATCATCAATTTTTTACTTTTTATTTATTTTGTTCTTACTTGGATTTTGTGTGTTTTAGTGTTTTTTTTGGTAATTTAATATATGTTTTTGGTACAAAAATACAAAGTAGATTAAGAGAGACCAAAAATTCACATTCTTACTTTACTTTATTGTATAAAATATTTGATATGTAATTATGCTTTTATGGTCTCATAGTTTTATAGATTTCCTTTGTGTTAAGGAGATGTCGACCAAAATAAAAATAAAAATAAAATTAAAATGATTAAGAATATAAACAATAAATTATCATGATATTTAAATCATAATACATATATTACTAATTATTAGTAAAATGATTATGTCCGCATGTGCGGGCAAAACACCTAATTATATAAATAAATATATAGTAACATTGTTATCAATAGCGAGCGCATACATGTGTTTGTGTGTGATTCCTTTTGTTCGTAGATTCAAGGACAATTTAACAATATCCAAGCAAGGTAGCTTTGTCCCTTTCCACGAGTATCACGAGTTGTCTATATTATCATTGTTTGATTCTATGACAACATTACTAAAAATACGTTATATTTTATGTTAATTGCATGTAGTACTACTGACGTACAGTTAATTAGTAATGTTACGTAGCTATGAAGAAGTTACCAGCAAAACAAATTTGGTTACGTTTTTTTGTCAAAAGAAAAGTCTGCGGAAGTGTGAAAGATACAAAACAAAAATATTGAACCATAGATGAAGCAAAGAAGTTGATTCGAAGTTTCTACTTGTTTTCTTAGTCCCTTTTCACGCATATATATATATATACATGCATGTGTACTAACCCAATCATTCACCTCAACACATCATATATCCTTCACATATATTTTTTCTTCAACCCCTACCTCCTCGCCAGTATGGCCAAACGCTTCCAGTTGAACCCAAAGCCCTTCGGTACTGACCCACCTGCCGATCCTCTCAAAAGGGTCTCTCTGATCCCAAGATCCGCAGAGCAGAAGCTGACTGATAACCTAGGCGAGAGGCGTCCCGTAGCCGCGAAAACTCACGAAGACGGTGAACAATCAGATGGTCACCATGTTGCTCCTCCTCCAAAAACTGTGGAACCTACTAAGGTGATGGATCATGAGACCGAGAAGAAGGGCTCCATTGCCCCTAAGACCGCACATCATCCTCATTCATCTGAGGATATCGTCGATGCCAATAGTCGACACTCTTTGGTGCCGAGATCACTGGGTGACAACTCTCTCGGTGGAAGATTTGGACCGGGAAAGAAACAAGCTTTCCATAGAAATGGGAGACCCATGTTTTCACTTTCTGATGACCGAGTGATGGCCGATAGAGTCTTGAAGACTCATAGTCCAGACATGGTCTTCTTTGATGTCAAATCACTTCTCTCCGTTGTTGATGACATCTTCAAGTCTCATGTCCCGTCCATCGACTCCTCTGCTCCTAAGGTTTTATTTTTATTTTTTGTTTCTTGCACCGCAATCAATCCCCCCATTTCAAATATATTGACTAGTTTCATTTTTTTTTTCTTTCAAATTTTTAAATTGTGCAGCCGTCACTAGTTTTCAAGGAGTATGCTGACCATGTCTCCTTTGAAACTTTCGCGGACCTCATCGATCAGATCTCTTGCGAGGTATATACATACAGTCATATGATGAAGCTTTTTTGTTTTAACATTCGATTCATTTTCTTAAAAAAAGTATCAAATGTCAGATCGAGTGCAAGTGTCTCCATGGAGGTGAGTCTCACGGTATGAAGACAACAGGGATTCATTTAGACAGTCGAAATACGACGACGTTCTCTGTTCTGTCAATGGTCTCCAAATACCGCTGGGATGCTAAGCTAGTCCTTATCCTAGCCGCTTTGGCCGTGAAATACGGCGTTTTTCTCCTCCTTGCGGAGACATACGCAACAAATCAGCTCACGAAATCTCTGGCTCTCATCAAACAGATGCCTAGCATCTTCTCCAGGCAGAACGCGCTCCACCAGCGTCTCGACAAGACCAGAGGTCTGATGCAAGACATGGTTGATCTCACCACTACCATCATCCAGATCCATCAACTACCACCTAAGCACATCACAGCCGCGTTTACCGATCATGTCCCCACTGCAGTTTACTGGATTGTTCGCTGTGTTCTGATCTGCGCTTCTCATATCAGTGGCGCCAGCGGTTTCAAGCAGGAGTACGTAAAAATATATTCTGATTTGAAGATTTCTCGACATTCAAGAAAACAGTTTTAAAGGCTTTTTTTTTTTTTTTTTTTAAAATGATATTTGGGGTGAGCAGCCAAATCATGTCGTTTATGGAAGTTTCGGAGATGCATGAGAATAGTGAAAGGCTTAGGAAGATCAATGCTTACCTGCTAGAACAACTCAAGAAGAGTCACCTTACCATCGGTGAGATTTATATATGCAATAATTCGAGTTCGTTTTTAAGCTCTTTTTTTTTTTCTCTTTGATTCTCCCATCTCAAGCTCTCTGTATACAGAGGATGGTATCATGGAAGAAGAGTATCAAGAACTCATTCAGACGTTCACTACTATCATTCACGTTGACGTTGTTCCTTCTCTGATTCGTCTTCTCAGACCCATTGATTTTCTTTACCATGGAGATGGTGCTTCCAAGAGACGCGTAATCTAAACTAAATACTTTTCTTTCAAATATCTTTGCTGCTCCGTTTCTGCCTTTGATTATGTCTGATCCGTTTTCAACCACTAATAACTAGGTTGGGATCAATGTGCTCACCCAAAAGCACGTGCTTCTTCTGGTATCAGACCTAGAAAACATCGAAAAAGAGCTCTACATCCTGGAATCGCTCTACACAGAAGCATGGCAGCAATCATTCGAGATTCTATGGGTCCCAGTTCAAGATTTCTGGACAGAAGCCGATGATGCTAAGTTCGAGTCACTTCATTCCAACATGAAGTGGTACGTTCTTGGAGAGCCTCGGAGATTAAGGAGATCTGCTGTCAGGTTTGTGAGACAATGGTGGGGATTCAAGAACAGACCTATACTCATTGCACTTGATCCCAAAGGTCAAGTTATGTCCACTAACGCTTTCCCCATGGTCTGGATCTGGCAACCCTTCGCCCATCCATTCACGACCTCAAGGGAGCGTGATCTCTGGGGTGAACAGGAGTGGAATCTTGAGTTCTTGATTGATGGCACCGATCCTCACTCCCTCAACCAGGTTTCCTTTTTTTTTCAGAAAAGAAAACACACAGTACTATTGCTTTAGGAAATAATATTCCTTCCTTGTTTTACCAACAAAAAAAAATATATATATTCCTTGTGATACAAGTAACCTAAAGAAGATGAGTATTTTTCTTATATCAGCTTGTTGAAGGAAAATACATATGTCTCTATGGGGGAGAAGACATGCAATGGATCCGAAACTTCACTAGTCTGTGGCGTAGTGTCGCAAAAGCCGCAAACATTCCACTCGAGATGGTTTATGTTGGAAAAAGAAACCCTAAGAAGGGAATCCAGCCGATAATCAACACAATCAGAGAAGACAACCTCAGCCACACACTCCCGGACTTATTCCAGATATGGTTCTTCTGGACGAGGATCGAGAGCATGTGGGAGTCTAAGCAACGGATGCTAAAAGCCCACGGAACCAAAGGCTTTAAAGAAGAGGAAAAGGACCTTGTTCTCCAAGAAATCGTTGCTATGTTAGGTTATGGAGGAGAAGGAGATGGTTGGGGACTGGTTAGTAGAACTTCGGACTTGATGGTTCGTGCCAAAGGGAACTTGTTTTCCAAGGGTTTGGCTGAATATAACGAGTGGGAAGTCAACATTCCCACACATGGTTTTCTGAAAGCACTCAATGACCATCTCTTGATGCGTCTCCCACCACACCACTGCACAAGGTTCATGCTTCCTGAGACTGCTGGGATTATACCCAATGAGGTCGAGTGCACCGAGTGCCGTAGGACCATGGAAAAGTATTACTTGTACCAATGCTGCCTTGAGTGAGATCCGACAATATTGATTTGGAAGCTTCTACAACATTCCAATAAAAACCAAAGTTTGCGTCTTTTTCTCCTTCAAATAAATTCCTCTTGTGTGTTTTCTACTCATGTTGCTTCTTATGGTCTATGAACGCCGTAATTTGTACTAAAATTTGTTTATTTATGATTTGAAAAATAAAATACAAAGAATTTATGTATTTCGAAGCTTTTAGAACTATAAACCGGCTGAGTATTGTTCTCTTTTTGTTGATTTCTTGAGTCTTAAGCTTCTATAACACTGGTTAGCTTATAAAAATAACAATTTATTTTCTTCTTCTTTTGTCCGTAATCAACTTTGTAATGGGACACTAGACCACATTCTTTATGAATTTGATTAGTAGAACTAGAAAGTGAACATATAGCTTTTTGAAACTAAATTAGTTTAGAGCTACCAAAGTAGACTAACTAGAGAGGATAAAATAAATGGTCAAAAGATTTACATTTTTCAGGCATATATAAAATTTAGACATCACTTTCTTGTGGATCTTTAGTACACAGATGAATGTTGACAACAAAAAGATTAATGTAAAGTTTCAAAAAAATATTAATGTAACATACATGAGAAATATTTATGGTTGGAGTCCAAATAAAGTTTGACATCTATTAAACGTCCCACATTTCTTGGATAAGAGGTCTTTTGTGGAAATATGCAAGTGATGTGGCAATCTCTTACTAACTTTTGATTATGAGTTAGACATATTACTAAAATGATATAAAGCTTATGGTTAGGCTAAACATGTGATTTTCTACATAAACAATTTATATATATAACAGGTCTAACTAATCTATCTTGTTATGGTATATGTGAGATGTTGGGGTTAAATTGTTTTTTGTTAGATCGTCGCTCACATTTAAGAAATGTTTATTAAACGTCTCGTACCGCTTGAGCTAAAAGTTTTTTTAATAATTTATAAGCATTGTAGTAATCATTCACCTTGACGTAGTTTGTGAGTATGATTTAAGTTTATTGCTAATAAGATTTCTTTTATTCAAGATAGACATCAATACACAAAAGATTATAAAACACACATGAAAAGGGATAAACATCAAATACATAGATGATAGAAGATCAGAAAAACACATGAGACCCCGATTATGGTATTACATTTTGTCAACAACAAAACTAATGTTACAAATTAAAGGAGAAAGCGCCGATTTCTAGCCAGCTGTTAGTTTAAAAGTTTAGTTAAAATAGTCCAAAACCTCTACGCTCTTTTTCGAATTATTGCTTATACTGTACTGATCTAAGAACAAATTCTTATACGTCTATTCAGATTAGGAGATAGGAGAATTTTCCGTGGTTAAATAATCTCTTTTTCCTAGATACTGAAACAAAAGGTACCAAGAAACACTCATTTTTTTGTGTGTGGATCCATACAATCCAAGTTACGAACTTGGTGGTAAAATTAGAGAAGAAGAACAAGCCATGCAGATTTAATTCCAAACATACCAACATTACTTTTATATATTACCAAAAATTAACAAAACATCAGTTTTATATAAAGGAATTGCATTTGATTCATATATCCTTGGTTACTCTAATTTTCTTTTGTTTTCTAGCCTTATCCTATATATATGGACTCAAAGAAATTCCATAGTTTTACCCCAAAAAGAGCAAAGAATCACTTCAAACCTTTTGTTCAGCTCACTCTTAATGCTATTTTGTGATACGCGAGTATATATACGTAATATTAAAGATAAACTAAATAAAAGTAAATGACAGAATCCTATGGTATAAGGGAAGCAACATAAGAATAAAAGCAAAGTAGCAATTAAACTGCATGTGTTCTATCTAGGTTTGTTTTCTCGATCTCTTTTAGTAATATAAACTGCGAAATTAAATAAACTACATGGTTGTCCAAATGATCATCGTTGTATTGGCCTATATAACATATAAGAATAAATTCATTTTGGGATGAAACACAAGACTACTAGCTATGACCAATATGGAATGATACAACGAAACACACAGAAAAATAGCCTTTTGATATCATTATTATCAATAAATGAATGTAAAGGCTCTGACCATGTGTAAAACGTGATACTACAGAATAAAATGTTTAAATGAATATATAGGGACTAAACGATCAAAGGTGATAGTGTATATCGTTGTAATAGTAATATTACAGAGTAAACTAGTCGCTCTTAATCCATACGTCGTCTATACATATGGACTAAACGATCAAAGGTGATAGTGTATATCATTGTAATAGTAATATTACTGAGTAAACTAGTCGCTCTTAATCCATACGTCGTCTATACATATGAATCTGAGTCAATAAACACTGAAGCTTCGGTGGATAAAATCATATTAATATAAACAGAAAAAATAAAATGTTTTAAAAAATCTAATACATGGCGTACATTTTATAGTTTAGGACTTTAGGTTAATACTACTTTACAGTAACGAGATTCACGTGGACGGTTGCTATATCTAAAAATCATTCTTCTAAAGCAAGATACCAAAAAGAAAAGCACAAAAAAAGCAATTTTGGTTTATATTCTCGTAGATTTAATTTAATTGTTGCCGAAGCAAAGTAGTTGATTCCCTGATTGGAAAATGGAGTATTTAAAGGCTAGTAGTTGATTTCTCACAACACACACCAATTAAAACTCCCTAGCTAGACCTTCTTCACAAGCAACCAAACCAAGAATGGAGTCACTGATCAAGTCCCAGCACGCTCAGAAACAGGCTGGCCACAGTGGTAAAACTCCGGGGACGGAGATTATACCGGCGACGACGGGACTAACGATGTCATCGGACGAGAGCATGATGCTGAAGCTGATCCAACAAACACACTCCCCTGATGCTCGCGAAGTCCAAGTGCGTGGCCTTCTCTCTCTCGTTGAAGATATTCTCGATCGTGCTACTCTTGACTCCGACGACTCCAACGCCTCAGTTAGTGTACATATAACACGTTTCCTAATGACTTTATTTGTATGACATAAAATATTAATTAAGCACGTAATGGTTGAATTCGCAGATGCTTCCATTGCCCACGGATGATAAACTAATGCAGTCAAGCATGATGAGCGTTCTTGATAGCGTCTCATATGCTATCGATCGCGTCGCCTGCGAGGTGAATTCAGTTGCTCTTTATTTAGAAACATCACTCGGTAGATATATACATTTTTTTTTGTTCTACACTTTACAATAAAACCATATTTGCAAAATAACTTGTGAAACAAGCAAATATAAGGATACGTTTAATTTGCATGCACTGTCTTTTTTTTTTTTTTTTTAATTATTATTCTTGTAGATAGCGTACAAGTCTCTGACAGGATCAGACGCACATGAAATAACAATGTCAGTGTTCGAACACCTCTCGAGCTTCCACTGGGACGGAAAGCTAGTCCTGACTCTAGCCGCGTTCGCCTTGAACTACGGAGAATTTTGGCTTCTGGTCCAGTTCTACTCAAAGAATCAGCTGGCCAAATCCTTAGCTATGCTAAAACTCGTCCCTGTTCAGAACAGAGTGACCCTCGAGTCTGTATCCCAAGGGCTCAATGATCTCATCCGTGAGATGAAGAGCGTCACCGCATGTGTAGTGGAACTCAGTGAGTTACCTGGTCGCTACATTACATTGGACGATCCTCAGCTGTCGAGAATCATCTCTACCATCCCAATTGCTGTCTATTGGACTATAAGAAGCATCGTGGCTTGCATTTCTCAGATCAACATGATCACTGCCATGGGACATGAGTGCGATGATGATTTTTTTTATTATATATATATATATTTAGTTATCATTTATTGCTTTGAGTTGTGACTCTTAACGTTAATTTACTTAACCAGGATGATGAACACTCAAATGGATTCATGGGAAACGTCCATGTTAGCTAACAAGCTCAAGAACATCCATGACCATCTCGCTGAGACCTTGAGGCTATGCTACCGTCACATAGGTTCGTAAGGTCTCAACTCAACAGATTGATGATTTCTCTGTTTTTTTTTACTGACAAATAAAGAGTGGAAATTAACAGAGAAGCAGAGGAGCTCAGAATCCTTAAAGATGTTGCATTCTCTATTCGACACCACTCACATTGATAACATGAAGATTCTTACGGCCTTGATTCATCCTAAAGACCACATCATGCCATTGCAAGATGGTTTAACCAAGAGAAAGGTTTCTAAACCTTTTTTTTTTTTTTTTTTTTTTTTAAGACCGTTCATGTAAAAAAACTGCTCAATCAATCTTAAACTAAACTAGTAAGAATATATTGTAGGTTCACCTGGACGTATTGAGGAGGAAGACAGTGTTGCTGCTAATATCTGACCTCAACATATTGCAAGATGAGCTATCGATATTCGAGCAAATCTACACAGAATCGAGGAGCAACTTGTTGGGAGCCGATGGTAAGAGTCATATGCCTTACGAGGTTGTGTGGGTTCCGATAGTGGATCCTATCGAAGATTACGATAGATCACCGAGTCTGCAGAAGAAATTCGAGGCTCTCCGTGCGCCTATGCCATGGTACACAGTGGATAGTCCAAAGCTGGTTGAGAGATATGTGGTGGAGTTTATGAGAGAGAGATGGCATTTCATGAACAAGCCAATACTTGTGGTGCTTGACCCTCAAGGCAACGAGGCTAGTCTCAATGCGCTTCACATGATCTGGATTTGGGGAACTGAAGCTTTCCCCTTCACTAGAGCTCGTGAAGAAGAGCTCTGGAGGAGGGAGACCTTTACGCTTAACCTCATCGTCGATGGCATCGACGCTGTCATTTTCAACTGGGTAAATTAAAAAAAAAAGAATATATATGGAAACTTTCCATTTTTGGCTACGATTTAAATAATATGTTATTAATGATGGGTCTGATTATTTAACTTACAGATAAACCCGGAAAACTACATATTCTTGTACGGAGGAGATGACTTGGACTGGATAAGAAGGTTCACAATGGCGGCCAAAGCAACGGCCAAAGATTCCAACGTGAAGCTTGAGATGGCTTATGTTGGTAAACGTAACCACAGCCACAGGGAACAGCTCAGGCGGATCAGTGAAGCCGTCAGGGCTGAAAATCTGAGCCATAGCTGGGCCGAGCCTGCATTGATGTGGTTCTTCTGGGCTAGGCTCGAGAGCATGCTCTACTCCAAAATTCAACTCGGTAAATCCGATGATCATGATGAGGTAGGTACTCGTAAAACAAAATACTGAAAAATGAGTAGACTAGGGTTTGGGAATAGTTTAAAATATATGGTTCTATCTATCAAATTTTAGGTGATGCAAGGAATCAAGAAGATACTGAGCTACGACAAGCTTGGAGGATGGGCACTGCTGAGCAAAGGAGCTGAGATAGTGATGATAACTCACGGTGTCATTGAGAGGACTGTGACCGTCTACGACCGAACCTGGAAAACTCACGTTCCCACCAAAGGCTACACCAAGGCAATGTACGACCACCACCATGACGAGGTTCTCAGGGAAACCGGACATCCATGCGCCCACTTTGATTTCCACATCACTGCTCGGAGCGGTCGGATTCCAGACAAGATGAACTGCTTCGAGTGCCACCGCCCCATGGAGAAGTACATAAGCTTCGCTTGTTGTCACGATGAGAAGCTCCTTGACCAAGACGAGAACTACAACTTCTAGATAAATAATAATAATAAAAAAAAGAAAACCTATACTATACCCTGTTCGCGGTTCTTTTTCTTTACTTTCAAATTTGGAAATTCTTACATTTCCCTTTATTTGTTTCAATAATTTCATGTTTGTATAACTGAATTCGCCTGTCCATGTGTATGGTTTGTCCTTTGTGGACCATGTTTGGTTGATTTATTCCTAAATAATGGGTTAACTTATTGAGTTAAATTCAAAAATATGAAAAATATTGTTTAAATGCATATATTGTTGCATCCTCCACTGACATATGATTATGGTGAAAGAGGTTTGGAACCTATGCTGTCTCCGTTTCTCTAGATAATAGAGATTTAATAGTGGTTAGTCTATCGATTTAATCAGTATATGAAGTTTAACTAAATTAATTGTTGAAAACTAGAATGATGACCATTTATCATGAAAAAGAGTTTATAATACATAAATACAAATATAGAATCTGGTTAGAAATTTTTAAACAATACTAAAAAGTATAAGCTTTAGTACATAAAGAATTTAAAGAAAAATTCAATACTTTTGTAGGGGTTAACTTACACATTTTGAATAAATTCCCGAAATATGATAATATTGTTTAAATTCATATTTACATTCTCCACTGACATATGATGATGGTAAAAGAAGTTTGGAACTTTTGTTATCTACGTTTCTCTAGATAATAGATATTCCATACTGGTTAGTCCACTAATTTAAGCAATATATGGAGTCTTACTAAATTAATTGTTTTTTTGTCATAAACTAAATTAATTGTTAAAAATTATAATGATGCCCGTGTACCATGAAATAGAGTTTATAATACATTAATACAAATATAGAATGTGTTTAGAAATTATTAAACAACACTAAAGAGTATAAGTTTCAGTATATAAAACCTTTATTGAAAACTCAATATTTTCGTTGGGGATAATCTACATATTTTGAGTAAGATTCAAAAAAATATGGCAATATTGTTTAAATGAATAATTTCATCCTCCACTGATATATGATAGTGGTCAAAGAGGTTTGGAACCTTTGTTGTCTCCGTTTCTCTAGATAATAGAGATTTAATAGTGGTTAGTCCATTGATTTAAGCAATATATGAAGTTTAACTAAATTAATTGTTAAAAACTAGAATGATGCCCATGTACTATGAAAGAGAGTTTAGAATACAAAAATACAAATGTAGAGTCTAGTTATAAATTTTTAAAATACACTAAAGAGTATAAGCTTCGAGACATAAATCATTTAACGAAAAACTCAATATTTTCGTAGGGTACTTTGAGTAAAACATCAAAAGATGACAATATTGTTTAAATGCATAGTTGCATTCTCCACTGACAAATGAATATGTTTAAAGAGGTTTGGAACATTTGTTGTCTCTATTTCTCTAAATTATAGAGATTTCATCATGGTTAATCCACTAATTTAAGCAATATATAGAGTTTTAACTAAATTAATATTTAAAAATAAGAATGATGCCCATGTACCATAAAAGAGAGTTTGAAATACATTAATACAAATGTAAAATGTGGTTAAAATTTTTTAAGCAACACCAAAGAGTATAAGCTTTATTATGTAGAGTATTTAACGAAAAACTGAATATTTTCATAGGGTTGAACCTACATATTTTGAGTAAAATTAAAAAAACTAAGAATATTATTTTAATGCATAGTTTCATCCTGCACTGACATATGGGGATGGTCAAAGAGGTTTAGAACATTTCTTGTCTCTGTTTCCCTAGAAAATATAGATTTTATAGTGGTTAATTCACTTATTTAATAAAAATATGGAGTTTAACTAAATTAATTGTTAAAAACTAGAATGATGCTCATGTACTATGAAATAAAGTTTAGAATACATTAATACAAATACAGAATCTTACTGAAATTTTTTATACAACACTAAAGAGTATAAGCTTCAGTACATAGAACATTTAACAAAAAAACTCAATCTTTTCGTAGGGGATTAACCTACATATTTTGAGTAAAATTAAAAAGGTATGAAAATATTGTTTGATGCATATTTGCATCCTCCATTGACATATAATGATGGTCAAAGAGACTTGGAACCTTTGTAGTCTCTGTTTCTCTAGATAATAGAGATTTCATAGTGGTTAGGCCACTAATTTAAGCAATATATGGAGTTTAACTAAATTAATTATTAAAAAAATAAAATGATGCCGATGTACCATAAAAGAGAGTTTAGAATACATTAATACAAATTTATAATGTGGTTATAAATTTTCATACAACACTAAAGAGTATAAGCTTCAGTACATAGAACATTTAACGAAAAACTCAATATTTTGTAGGGGGTTAACCTACATATATTGATTAAAATTGAAAACTATGAAAATTTTGTTTTAATGCATATTTGCATCCTCCATTGACATATAATGAAGGTCAGAGGGGTTTGGAACCTTTGTTGTCTTTGTTTCTCTAGATAATAGAGATTTCATAGTGGCTAGGCCACTAATTTAAGCAATATATGGAGTTAAACTAAATTAATTATTAAAAATTAGAATGATGCCGATGTACCATAAAACAGAGTTAAGAATACGTTAATACAAATTTATAATGTGGTTAGTAATTTTTAAAAAACACCAAAGTGTATAAGCTTCATTATATAGATCATTGAACGAAAAACTCAATATTTTCGTAGGGGTTAACCTTTATATTTTGAGTAAAATTAAAAAAATATGACAATATTGTTTAAATGCATAGGTGCATCCTTAATTGACATATGATAATGGTCAAAGAATTTTGAAACCTTTTTCTCTCCGTTTCTCTTGATAATAGAGATTTCGTACTAGTTAGTCTAATCATTTAAGAAGTATAAGAAGTTTAACTAAATTAAGTGTTAAAAACTAGAATGATGTCCATGTACCATAAAAGAGAGTTTATAATACATGAATACAAATCAAGAGTCTAGTAATAAATTTTTAAACAACACTAAAGAGTATAAGCTTCAGTCCATAGAGTATTTAAGAAAAACTCAATATTTTCGTAGGGGTTAACCTACATGCGTTGAGTAAAATTTCAAAAATATGACAATATTTTATTAATGCATATTTTCATCCTGCACTGACATATGATGATGGGCAAAGAGGTTTGGAACCTTTGTTATCTCCGTTTCTCTAGATAAAAAGATTTTATAGTGGTTAGTTCACTTACTTAAGAAAAATATGGAGTTTAACTAAATTAATTGTTAAAAGCTAGAATGATGCCCATGAACCATAAAAGAAAGTTTAGAATACATTAATACAAATGGAGAATGTGGTTAGAAATTTTTAAGCAACACCAAAGAGTATAAGCTTCACTATATAGAGCATTTAACGAAAATTCAATGTTTTCATATGGGTAAACCTATATATTTTGAGTAAAATTAAAAAATATAAATATATTGTTTTAATCCATATTTCCATCCTCCATTGACATATAATGATGGTCAAAGAGGTTTGAAACTTTTCTTGTCTCCGTTTCTCTAGATAATAGAGATTTCATAGTGGTTATGCCATTAATTTAAGCAATATATGGAGTTAAACTAAATTAATTATTAAAAATTAAAATGATGCCGATGTACCATAAAATAGAGTTTAGAATACATAAATACAAATGTATAATGTAGTTAGAATTTTTAAACAACACCAGAGTGTATAAGCTTCACTATATAGAGCATTTAACTAAAAATTCAATATTTTCATAGGGTAAACCTACATATTTTGAGTAAAATTAAAAAATATAAATATATTGTTTTAATCCATATTTCCATCCTCCATTGACATATAATGATGGTCAAAGAGGTTTGAAACTTTTCTTGTCTCCGTTTCTCTAGATAATAGAGATTTCATAGTGGTTATGCCATTAATTTAAGCAATATATGGAGTTAAACTAAATTAATTATTAAAAATTAAAATGATGCCGATGTACCATAAAATAGAGTTTAGAATACATAAATACAAATGTATAATGTAGTTAGAATTTTTAAACAACACCAGAGTGTATAAGCTTCACTACATAGATTATTTAATGAAAAACACAATAGTTTCGTAGGGGTAAGTAAACCTACATATTTTAAGAAAAATTAAAATTTTTTGACAATATTGTTTAAATGTATAGGTGCATCCTATTGACATATTATGATGGTTAAAGAAGTTTGAAACCTTTTTTGTCTCCGTTTCTCTAGATAATAGAGATTTCATAGTGTTAGTCCACAAATTTAAGCAATATATGGAGTTTAACTAAATTGATTATTAAAAAATTAGAATGATGCCCATGAACCATAAAAGAAAGTTTATAATAAATTAATACAAATGTAGAATATGGTTAGAAGTTTTTAAGATGGTCAAAGAGATTTGGAACGTTTGTTGTCTCCATTTCTCTACTTGTTAATGATTTTAGAGTGGTTAGTCCACTAATTTAAGTAATATATGAAGCTTTACTAAATTAGTTATAAAAAAATTAGAATGATGCCCAAGAACAATAAAAGTGAGTTTAGAATACATTAATAAAAATGTAGAATGTGGTTAGAAATTTTTAAGCAACACCAAAGAGTATAAGCTTCATTTTATAGAGCATTTAACGAAGAATTCAATATTTTCATAGGGATAAACCTACATATTTTGAGTAAAATTAAAAGAATATGACAATATTGTTTTAGGGCATATTTGCATCCTCCGTTGATATATAATGATGGTCAAAGAGGTTTAGAACGTTTGTTTTCTCCATTTCTCTAGTTATTTAAAATTTTAGAGTGGTTAATCCACTAATTTAAGCAATATATGGAATTTAACTAAATTAATTATAAAAAATTAGAATGATGCCCATGAACAATAAAAGAGAGTTTAGAATACATTAATAAAAATGTAGAATGTGGTTAGAAATGTTTAAGCAACACCAAATAGTATAAGCTTCACTATATAGAGCATTTAACGAAAAATTCAATATTTTCATAGGGGTAAACCTACATATTTTGAGTAAAATTAAAAAAAAATATGACAATATTGTTTTAGGGCATATTTGCATCCTCCATTGATATATAATGATGGTCAAAGAGGTTTGGAACGTTTGTTGTCTCCATTTCTCTAGTTATTTAGAATTTTAGAGTGGTTAGTCCACTAATTTAAGCAATATATGGAGTTTAACTAAATTAATTATAAAAAATGTAGAATGATGCCCATGAACCATAAAAGAGAGTTTAGAATACATTAATAAAAATGTAGAATGTGGTTAGAAATTTTTAAGCAACACCAAATAGTATAAGCTTCACTATATAGAGCATTTAACTAAAAATTCAATATTTTCATAGGGGGTAAACCTACATATTTTGAGTAAAATTAAAAAATATGACAATATTGTTTTAGGGCATATTTGCATCCTCCATTGATATATAATGATGGTCAAAGAGGTTTGGAACGTTTGTTGTCTCCATTTCTCTAGTTATTTAGAATTTTAGAGTGGTTAGTCCACTAATTTAAGTAATATATGAAGCTTTACTAAATTAGTTATAAAAAATTAGAATGATGCCCATGAACAATAAAAGAGAGTTTAGAATACATTAATAAAAATGTAGAATGTGGTTAGAAATTTTTAAGCAACACCAAAGAGTATAAGCTTCATTTTATAGAGCATTTAACGAAGAATTCAATATTTTCATAGGGATAAACCTACATATTTTGAGTAAAATTAAAAGAATATGACAATATTGTTTTAGGGCATATTTGCATCCTCCGTTGATATATAATGATGGTCAAAGAGGTTTAGAACGTTTGTTTTCTCCATTTCTCTAGTTATTTAAAATTTTAGAGTGGTTAATCCACTAATTTAAGCAATATATGGAATTTAACTAAATTAATTATAAAAAATTAGAATGATGCCCATGAACAATAAAAGAGAGTTTAGAATACATTAATAAAAATGTAGAATGTGGTTAGAAATGTTTAAGCAACACCAAATAGTATAAGCTTCACTATATAGAGCATTTAACGAAAAATTCAATATTTTCATAGGGGTAAACCTACATATTTTGAGTAAAATTAAAAAATATGACAATATTGTTTTAGGGCATATTTGCATCCTCCATTGATATATAATGATGGTCAAAGAGGTTTGGAACGTTTGTTGTCTCCATTTCTCTAGTTATTTAGAATTTTAGAGTGGTTAGTTCTCTACTTTAAGCAATATATGGAGTTTTACTTAATTAATTATAAAAAAGTAGAATGACGCCCATGAACCATAAAAAAGAGTTTAGAATACATTAATAAAAATGTAGAATGTGGTTAGAAATTTTTAAGCAACACCAAATAGTATAAGCTTCACTATATTCAGCATTTTACGAAAAATTCAATATTTTCATAGGGGTAAACCTACATATTTTGAGTAAAAGTAAAAAAATATGACAATATTGTTTTATGGCATATTTGCATCCTCCATTGATATATAATGATGGTCAAAGAGGTTTGGAACGTTTGTTGTCTCCATTTCTCTAGTTATTTAGAATTTTAGAGTGGTTAGTCCACTAATTTAAGTAATATATGGAGTTTTACTAAATTAATTATAAAAAAATTAGAATGATGCCCATGAACAATAAAAGAGAGTTTAGAATACATTAATAAAAATGTAGAATGTGGTTAGACATTTTTAACCAACACCAAAGAGTATAAGCTTCACTTTATAGAGCATTTAACTAAAAATTCAATATTTTCATAGGGATAAACCTACATATTTTGAGTAAAATTAAAAAAATATGACAATATTGTTTTAGGGCATATTTGCATCCTCCGTTGATATATAATGATGGTCAAAGAGGTTTAGAACGTTTGTTATCTCCATTTCTCTAGTTATTTAGAGTAGTTAGTCCACTAATTTAAGCAATATATGGAGTTTAAATAAATTAATTATAAAAAATTAGAATGATGCCCATGAACAATAAAAGAGAGTTTAGAATACATTAATAAAAAATTAGAATGTGGTTAGAAATTTCTAAGCAACACCAAAAAGTATAAGCTTCACTATATAGAGCATTTAACTAAAAATTCAATATTTTCATAGGGTAAACCTACATATTTTGAGTAAAATTAAAAAATATGACAATATTGTTTTAGGGCATATTTGCATCCTCCGTTGGTATATAATGATGGTCAAAGAGGTTTAGAACGTTTGTTATCTCCATTTCTCTAGTTATTTAGAGTAGTTAGTCCACTAATTTAAGCAATATATGGAGTTTAAATAAATTAATTATAAAAAATTAGAATGATGCCCATGAACAATAAAAGAGAGTTTAGAATACATTAATAAAAAATTAGAATGTGGTTAGAAATTTCTAAGCAACACCAAAAAGTATAAGCTTCACTATATAGAGCATTTAACGAAAAATTCAATATTTTCATAGGGATAAACCTACATATTTTGAGTAAAATTAAAAAATATGACAATATTGTTTTAGGGCATATTTGCATCCTCCGTTGGTATATAATGATGGTCAAAGAGGTTTAGAAAGTTTGTTGTCTCCATTTCTCTAGTTATTTAGAATTTTAGAGTGGTTAGTCCACTAATTTAAGCAATATATGGAGTTTTACTAAATTAATTATAAAAAAAAATTAGAATGATGCCCATGAGCCATAAAAGAGAGTTTAAAATACATTAATAAAAATGTAGAATGTGGTTAGAAATTTTTAAGCAACACCAAATAGTATAAGCTTCAATATATAGAGCATTTAACAAAAAAATCAATATTTTCATCGGGGTAAACATACATATTTTGAGTAAAACTAAAAAATATGACAATATTGTTTTAGGGAATATTTTCATCCTACATTGATATATAATGATGGTCAAAGAGGTTTGGAACGTTTGTTGTCTCCATTTTTCTAGTTATTTAGAATTTTAGAGTGGTTAGACCTCTAATTTAAGCAATATATGGAGTTTTACTTAATTAATTATAAAAAAGTAGAATGACGCCCATGAACCATAAAAAAGAGTTTAGAATACATTAATAAAAATGTAGAATGTGGTTAGAAATTTTTAAGCAACACCAAATAGTATAAGCTTCACTATATTCAGCATTTTACGAAAAATTCAATATTTTCATAGGGGCAAACCTACATATTTTGAGTAAAAGTAAAAAAATATGACAATATTGTTTTATGGCATATTTGCATCCTCCATTGATATATAATGATGGTCAAAGAGGTTTGGAACGTTTGTTGTCTCCATTTCTCTAGTTATTTAGAATTTTAGAGTGGTTAGTCCACTAATTTAAGCAATATATGGAGTTTTACTAAATTAATTATAAAAAATTAGAATGATGCCCATGAACCATAAAAGAGAGTTTAGAATACATTAATAAAAATGTAGAATGTGGTTAGAAATTGTTAAGCAACACCAAATAGTATAAGCTTCACTATATAGAGCATTAGCCGAAAAATTCAATATTTTCATTGGGGTAAACCTACATATTTTGAGTAAAATTAAAAAAATATGACAATATTGTTTTAGGGAATATTTGCATCCTCCATTGATATATAATGATGGTCAAAGAGGTTTGAAACGTTTGTTGTCTCTATTTCTCTAGTTATTTAGAATTTTAGAGTGGTTAGTCCACTAATTAAAGCAATATATGGAGTTTTAGTAAATTAATTATAAAAATGTAGTATGATGCCCATGAACCATAAAAGAGAGATTAGAATACATTAATAAAAATGTAGAATGTGGTTAGAAATTTTTAAGCAACACCAAATAGTATATGCTTCACTATATAGAGCATTTAAAGAAAATTCAATATTTTCATAGGGGTAAACCTACATATTTTGAGTAAAATTAAAAAAATATGACAATATTGTTTTAGGGAATATTTGCATCCTCCATTGATATATAATGATGGTCAAAGAGGTTTGGAACGTTTGTTGTCTCTATTTCTCTAGTTATTTAGAATTTTAGAGTGGTTAGTCCACTAATTTAAGCAATATATGGAGTTTTAGTAAATTAATTATAAAAAAGTAGTATGATGCCCATGAACCATAAAAGAGAGATTAGAATACATTAATAAAAATGTAGAATGTGGTTAAATATTTTTAAGCAACACCAAATAGTATAAGCTTCATTATATAGAGCATTTAACGAAAAATTCAATATTTTCATAGGGGTAAACCTACATATTTTGAGTAAAATTAAAAAATATGACAATATTGTTTTAGGGCATATTTGCATCCTCCATTGATATTTAATGATGGTCAAAGAGGTTTGGAACGTTTGTTGTCTCTATTTCTCTAGTTATTTAGAATTTTAGAGTGGTTAGTCTACTAATTTTAGCAATATATGAAGTTTTACTAAATTAATTATAAAAAAATTAGAATGATGCCCATGAACCATAAAAGAGAGTTTAGAATACATTAATAAAAATGTAGAATGTGGTTATAAATTTTTAAGCAACACCAAATAGTATATGCTTCACTATATAGAGCATTTAAAGAAAATTCAATATTTTCATAGGGGTAAACCTACATATTTTGAGTAAAATTAAAAAAATATGACAATATTGTTTTAGGGAATATTTGCATCCTCCATTGATATATAATGATGGTCAAAGAGGTTTGGAACGTTTGTTGTCTCTATTTCTCTAGTTATTTAGAATTTTAGAGTGGTTAGTCCACTAATTTAAGCAATATATGAAGTTTTAGTAAATTAATTATAAAAAAGTAGTATGATGCCCATGAACCATAAAAGAGAGATTAGAATACATTAATAAAAATGTAGAATGTAGTTAAATATTTTTAAGCAACACCAAATAGTATAAGCTTCATTATATAGAGCATTTAACGAAAAATTCAATATTTTCATAGGGGTAAACCTACATATTTTGAGTAAAATTAAAAAATATGACAATATTGTTTTAGGGCATATTTGCATCCTCCATTGATATTTAATGATGGTCAAAGAGGTTTGGAACGTTTGTTGTCTCCATTTCTCTAGTTATTTAGAATTTTAGAGTGGTTAGTCTACTAATTTTAGCAATATATGAAGTTTTACTAAATTAATTATAAAAAATTAGAATGATGCCCATGAACCATAAAAGAGAGTTTAGAATACATTAATAAAAATGTAGAATGTGGTTATAAATTTTTAAGCAACACCAAATAGTATAAGCTTCACTATATAGAGCATTTAACGAAAAATTCAATATTTTCATAGGGGTAAACCTACATATTTTGAGTAAAACTAAAAAAATATGACAATATGGTTTTAGGGCATATTTGCATCCTCCATTGATATATAATGATGGTCAAAGAGGTTTGGAACGTTTGTTGTCTCCATTTCTCTAGTTATTTAGAATTTTAGAGTGGTTAGTCCACTAATTTAAGCAATATATGGAGTTTTACTAAATTAATTATAAAAAAGTAGTATGATGCCCATGAACCATAAAAGAGAGTTTTGAATATATTAATAAAAATGTAGAATTTGGTAATAATATTTAAGCAACACCAAAGAGTATAAGCTTCACTATATAGAGCATTAACGAAAAAATCAATATTTTCATAGGGGTAAACCTTCATATTTTGAGTAAAATTAAAAAAATATGACAATATTGTTTTAGGGCATATTTGCATCCTCCATTGATATATAATGATGGTTAAAGAGGTTTGAAACGTTTGTTGTCTCTATTTCTCTAGTTATTTAGAATTTTAGAGTGGTTAGTCCACTAATTTAAGCAATATATGGAGTTTTAGTAAATTAATTATAAAAAAGTAGAATGATGACCATGAACCATAAAAGAGAGTTTAGAATACATTAATAAATATGTATAATGTGGTTAGAAATTTTTAAGCAACACCAAATAGTATAAGCTTCACTATATAGAGCATTTTACGAAAAATTCTACATTTTCATAGGGGTAAACCTACATATTTTGAGTAAAATTAAACAAATATGACAATATTGTTTTAGGACATATTTGCATCCTCCATTGATATATAATGATGGTCAAAGAGGTTTGGAACGTTTGTTGTCTCTATTTCTCTAGTTATTTAGAATTTTAGGGTGGTTAGTTCACTAATTTAAGCATTATATGGAGTTTTACTAAATTAATTATAAAAAATGTAGAATGATGCCCATGAACCATAGAAGAGGGTTTAGAATACATTAATAAAAATGTTAAAAGTGGTTAGAAATTTATAAGCAACACCAAAGAGTATAAGCTTCACTATATAGAGCATTTTACGAAAAATTCAATATTTTCATAGGGGAACCTACATATTTTGAGTAAAATTAAAAAAATATGACAATATTGTTTTAGGGAATATTTGCATCCTCCATCGATATATAATGATGGTCAAAGAGGTTTGAAACGTTTGTTGTCTCTATTTCTCTAGTTATTTAGAATTTTAGAGTGGTTAGTCCACTAATTTAAGCAATATATGGAGTTTTAGTAAATTAATTATAAAAAAGTAGTATGATGCCCATGAACCATAAAAGAGAGATTAGAATACATTAATAAAAATGTAGAATGTGGTTAGAAATTTTTAAGCAACACCAAATAGTATATGCTTCACTATATAGAGCATTTAAAGAAAATTCAATATTTTCATAGGGGTAAACCTACATATTTTGAGTAAAATTAAAAAAATATGACAATATTGTTTTAGGGAATATTTGCATCCTCCATTGATATATAATGATGGTCAAAGAGGTTTGGAACGTTTGTTGTCTCTATTTCTCTAGTTATTTAGAATTTTAGAGTGGTTAGTCCACTAATTTAAGCAATATATGGAGTTTTAGTAAATTAATTATAAAAAAGTAGTATGATGCCCATGAACCATAAAAGAGAGATTAGAATACATTAATAAAAATGTAGAATGTGGTTAAATATTTTTAAGCAACACCAAATAGTATAAGCTTCATTATATAGAGCATTTAACGAAAAATTCAATATTTTCATAGGGGTAAACCTACATATTTTGAGTAAAATTAAAAAATATGACAATATTGTTTTAGGGCATATTTGCATCCTCCATTGATATTTAATGATGGTCAAAGAGGTTTGGAACGTTTGTTGTCTCTATTTCTCTAGTTATTTAGAATTTTAGAGTGGTTAGTCTACTAATTTTAGCAATATATGAAGTTTTACTAAATTAATTATAAAAAAATTAGAATGATGCCCATGAACCATAAAAGAGAGTTTAGAATACATTAATAAAAATGTAGAATGTGGTTATAAATTTTTAAGCAACACCAAATAGTATATGCTTCACTATATAGAGCATTTAAAGAAAATTCAATATTTTCATAGGGGTAAACCTACATATTTTGAGTAAAATTAAAAAAATATGACAATATTGTTTTAGGGAATATTTGCATCCTCCATTGATATATAATGATGGTCAAAGAGGTTTGGAACGTTTGTTGTCTCTATTTCTCTAGTTATTTAGAATTTTAGAGTGGTTAGTCCACTAATTTAAGCAATATATGAAGTTTTACTAAATTAATTATAAAAAAATTAGAATGATGCCCATGAACCATAAAAGAGAGTTTAGAATACATTAATAAAAATGTAGAATGTGGTTATAAATTTTTAAGCAACACCAAATAGTATATGCTTCACTATATAGAGCATTTAAAGAAAATTCAATATTTTCATAGGGGTAAACCTACATATTTTGAGTAAAATTAAAAAAATATGACAATATTGTTTTAGGGAATATTTGCATCCTCCATTGATATATAATGATGGTCAAAGAGGTTTGGAACGTTTGTTGTCTCTATTTCTCTAGTTATTTAGAATTTTAGAGTGGTTAGTCCACTAATTTAAGCAATATATGGAGTTTTAGTAAATTAATTATAAAAAAGTAGTATGATGCCCATGAACCATAAAAGAGAGATTAGAATACATTAATAAAAATGTAGAATGTGGTTAAATATTTTTAAGCAACACCAAATAGTATAAGCTTCAGTATATAGAGCATTTAACGAAAAATTCAATATTTTCATAGGGGTAAACCTACATATTTTGAGTAAAATTAAAAAATATGACAATATTGTTTTAGGGCATATTTGCATCCTCCATTGATATTTAATGATGGTCAAAGAGGTTTGGAACGTTTGTTGTCTCCATTTCTCTAGTTATTTAGAATTTTAGAGTGGTTAGTCTACTAATTTTAGCAATATATGAAGTTTTACTAAATTAATTATACAAAAATTAGAATGATGCCCATGAACCATAAAAGAGAGTTTAGAATACATTAATAAAAATGTAGAATGTGGTTATAAATTTTTAAGCAACACCAAATAGTATAAGCTTCACTATATAGAGCATTTAAAGAAAATTCAATATTTTCATAGGGGTAAACCTACATATTTTGAGTAAAATTAAAAAAATATGACAATATTGTTTTAGGGCATATTTGCATCCTCCATTGATATATAATGATGGTCAAAGAGGTTTGGAACGTTTGTTGTCTCCATTTCTCTAGTTATTTAGAATTTTAGAGTGGTTAGTCCACTAATTTAAGCAATATATGGAGTTTTACTAAATTAATTATAAAAAAGTAGAATGATGCCCATGAACCATAAAAGAGAGTTTAGAATACATTAATAAAAATGTAGAATGTGGTTATAAATTTTTAAGCAACACCAAAGAGTATAAGCTTCACTATATAGAGCATTTAAAGAAAATTCAATATTTTCATAGGGTAAACCTTCATATTTTGAGTAAAATTAAAAAAATATGACAATATTGTTTTAGGGAATATTTGCATCCTCCATTGATATATAATGATGGTCAAAGAGGTTTGGAACGTTTGTTGTCTCTATTTCTCTAGTTATTTAGAATTTTAGAGTGGTTAGTCCACTAATTTAAGCAATATATGGAGTTTTACTAAATTAATTATAAAAAAAGTAGAATGATGACCATGAACCATAAAAGAGAGTTTAGAATACATTAATAAAAATGTAGAATGTGGTTAGAAATTTTTAAGCAACACCAAATAGTATAAGCTTCACTATATAGAGCATTTTACTTAAAAATTCAATATTTTCATAGGTAAACCTACATATTTTGAGTAAAATTAAAAAATATGACAATATTGTTTTAGGGCATATTTGCATCCTCCATTGATATATAATGATGGTCAAAGAGGTTTGGAACGTTTGTTGTCTCTATTTCTCTAGTTATTTAGAATTTTAGAGTGGTTAGTCCACTAATTTAAGCAATATATGGAGTTTTACTAAATTAATTATAAAAAAGTAGAATGATGCCCATGAACCATAAAAGAGAGTTTAGAATACATTAATAAAAATGTAGAATGTGGTTAGAAATTTTAAGCAACACCAAAGAGTATAAGCTTCACTATATAGAGCATTTTACGAAAAATTCAATATTTTCATAGGGGAACCTACATATTTTGAGTAAAATTAAAAAAATATGACAATATTGTTTTAGGGAATATTTGCATCCTCCATTGATATATAATGATGGTCAAAGAGGTTTGGAACGTTTGTTGTCTCCATTTCTCTAGTTATTTAGAATTTTAGAGTGGTTAGTCCACTAATTTAAGCAATATATGGAGTTTTAGTAAATTAATTATAAAAAGTAGTATGATGCCCATGAACCATAAAAGAGATTAGAATACATTAATAAAAATGTAGAATGTGGTTAGAAATTTTTAAGCAACACCAAATAGTATATGCTTCACTATATAGAGCATTTAAAGAAAATTCAATATTTTCATAGGGGTAAACCTACATATTTTGAGTAAAATTAAAAAAATATGACAATATTGTTTTAGGGAATATTTGCATCCTCCATTGATATATAATGATGGTCAAAGAGGTTTGGAACGTTTGTTGTCTCTATTTCTCTAGTTATTTAGAATTTTAGAGTGGTTAGTCCACTAATTTAAGCAATATATGGAGTTTTAGTAAATTAATTATAAAAAAGTAGTATGATGCCCATGAACCATAAAAGAGAGATTAGAATACATTAATAAAAATGTAGAATGTGGTTAAATATTTTTAAGCAACACCAAATAGTATAAGCTTCACTATATAGAGCATTTAAAGAAAATTCAATATTTTCATAGGGGTAAACCTACATATTTTGAGTAAAATTAAAAAAATATGACAATATTGTTTTAGGGAATATTTGCATCCTCCATTGATATATAATGATGGTCAAAGAGGTTTGGAACGTTTGTTGTCTCCATTTCTCTAGTTATTTAGAATTTTAGAGTGGTTAGTCCACTAATTTAAGCAATATATGGAGTTTTACTAAATTAATTATAAAAAAGTAGAATGATGCCCATGAACCATAAAAGAGAGTTTAGAATACATTAATAAAAATGTTGAATGTGGTTTGAAATTTATAAGCAACACCAAAGAGTATAAGCTTCACTATATAGAGCATTTTACGAAAAATTCAATATTTTCATAGGGGAACCTACATATTTTGAGTAAAATTAAAAAATATGACAATATTGTTTTAGGGAATATTTGCATCCTCCATTGATATATAATGATGGTCAAAGAGGTTTGGAACGTTTGTTGTCTCTATTTCTCTAGTTATTTAGAATTTTAGAGTGGTTAGTCCACTAATTTAAGCAATATATGGAGTTTTAGTAAATTAATTATAAAAAAGTAGTATGATGCCCATGAACCATAAAAGAGAGATTAGAATACATTAATAAAAATGTAGAATGTGGTTAGAAATTTTTAAGCAACACCAAATAGTATATGCTTCACTATATAGAGCATTTAAAGAAAATTCAATATTTTCATAGGGGTAAACCTACATATTTTGAGTAAAATTAAAAAAATATGACAATATTTTTTAGGGAATATTTGCATCCTCCATTGATATATAATGATGGTCAAAGAGGTTTGGAACGTTTGTTGTCTCTATTTCTCTAGTTATTTAGAATTTTAGAGTGGTTAGTCCACTAATTTAAGCAATATATGGAGTTTTAGTAAATTAATTATAAAAAAGTAGTATGATGCCCATGAACCATAAAAGATAGATTATAATACATTAATAAAAATGTAGAATGTGGTTAGAAATTTTTAAGCAACACCAAATAGTATATGCTTCACTATATAGAGCATTTAAAGAAAATTCAATATTTTCATATGGGTAAACCTACATATTTTGAGTAAAATTAAAAAAATATGACAATATTTTTTAGGGAATATTTGCATCCTCCATTGATATATAATGATGGTCAAAGAGGTTTGGAACGTTTGTTGTCTCTATTTCTCAAGTTATTTAGAATTTTAGAGTGGTTAGTCCACTAATTTAAGCAATATATGGAGTTTTAGTAAATTAATTATAAAAAAGTAGTATGATGCCCATGAACCATAAAAGATAGATTAGAATACATTAATAAAAATGTAGAATGTGGTTAGAAATTTTTAAGCAACACCAAATAGTATATGCTTCACTATATAGAGCATTTAAAGAAAATTCAATATTTTCATAGTGGTAAACCTACATATTTTGAGTAAAATTAAAAAAATATGACAATATTGTTTTAGGGAATATTTGCATCCTCCATTGATATATAATGATGGTCAAAGAGGTTTGGAACGTTTGTTGTCTCTATTTCTCTAGTTATTTAGAATTTTAGAGTGGTTAGTCCACTAATTTAAGCAATATATGGAATTTTACTAAATTAATTATAAAAAAGTAGTATGATGCTCATGAACCATAAAAGAGAGTTTAGAATACATTAATAAAAATGTAGAATGTGGTTAGAAATGTTTAAGCAACACCAAAGAGTATAAGCTTCACTATATAGAGCATTTAACGAAAAATTCAATATTTTCATAGGGGTAAACCTACATATTTTGAGTAAAATTAAAACAAAATATGACAATATTGTTTTAGGGCATATTTGCATCCTCCATTGATATATAATGATGGTCAAAGAGGTTTGGAACGTTTGTTGTCTCCATTTCTCTAGTTATTTAGAATTTAAGAGTGGTTAGTTCTCTAATTTAAACAATATATGGAGTTTTACTTAATTAATTATAAAAAAGTAGAATGACGCCCATGAACCATAAAAAAGAGTTTAGAATACATTAATAAAAATGTAGAATGTGGTTAGAAATTTTTAAGCAACACCAAATAGTATAAGCTTCACTATATAGAGCATTTAACGAAAAATTCAATATTTTCATAGGGGTAAACCTACATATTTTGAGTAAAAGTAAAAAAATATGACAATATTGTTTTATGGCATATTTGCATCCTCCATTGATATATAATGATGGTCAAAGAGGTTTGGAACGTTTGTTGTCTCCATTTCTCTAGTTATTTAGAATTTTAGAGTGGTTAGTCCACTAATTTAAGCAATATATGGAGTTTTAGTAAATTAATTATAAAAAAGTAGTATGATGCCCATGAACCATAAAAGAGAGATTAGAATACATTAATAAAAATGTAGAATGTGGTTAGAAATTTTTAAGCAACACCAAATAGTATATGCTTCACTATATAGAGCATTTAAAGAAAATTCAATATTTTCATAGGGGTAAACCTACATATTTTGAGTAAAATTAAAAAAATATGACAATATTGTTTTAGGGAATATTTGCATCCTCCATTGATATATAATGATGGTCAAAGAGGTTTGGAACGTTTGTTGTCTCTATTTCTCTAGTTATTTAGAATTTTAGAGTGGTTAGTCCACTAATTTAAGCAATATATGGAGTTTTAGTAAATTAATTATAAAAAAGTAGTATGATGCCCATGAACCATAAAAGAGAGATTAGAATACATTAATAAAAATGTAGAATGTGGTTAGAAATTTTTAAGCAACACCAAATAGTATATGCTTCACTATATAGAGCATTTAAAGAAAATTCAATATTTTCATAGGGGTAAACCTACATATTTTGAGTAAAATTAAAAAAATATGACAATATTGTTTTAGGGAATAT
This sequence comes from Brassica carinata, assembly GCA_016771965.1. Lineage (NCBI taxonomy): Eukaryota > Viridiplantae > Streptophyta > Magnoliopsida > Brassicales > Brassicaceae > Brassica > Brassica carinata. The sequence goes on from CM028699.1 coordinate 64,423,204, forward strand.
TTGCATCCTCCATTGATATATAATGATGGTCAAAGAGGTTTGGAACGTTTGTTGTCTCTATTTCTCTAGTTATTTAGAATTTTAGAGTGGTTAGTCCACTAATTTAAGCAATATATGGAGTTTTAGTAAATTAATTATAAAAAAGTAGTATGATGCCCATGAACCATAAAAGAGAGATTAGAATACATTAATAAAAATGTAGAATGTGGTTAGAAATTTTTAAGCAACACCAAATAGTATAAGCTTCACTATACAGAGCATTTAAAGAAAATTCAATATTTTCATAGGGTAAACCTACATATTTTGAGTAAAATTAAAAAAATATGACAATATTGTTTTAGGGAATATTTGCATCCTCCATTGATATATAATGATGGTCAAAGAGGTTTGGAACGTTTGTTGTCTCTATTTCTCTAGTTATTTAGAATTTTAGAGTGGTTAGTCCACTAATTTAAGCAATATATGGAGTTTTACTAAATTAATTATAAAAAAAGTAGAATGATGCCCATGAACCATAAAAGAGAGTTTAGAATACATTATTAAAATGTTGAATGTGGTTTGAAATTTATAAGCAACACCAAAGAGTATAAGCTTCACTATATAGAGCATTTTACGAAAAATTCAATATTTTCATAGGGTAAACCTACATATTTTGAGTAAAATTAAAAAAATATGACAATATTGTTTTAGGGCATATTTGCATCCTCCATTGATATATAATGATGGTCAAAGAGGTTTGGAACGTTTGTTGTCTCCATTTCTAGTTATTTAGAATTTAAGAGTGGTTAGTCCACTAATTTAAGCAATATATGGAGTTTTACTAAATTAATTATAAAAAGTAGAATGATGCCCATGAACCATAAAAGAGTTTAGAATACATTAATAAAAATGTAGAATGTGGTTAGAAATTTTTAAGCAACACCAAATAGTATAAGCTTCACTATATAGAGCATTTAACGAAAAATTCAATATTTTCATAGGGGTAAACCTACATATTTTGAGTAAAAGTAAAAAAATATGACAATATTGTTTTATGGCATATTTGCATCCTCCATTGATATATAATGATGGTCAAAGAGGTTTGGAACGTTTGTTGTCTCTATTTCTCTAGTTATTTAGAATTTTAGAGTGGTTAGTCCACTAATTTAAGCAATATATGGAGTTTTAGTAAATTAATTATAAAAAAGTAGTATGATGCCCATGAACCATAAAAGAGAGATTAGAATACATTAATAAAAATGTAGAATGTGGTTAAATATTTTTAAGCAACACCAAATAGTATAAGCTTCATTATATAGAGCATTTAAAGAAAAATTCAATATTTTCATAGGGGTAAACCTACATATTTTGAGTAAAATTAAAAAATATGACAATATTGTTTTAGGGCATATTTGCATCCTCCATTGATATTTAATGATGGTCAAAGAGGTTTGGAACGTTTGTTGTCTCTATTTCTCAAGTTATTTAGAATTTTAGAGTGGTTAGTCCACTAATTTAAGCAATATATGGAGTTTTAGAAAATTAATTATAAAAAAGTAGTATGATGCCCATGAACCATAAAAGATAGATTAGAATACATTAATAAAAATGTAAAATGTGGTTAGAAATTTTTAAGCAACACCAAATAGTATATGCTTCACTATATAGAGCATTTAAAGAAAATTCAATATTTTCATAGGGGTAAACCTACATATTTTGAGTAAAATTAAAAAAATATGACAATATTGTTTTAGGGAATATTTGCATCCTCCATTGATATATAATGATGGTCAAAGAGGTTTGGAACGTTTGTTGTCTCTATTTCTCTAGTTATTTAGAATTTTAGAGTGGTTAGTCCACTAATTTAAGCAATATATGGAGTTTTAGTAAATTAATTATAAAAAAGTAGTATGATGCCCATGAACCATAAAAGAGAGATTAGAATACATTAATAAAAATGTAGAATGTGGTTAGAAATTTTTAAGCAACACCAAATAGTATATGCTTCACTATATAGAGCATTTAAAGAAAATTCAATATTTTCATAGGGGTAAACCTACATATTTTGAGTAAAATTAAAAAAATATGACAATATTGTTTTAGGGAATATTTGCATCCTCCATTGATATATAATGATGGTCAAAGAGGTTTGGAACGTTTGTTGTCTCTATTTCTCTAGTTATTTAGAATTTTAGAGTGGTTAGTCCACTAATTTAAGCAATATATGGAGTTTTACTAAATTAATTATAAAAAGTAGAATGATGCCCATGAACCATAAAAGAGAGTTTAGAATACATTAATAAAAATGTAGAATGTGGTTAGAAATTTTTAAGCAACACCAAATAGTATAAGCTTCACTATATAGAGCATTTAAAGAAAATTCAATATTTTCATAGGGGTAAACCTACATATTTTGAGTAAAATTAAAAAAATATGACAATATTGTTTTAGGGCATATTTGCATCCTCCATTGATATATAATGATGGTCAAAGAGGTTTGGAACGTTTGTTGTCTCCATTTCTCTAGTTATTTAGAATTTTAGAGTGGTTAGTCCACTAATTTAAGCAATATATGGAGTTTTACTTAATTAATTATAAAAAAGTAGAATGACGCCCATGAACCATAAAAAAGAGTTTAGAATACATTAATAAAAATGTAGAATGTGGTTAGAAATTTTTAAGCAACACCAAATAGTATAAGCTTCACTATATAGAGCATTTAAAAAAATTCAATATTTTCATAGGGTAAACCTACATATTTTGAGTAAAATTAAAAAATATGACAATATTGTTTTAGGGCATATTTGCATCCTCCATTGATATATAATGATGGTCAAAGAGGTTTGGAACGTTTGTTGTCTCCATTTCTCTAGTTATTTAGAATTTTAGAGTGGTTAGTCCACTAATTTAAGCAATATATGGAGTTTTAGTAAATTAATTATAAAAAAGTAGTATGATGCCCATGAACCATAAAAGAGAGATTAGAATACATTAATAAAAATGTAGAATGTGGTTAAATATTTTTAAGCAACACCAAATAGTATAAGCTTCATTATATAGAGCATTTAAAGAAAAATTCAATATTTTCATAGGGGTAAACCTACATATTTTGAGTAAAATTAAAAAATATGACAATATTGTTTTAGGGCATATTTGCATCCTCCATTGATATTTAATGATGGTCAAAGAGGTTTGGAACGTTTGTTGTCTCTATTTCTCTAGTTATTTAGAATTTTAGAGTGGTTAGTCCACTAATTTAAGCAATATATGGAGTTTTACTAAATTAATTATAAAAAAGTAGAATGATGCCCATGAACCATAAAAAGAGTTTAGAATACATTAATAAAAATGTAGAATGTGGTTATAAATTTTTAAGCAACACCAAAGAGTATAAGCTTCACTATAGAGCATTTAAAAAAATTCAATATTTTCATAGGTAAACCTACATATTTTGAGTAAAATTAAAAAATATGACAATATTGTTTTAGGGCATATTGCATCCTCCATTGATATTTAATGATGGTCAAAGGGTTTGGAGCGTTTGTTGTCTCCATTTCTAGTTATTTAGAATTTTAGAGTGGTTAGTCTACTAATTTTAGCAATATATGAAGTTTTACTAAATTAATTATAAAAATGTAGAATGTGGTTATAAATTTTTAAGCAACACCAAATAGTATAAGCTTCACTATAGAGCATTTAAAAAAATTCAATATTTTCATAGGTAAACCTACATATTTTGAGTAAAATTAAAAAATATGACAATATTGTTTTAGGAATATTTGCATCCTCCATTGATATTTAATGATGGTCAAAGA
>CM028699.1:64427097-64469796 GCA_016771965.1 Brassica carinata
TTTTTAATTTTACTCAAAATATGTAGGTTTACCTATGAAAATATTGAATTTTTAGTTAAATGCTCTATATAGTGAAGCTTATACTCTTTGGTGTTGCTTAAAATTTCTAACCACATTCTCGTTTTTATTTATGTATTCTAAACTCTCTTTTATGGTTCATGGGCATCATTCTAATTTTCTATAATTAATTTAATAAAACTCCATATGTTGCTTAAATTAGTGGACTAACTTCCTTCTAAAATCATAAATAACTAGAAATGGAGACAACAAACGTTCCAAACCTCTTTGACCATCATTATATATCAAAGGAGGATGCAAATATGCCCTAAAACAATATTGTCATATTTTTAATTTTACTCAAAATATGTAGGTTTACCTATGAAAATATTGATTTTTTAGATTAATTTTCTATATAGTGAAGTTAATACTCTTTGGTGTTGCTAAAAATTTCTAACCACATTCTCGTTTTTATTTATGTATTCTAAACTCTCTTTTATGGTTCATGGGCATCATTCTAATTTTCTATAACTAATTTAGTAAAACTCCTTATATTGCTTAAATTAATGGACTAACCACTCTAAAATCATAAATAACTAGAGAAATGGAGACAACAAGCGTTCCAAACCTCTTTGACCATCATTATATATCAAAGGAGGATGCAAATATGCCCTAAAACAATATTGTCATATTTTTAATTTTACTCAAAATATGTAGGTTTACCTATGAAAATATTGATTTTTTTTAGTTAAATGCTCTATATATTTAAGCTTATACTCTTTGGTGCTGCTTAAAATTTCTAACCATTTTAAGGTGTTATTAATGTATTCTAAACTCTCTTTTATGGTTCATGGGCATCATTTTTTTTATAATTAATTTAGTAAAACTCCATATATTGCTTAAATTAGTGGACTAACGCTCTAAAATCATAAATAACTAGAGAATGTGGAGACAAGCGTTCCAAACCTCTTTGACCATCCTTATATGTCAATGGAGGATGCAAATATACCCTAAAACAATATTGTTTTTTTTTTTTAATTTTACTCAAAATATGTAGGTTTACCTATGAAAATATTGAATATTTAGTTAAATGCTCTATATAGTGAAACTTATATATTTTGTGTTGCTTAAAAATTTATAACCACATTTTAAGTTTTATTAATGTAATCTAAACTCTCTTCTATGGTTCATGGGCATCATTCTAATTTTTTTATAATTAATTTAGTAAAACTCCATATATTGCTTAAATTAGTGGACTAACCACTCTAAAATCATAAATAACTAGAGAAATGGAGACAACAAACGTTCCAAACCTCTTTGACCATCCTTATATGTCAATGGAGGATGAAAATATGCCCTAAAACAATATTGTCATATTTTTTTAATTTTACTCAAAATATGTAGGTTTACCTATGAAAATATTGAATATTTCCTTAAATGCTCTATATAGTGAAGATTATACTCTTAGTTGTTGCTTAAAAATTTCTAACCATATTCTACTTTTTTATTAATGTATTCTAAACTCCCTTTTATGGTTCATGTGCATCATTCTAATTTTTTTTAATTAATTTAGTAAAACTCCTTATATTGTTTAAATTAGTGGACTAACCACTCTAAAATCATTAATAACTTTAGAAATGGAGACAACAAACGTTCCAAACCTCTTTGACCATCATTATATATCAAAGGAGGATGCAAATATGCCCTAAAACAATATTGTCATATTTTTTTAATTTTACTCAAAATATGTAGGTTTACCCCTATGAAAATATTGAATATTTCCTTAAATGCTCTATATAGTGAAGATTATACTCTTAGTTGTTGCTTAAAAATTTCTAACCATATTCTACTTTTTTATTAATGTATTCTAAACTCCCTTTTATGGTTCATGTGCATCATTCTAATTTTTTTTAATTAATTTAGTAAAACTCCTTATATTGTTTAAATTAGTGGACTAACCACTCTAAAATCATTAATAACTTTAGAAATGGAGACAACAAACGTTCCAAACCTCTTTGACCATCATTATATATCAAAGGAGGATGCAAATATGCCCTAAAACAATATTTTCATATTTTTTTAATTTTACTCAAAATATGTAGGTTTACCCTATGAAAATATTGAATTTTTCGTTAAATACTCTATATAGTGAAGCTTATACTCTTTGGTTTTGCTTAAAAATATCTAACCACATTCTACGTTTTTATTTATGTATTCTAAACTCTCTTTTATGGTTCATGGGAATCATTCTAATTTTTTATAATTAATTTAGTAAAACTCCATATATTGCTTAAATTAGTGGACTAACCGCTCTAAAATCATAAATAACTAGAGAAATGGAGACAACAAACGTTCCAAACCTCTTTGACCATCATTATAAATCAAAGGAGGATGCAAATATGCCATAAAAAAATATTGTCATATTTTTTAATTTTACTCAAAATATGTAGGTTTACCCCTATGAAAATATTGAATTTTTCGTTAAATGCTCTATATAGTGAAGCTTATACTCTTTGGTGTTGCTTAAAAATTTCTAACCACATTCTACGTTTTTATTAATGTATTCTAAACTCTCTTTTATGGTTCATGGGCATCATTCTAATATTTTTATAATTAATTTAGTAAAAATCCATATATTGCTTAAATTAGTGGACTAACCACTTTAAAATCATAAATAACTAGAGAAATGGAGACAACAAACGTTCCAAACCTCTTTGACCATCTTTATATGTCAATGGAGGATGCAAATATGCCCTAAAACAATATTGTCATATTTTTTTAATTTTACTCAAAATATGTAGGTTTACCTATGAAAATATTGAATTTTTCGTTAAATGCTCTATATAGTGAAGCTTATACTCTTTGGTTTTGCTTAAAAATTTCTAACCACATTCTACGTTTTTATTAATGTATTCTGAACTCTCTTTTATGGTTCATGGGCATCATTCTAATTTTTTATAATTAATTTAGTAAAACTCCATATATTGCATAAATTAGTGGACTAACCGCTCTAAAATCATAAATAACTAGAGAAATGGAGACAACAAACGTTCCAAACCTCTTTGACCATCATTATATATCAAAGGAGGATGCAAATATGCCATAAAACAATATTGTCATATTTTTTAATTTTACTCAAAATATGTAGGTTTACCCCTATGAAAATATTTAATTTTTCGTTAAATGCTCTATATAGTGAAGCTTATACTCTTTGGTGTTGCTTAAAAATTTCTAACCACATTCTACGTTTTTATTTATGTATTCTAAACTCTCTTTTATGGTTCATGGGCATCATTCTAATTTTCTATAACTAATTTAGTAAAACTCCATATATTGCTTAAATTAATGGACTAACCACTCTAAAATCATAAATAACTAGAGAAATGGAGACAACAAACGTTCCAAACCTCTTTGACCATCATTATATATCAAAGGAGGATGCAAATATGCCCTAAAACAATATTGTCATATTTTTTAATTTTACTCAAAATATGTAGGTTTACCCTATGAAAATATTGAATTTTTCGTTAAATGCTCTATATAGTGAAGCTTATACTCTTTGGTGCTGCTTAAAAATTTCTAACCACATTTTAAGTTGTTATTAATGTATTCTAAACTCTCTTTTATGGTTCGTGGGCATCATTTTTATTTTTTTATAATTAATTTAGTAAAACTCCATATATTGCTTAAATTAGTGGACTAACCGCTCTAAAATCATAAATAACTAGAGAAATGGAGACAACAAACGTTCCAAACCTCTTTGACCATCCTTATATGTCAATGGAGGATGCAAATATGCCCTAAAATAATATTGTCATATTTTTTTAATTTTACTCAATATATGTAGGTTTACCCCTATGAAAATATTGATTTTTTCCTTAAATGTTCTATATAGTGAAGCTTATACTATTAGGTGTTGCTTAAAAATTTCTAACCACATTCTACTTTTTTATTAATGTATTCTAAACTCTCTTTTATGGTTCATGGCCACCAGATCTAATACTAGATCTAACATCAGCATTTTCTATCTTTTAGAAAAATAGATTTGGCTTGTGGGATCTTTAAAGAGATTTTTCTCCCAAAAGATTTTGGTTTGATGATTCTCATTGTCGTGTTTATCACGATTCCTCACTGCAGTATGCAGATCTTTCTTCATCACCTCTTACCCTAGTCTCACACAATTTCCTCCGTTTCACACCGTTCTCGCCATTAATGCTTCATGTTGCTGTCTCACTTTCTGGCATTGCCACCATCTTATGCTGCCATAGCACACTGTGTTAAAAATACTGAAGCTCACCCCTCTTCCACTTTCATCATATCCGCCACCACCAGATCTGGATTCAGCACGACATCATCCATGAACCATTAAAACTATAGGATACATGCGGGTTATAGATTTGAAACTTTCATGCGTATCTTGCTTGCCGATGATCTCTTTTGAGTGTTGTCTTGTGCCTGGTTATGGTACGCTCGCATCTGTGCGACTCTCTGCAGTATGCAGTCTATGTTCTGGTCTCACTCCAGTAAATGATAGTTTAAAGTTGTTTCCCCATCGCTTGTGGCAGACTTGTAAGGAAACACTTGTTTATCTTTCGTGATTCTGGATTGTTTATCTTTTGTGAAGTATGATTGTCTCCCACATGTTCCATTCGGTTTGAGTGGTTGTGTTGCAGGGAGCAGTGTGCCCAAGATTATGTATGCTTCCATGTTTGTTCTGTTAAAAGGCTCATCCATTTGGTGCGTTGTCGCCTCTGTTTGTGATGCCAAACTTCTTATTGTTAAGTCTGCTTCTGTTGCGGATTCAATCTCTGGCATTAGACCAGTACTTGTGCTCTCTAATTCCCAAAGCCTCATTTCACTTCTTAACACGATTGGCGTTGAGTTTCGAGGACTGCTCCGCGATATTAGGTGTTGTTTATGTGTTATGTTTGCTCCTATCTTATGGTGATGTATCTCATTGCTCTGTTTTACTATGATAGCAGCAGATATTTTAGCCGGTTTGGCTTTGTTATTGCTCGATGTAAACAACCTCTCCAGCTATGGAGACTAATGATTTATAAAACTGTTGTTTGATAAAAAAAAAAAAAAAAAAAAACAAGTGCCTAGAAAATGATAAGAAACGAACAAAAAAAAAGTATAGAGAAACCAACCACATTTGATAATACAACAAGGACAATCGAACAAACAGCAACAACAATATCTTAAGGCTCAACGACAGTCACTTGCTCCCACTCTCCATCTACAGCCTCCTTCCACACCGTCACGTTATTGTTCCCATCCGAAACAGCCAGCAAGTTACCCGTCATCGACCACGTCACCCTCCACACCGGCGTCTTGAAATCTTTCAAAACCTTTCCTTCCCACTGCTCTCCTTCTTTCCCTACTGTCCATATGATCACACTCCCATCTTCCGACCCACTTGCTATCGGCTTTGGCAGACCCAAGTTCGGTGCCCACGCCACGTCCCTCACCCAGTCCTTGTGCTTGTGAAGCGCCGGGAAACAGTCCATCTTCCACGACCCGTTGGCGAATTTCCACACCTTCACCGTACTATCACACCCTCCCGACGCTAGTTTGTAAACCGGCTCGTGCATACCGGAGCTGACGAGCGCACCTGGTTCTGTCGCTGGTGCCCACGAGACTGAAGTGACTCCAACCGGGTGTGCTTGGTCTATCTTCGTTGTGTCCCAACCGCCATCGGCTCTGGCTGTGAAAACAGAAATGTTTCCATCGGATGCTCCGCAAGCTAAGGAGAGACCAAGTTCATGAGGAGCCCAAGCGATGGAGTTGACTGATACTTTGTGGTCTGTAAAGACATTAGCCTGCGTCCATTCGTTCTGGTTTCCTTCTTTCCATATTATGATCTGCCCATCATAGGAGCACGATGCTAGTAGCGAACCAAACTTTGGGTGGGCCCAGGCGACTTGCCAGACGGGACCTCGGTGGCCGGTTAAGGTAGCTAGCTGCTGAGATCCGCCACTGTTGCTTACTCCGGTTATCTTGATGGTGCAGTCTGATGAGGCAGTAGCTACGCGCTTTCCATAGTAGTCCATGACGACATCATGGACGATGTCGCTATGACCCGTCTCGATCTTCTGGGGAGGCATATTTTCCTGTTAAAGAAAACAGAGTGCGTCTTTATATTAGAAGCAACACTATGCAATTCAAATCAATATAGAACACACAAGCATGAGTCAGTTGATTCGTTCCAGAAACCAATACAAGCAAGCTTAGATCCAATCATCACAGCCGAGACATGCAAGAAAGCACACGGATGAACAATATTGAAAAACAAAACATGTTTCATCAAAAGAGTCATAGACAGAACAGTAAACATGAATGAGATCTAATTTCGAGATCAGTTGAATGTGTATAAGCTCCCAAAAAACAGTATAAGAGTCAAATTAAATTCTAACACAAAAGAGAATTCGATATTGTAAAATCCATTCATGAGCCAAACTGGATCTAACATAAATCTAGCGAATCCGAAAAGTAAAATCATCGGAAGATCAAATTGAACAGAAGCATCAGAGAAAACCTTAACAGAAATAAACCTGGTAAACGAAGTTTTCTTCTTATCCAAAACTCAGATCTGCCCAAGGAAACGAGCGAGAGAGAAACAAAGAAACAGAAAGTAAATCGAACAAGAGAGCCAGCTAGCTTCCGTCTCCTTATTACCGATTCTACCCTGCTTTCCGAAATGACAATACTACCACCGTAGCTTACTCGAATTTACCCCCAATCCGGGAGCTGCTCTCTTCACCATTTTTCCTTTACGTCAAAGACCGCCGAACGATTAACACAATTGGGGTTGGGCGTCAGTGTTGGGCCTTGAATCCTACAAGGCCAATCTTATTTATTAGTTACTAGTAGTTTATTTCCCATGCAATAATAAAAGAAAACAAACTTTCCAAGGTGAAAAGCTTTTTGATAAATCCTAACAGCTGATCTGGTCAGGTATTACAGAATAAATTAACCCAAAACATACTACAATGCGATTCGAGTTTGAAATACCTTTCGAATGTCGAAGTGTAGACCATCATCTCTTACGGTCCACCATATTAACCGAAGTCCAAACCTACATTGGTCGATGATAAGTTAATATTTAGAGGAAATCAAATCCATGACTGATGTAGGTACACACTAACACTAAACCCAAAGAGATTACTACTAGACTACCACCAGTTGGTTTCTAAGTTGAGTAGTTTAATTAAGCAAATTATATTTGTGTTTGTAAATATGTAATCACATTTTGAATTTATATAATATTATTCATAAACTATATACTATGATCATATTCTTATTACTATATACTCATTCATCAACAATGTGTTGTTATAGAATGCAGTATGTGCCAGACTTCATCCCCGAAGATTTCCTATCTCATTATCGATTGAAACTGATATACCCCATTCGAGTTTATTATCACTTGATGTTTGGAAGAACTCAAGAACCTAGTATATGCGTATGTCGACATTAATGCATTTAATTAGACATATTAAGTCCAAATTATATGGTTAAAAACTAAATTAAAAGTTGGATTTACACTTTGGTCTTTTGGTGTATTCTTATAAACTTTAACTTGAGCCAGGCGTTGTATAGCTATATAGCAGAAAACGTCTGACGAAACCAAAAGTTAGCATATATGATAATACTAATATAATCAAGCGTCCATATGATATGGTCAAAAAAGAAAACAAAAAGTATAACGTTTTAACAAAGTATTTGTTTTGGTCATATTTAAATACTTACTTGGAGACTATAATGTTGTGTAGACAGTCACCATAAGAGTACAATATTATTTTATGATGTTAGTGAATAACACAAGCATTAAACTATATATTGTATATGCCAGTGATAATTAATTTTGTAGCACCAAACCAATACAACCTTGTAACTGTTATATCACATTAATATATAAATACAAACTTGTAAGTGCGTGTTTCAAAAAAAAATACAAACTTGTGAGTGCTTATGCAGGTGTAGTCACCTTATATCTTGTGAAAGAAACATGTGCTCGTTAAGTGCGAGTTTACGTAGCATGTAGATAAGGATTAGGGACGCGCGCAAAGATTACGTTATTATTTAAACAGCAACTTCATGAGGTTTTAGTTATTTTTATTATTATTTGTTTGCAACTGGTTTTTGATCGCTTTCTGACTATAGCAACTCCGCTAATGAAGTAAAGCTTCAATACATGAAATGATGTTTTCTCATGTAGATATACAGTGATATATGTTCCCTCTTCTCCTGTGTAGTCCAAAATGACATCCATCTCACTAAACCACCATTGGTGGGGTACGGTACACCATATAGTGCAATTCATATTTTGTAATCAGTGGCTTACATTATTTATTGAAAATATAGTTGAAATTTCGATTACAGTTTTATTTATACATAGTATGATCTACAACTTTCAGATATATTTATATCACCGTTTGTTTGAAACTTCGTCACAACGCTGCTTTCAATTTCTTATATTATAAAGAATATGATATCGAAAGCTAAATGTATATATAGTCAGATGATCTATTTATCATCTAATAGATAATATTTTAAGTTAATACAAAGCTATTAAAATATACATACAGTGTCTAAAATAGTTCTTTAAAAACTCAAAAATTCAATATATTTGTCATAATCTGCATCATAACTTCATTATGAGTTTTCTGGTTGTTAGCAATCATGTTGTCTACAAACTAGTGATATATGTTTTCTCATCAAAAGTCTTAACTTTGTTACAATTATTTATTTCTTTTGAATCGGTTCATTAACTTCAAACCAACAAATGTACATTTACATCTCAATAGCTTTCGCAAGTCACGTGCTCAACGAACCTAGGCACGTGTTTCTCCCAGGTTCTCAACAATGGAGCCTATATAGTTTCCATTATAATTTTGATATAAACTTTTAGTTATATAAGAAGCCCTTTATTTAATTAACATGACATTCAATCTATACGAACATATGGTAGTATATTTTTTTTGGATAACCATATGGTAGTATATTATGGTGATGTTTAATTAGTATATTGTAAGTGTTCATTCTATGATGATCTACATAAACTACTTAATAGAAACAAACCAAATTTTTGCCTACTTGTTCTATATTGTAAGAAAGCTAATAAATGTAATCATAATAATAACGGAGATAATTTCATATTGAATAATTTATATATTTAACAACTTTAGGTAAAGTATAAAAATTCAGTGGTATTTTGAAATTCAGAGGTATTAGTTCAGTGGCGATTGAAGAAAAAAGAAATTCAATACGGCAAAATTCTGATTCAATTCTCGCTAGTCACATTCTTAAATGCTAAGAATACGTAGAGTACCAAGGGTTTTATGAGATTAGTTGGTTGACGTTGGTCGTCGGATTTCACGGTTATAAAAAATATATAAATAATATATATATATAAAATAAAACTGTTGGACGATGAATCATCTTCATCTTTCTATGTGTATTCAACATGATTGGGCGACGTTAAAGAAAAACATTTGCGTACAAACAATATTTTCAATAACCTTAAGAATAATCAATGATTTGTCAAAAAAAATGAAGAAGAATATTCTGAAGACTGCAGTCAGCCTCTCGTTAAAAACATCCAGAGGAAATATCGGGAAGTGACGTATATAAATCCACGTCGACAAAGACATGATCCACGTGGCAATATACACATCAGAGAAGAGAAGTTTGATGCACGGAAGCTGCTCTTTAACAATTTGGTGCGAGTCGCCATATTGTGGCACTCACGAGTCACGACACCACCTTTTTCCAAAGGCAAACCCTAAAGTTGATTTTATCATCCTTTTTTCTCAAGAAAAGCTTTTGCTTTTTCAACATTATCGCATTATTGATAGCTAATTGAAATTTCTCATCGAATCACAAACCAAAAAAACTGTAGAAATTACCTTCGTACTTAACTGAAATTTTATCTTATATATGTAGTGTAAAGTCTCCAAAACTTCCGGAACATATGACTATAAAACCATGCGTATGTTTGCATCGATTCGAATCATGGCTCACTGCAGGTAGGATAACATGTATCTCTGTATAATCGAGCGTTGAAACAAGTCTCGATTGGTAAAATGCGTTTTCTTTAAACCATCTGTTATCAAATCTCTCTAGCTCTGGAAATCCAGTATAATATATTATACACTGCATGCGATTAGCTATGACCAATCACCATCAACGTTACATCTCTGCAAATATTTGTAGATTAAATCTAATCTCAAAAGACAAAGACATATATAATTCCCACAAAGTCAGTCAATGAAACTAAAAAGTTGTATAAAAATGTACCCAAGTATAGAACACTTGCAATCTTTGTTTTTTTCCACAATCACTTTTAATTTATCACGCCTTTTGACGTAATTTAGAACATGTAAGACATCGTAGGTGCTACTAACGTCATACTACAATCAGTCAACTTCATAATTATACAACGTACTCTTTATTTTATTTATAACATTCCTTGAATTAAGAAGCCACAAGTGTATAGATGCATCCGCTGTAGTATATGACACTTGGCATATAGAGGAAACACGTGTTTTGTTCATGTATTCGCTATTCACTAGTCATATCTCATATACGTGCCACATGAGACCTACCTAACGACACACTTATTGTATGTCTTGGTGATATACTTGAGTTAGTAAAATCAAAGTTTGTTTGGGGCTTTTTATCTAAAACAAATTAATTTATATTATTACATTTTTAATATTTCATGTAACCTCAAGATAAATTAGTTCAAACTCTAGACTAGGCAAATACTAACGAAAATGAAATTTCACAGCAAACTTTCCACTACTGATGTTTCTGATAACTCGAACAATACGTGAAAGGAAAATTATATTATAAATTAGAAACACGTAAATAAGATATTAACTTGGAAAAGGAAACATAAGCACACAAAAAGGTCCATAAATATATAAGAAAACTGCGATTTACTGGAAAATGAAATGTACCGAAACAAGTTTTTATTTTTTATTTTATTTTGGGTGTAATACAGAAACAAGTTTTAATAAAAGAAATACAAAGTAAAACATAAAAGACGGAAAATCTACTAAAAAGAAAACCGATAAGCTTAATAAAAATGAAAGGAAGATAACTTTGTTGTTTATTTTTCTAATCAGTACGTATAAGGATATGATATATAGCAAAGTAGATGGTAGATGGTCCATTTATAGTGATTACACTCCGCATGGTGTTGCATTATTTCGATATTCATGTATAGCATCCACATAGCCAAGAAAAAAAGAATCATCCACACTTTTATGGTATTTACGTGATCCACTCTCTATATAACTAAAAGGGTGTGGTCGACAAAAAGGAAAAAAGAACAAAGGGATAAGACCTAGTAGACTTACTAGTGTTTAGTTATAAATAAATCAAATCAACAAAATTAATCAATCTATCACAATTATTTTAAAGTTGCTTTTAAATCGTGGTATTATCAAGGTCCTCGGCGTTAATGCAGATTATGACCAATAATTTCATAATAGATTAGATGTTTATTAGCGAACTCCTTTATGTATATTGTTACGACGTTCCAACAAAATCACAAATGTTATGTTTTTATAGTATTTTTAGAGACTACTTCATAGCTGTTTTCCAAATATCGTTCCCGTAAGTCTCATAATGTAGAACTTTAATTTGTTAATGTTTTATATTTTACTACGGTGTTTTTTCTATGTCACAGACATATATATTGTGCTTATGCTGCTAAATTTCAGTTTTGTTAACAGAACAAAAAGTTCTCGTGTTGACAAACAAAGCGTTAGGCGTAACCGTTATGAATATATAAATCAACTAGGGTACATATTGAGTTTCCTAATCTACTTCAACCAAGTTGCCTGTTTTACGTATTTCCATTAAATATTATCATTCGGTTTCTTTAGCTCGGCAATGTCGACATCTTAGACTCAAACTCTACAAAAAAAAACTCCATCTTTTTAGTAATTTTGTAATTCTTACGCTCCATCGTTAGATTTTCATTTTCTTTTGAAATTTCCCATATCGTTTCAAGCTAATAGAATGTTAAACATCAGTTATTCAAGTAACTGAAGTATTAGAAATGATAGGTTTCTTAGTATATATTTAAGACGTATAAAAATGAAAATGAAATTATTTGAAGAACAGAAAAAGATATGGGCAAAGAGAGAATACACACTTTCACCCAAGTACACATGTGAATACACACTTTCACCCAAGTACGTATATACACATACATGTAGGCGTGAAGGCAAATATATAAAGTTTCTAGATATGGAAATTAACCTCTGCCATTAGCGGAAGTTTTCAAACACCCAAAAGACTATGATTTTAAAACTTATAAATAGGGAATTAAATCTCACTAATCATCAACCTTTTCTCAACTCTTTTACATACAAATAATCAACCTCTGTCTCTCTGCCTCTCTCTCTCTTTCTTCACAAGCACAATAAACACATAAAGACGGCCTCTAATGGATTTAGAACAGAAGACAAGAGGACTTGGCAAGTCATGTGCCCTTCTCATAGGTTAATAACTCACCTCCTCCTATTTTGTTTCCTCCAAAGATTCAAAACTTCATGTATATGATGTTTTTTGTGTATAGTGATTGCGGGAATGGAGAGATATGCGTTCAAAGGAGTTGCATCAAACTTAGTGACATATCTAACAGATGTAGTGAAGATGAGTAACTCAAGAGCAGCCAAGACAGTTAACACTTGGGCTGGTTTCACTTCTATGCTGCCTCTCTTCTCTGCTCCTTTAGCTGATGCGTACTGGGATAGATTCTTCACTATCCTTGCTTCTTCTTCTGTCTACTTTGTGGTACGAATCTTTTACATTAAACTATATCTACCACCGTCGAATATGCTATTTTATCCAACGAGATTTAGCTATTTGGCCATCTTATGATTGATTATCGTTTCTATTTTTAATATTCGTCTACTATTGAAACTGTTTTGTTAATAAACTGATGTATGCCGATAATATTTGGTCTCATATATCTGTATGCATATGCTTAACCAGTCATGCAGTATCCAAGTCATGACGTGCACTATAGGTAGTATTAGAACGAATGGTTGTAGACAGCCTTAACTTAAAAATAGAAAGTGACTATATGTGCTAAGTAGTGTTTGAAAAAAATGGTTTAGACTATCTTAAATAGTAATGGGTCACCATCAGATTATAATTTTCTTTGACCACTAATGGTGTTTATACTAATTAGTTTGATAATGGAATTTCGATTATAAATGTTGATAGTGCTCATAATGGGTCTTATCGGATCTTATTGGCAAAAAGCTAGCTTAGTGGGAAATTCGATTTATTTTTCCTTTTGATACAATTGTGAATATTTATATATGATTATTATCTTTATTATTGTAAAGGGGCTAGTGGGATTGACATGGACGGCATTTGCTGGGTCACGTTCAGCTACGAAGACAATCTCTGGTTACTTTCTCTACTCATCACTATGTCTTGTCTCAATCGGGTTAGGCGTCTTAAACCCTTCTCTTCAAGCCTTTGGTGCTGACCAGCTTGACCACGACCTCAATAAGGAATTTGAGCTTCTCTCGGGTGATCAAAAAGACGCTAAAGCTACCCGAAAGACTCAGTTTTTCCAATGGTGGTACTTTGGCGTTTGCGCTGGAAGTCTTATGGGTGTCACAGTCATGGCCTATATCCAAGACACTTTTGGTTGGGTCCTCGGTTTTGCCATACCCGGAATAGCCATGTTTCTGTTGATCTTGTTGTTCTTGTCGGGTTGTGGAATCTATGTTTATGGTACTGGTGCCGGTTTGAAGACGAAAACAACACCTACACCTTTTGAGAAGATCCTTAAGCTGATCAAAGGGAGAGTAGTGAAGAAGAAGAAGCAGAGAAGCAAATATACACTTGCAGATGAGGAAGATTTGGATGCTATGGAGCTAGAGTGAGCTTATCCACAACTCTAAAAAGTTTTTCAAGTGTGACTTACCATAAATGACCAATTCTCTTGCTCTGTTTCTTGTATGTGTAGGCTACAAGAGAGACCTCTCTGTAAATGCGATGATGACGCTGAGGCTGAAGACATTGAAACAGCTTCAACAACCCCACAGAAAATGGATGATGAAAGTTCGAAAACGGGTTTCTCTGGAACTGATACAATCAAGTTAGTGCTTCGCCTTTTGCCCATATGGACGATGCTTCTCATGTTTGCGGTCATCTTCCAGCTACCAGCGACCTTTTTCACTAAACAAGGCATGACTATGAAGCGAAACATCGGTTCCAGCTTCAAGATCCCCCCTGCGACCCTGCAAAGCACCATTACGCTATCCATAATCCTTCTCATGCCGCTGTACGAGAAGATCTTGATCCCTGTCACCAAAAGAATCAAGAACAACGGTCAAGGTATCTCCGTGATGGAGAGAATGGGAGTTGGAATGTTCCTATCCATCATCGCCATTGTTATCGCCGCACTAGTCGAAAGGAAAAGACTAGACATAAGCCAAGAGGTGAAGACTTTACCTGATTACGATCCAGAAACCGTCCCGCTCAGCATCTTCTGGTTGCTGCCTCAGTACATACTCCTGGGAATCTCGGATATATTCACAGTGGTTGGGATGCAAGAGTTTTTCTACAGCGAGGTTCCGGTTAAAATGAGAACAATGGGATTTGCTCTCTACACAAGTGTCTTTGGTGTTGGAGGCTTTGTGAGCGCAGGGCTGATCTCAGTCGTGGAGGCTTATTCAACCTCAACAGGTGAAGGGAGAAACTGGTTTGCAGATGATATGTCGGAAGCAAGGCTAGACAAATACTACTGGCTGCTTGCTCTTACAAGTACTATAAGCTTTGTGGTCTACGTAGTTCTATGCAAGTATTTCAAGAGTAGTAGTGATCAAGAAGAAGAAAAAGCCCCTAAATAAGAGTTTCGATTTCTTTGACTTAAAACTAACCGTTTGCCACAATATTACAAGAGTGACCTAACTGTAATAGCTTAAGAAGTAACTACTCTCTTATAAACGCAAAAGAATTTAACTTTTATTATTACGTGTGTTTGGTAACCATTACATATCATCAACAATCCTCCCAACGACCAACAACATTTCTAGAAAATCAACAGAAAAGAAGTCTGAAACTTTGATATCTATACCTTTTAAGCGTGTGAGCTGATGATTCCATTAAAACCAGTTTCCTTCTTAGCTACGTTACTATCTTGTACAATCTCGTCTTCTTCATCAGAATCGAGAGTGAAGTTACTTAAATTTTCCATCTCAGCTCCGAGAGGCCGATACTTTGAGTGATCCTCACGGAGATAACCTTTCTTGTTCGCAACGACAGAGAACAAAGCAGTGGCTAAGACCACCATGAGAGCCAAATGACAGTTAAACTGAAGCGTTGCTATAGCTTTGGCTCTGTGATAATCACCGTGCCCTCTGCACTTGATGGTGAAATTGCCTCTGCTCTTCTCGTGAAATGAGCAGTTGTTAGTGATCAAACCCGTGAAAAACGATACACCCATTTGCAGAAACCACGTTCCTTGCAGAATCAGACCGATCCCTCGTCCTAGCTTGGCGAACCGATGCGTGTTCGAGTCGGATCTAAGCTCGAAAAGCGTGGAGAAGACGCAGATGGCGATGGGTACGAGCATGAGATCGTAGTAGCGATTCTCGATACCGGAGGTATCCTTCTTCTGGAGGTAGAACATGAGAAACTCCTCGATGAAGCCGAAGAGAAGCAACAGAGTCGTGATCGAAGAGGGAAGAGCAGCAAAGGCTGCGTTTTTGGAGTTGACCAGATGGGTTACGACGGCGTACACTAGGAATAAAACTGCGACGGCCAGGATCTGTAACTGGAGCATTGATCCGACCCGGTCGCTGGATCCGATTGAGCTGAAGAAGGAGTAAATCGAGTTGGCAATGAACAGAGACGAAAGTAAAGCTACGGGGATGGAAGACGATCCAACAGATTTTGGCGGAGACAGCGTGATCTGAGCCGCCATAGGGGAAGATGGATCAGTACCAGTAGATGGATTCGGATCAAGGTTCGATGAGTCCAGTGACTCCCACGCGCCGATTACCGCAAAACCGCCGCCGGCGACGGCGTAACTCAATATACCCATGAATTCAAGTTTCAAAGTATCTCTTGATCTCTGCGAACCAGGCTTTACTTCCTTCAATGAATTTTGGAAATTTCCGCCATTGACGCTTAACAGAACAAACTCAACCTCGATGAGACTCGGGGACACCGGAATGACCCCGACCCGAATAACCAGATTTGGTGTAGACTAGTGGCCCAATGAGCCCATAATGAGTTTATTGGGCCAGTATAATATGAAACACACGTGACAATCACGTGCCGTGTGGATATGCTTCCTTCTTCATGTCTGTTCTGTGCTGGCTGGGCTGCTTCGGCTGTGGAGAAATGTTGCTTCCTGTGAGTCACCACCACCACCAGCAACCATTGTTACCTCCCAAAACCTTAACCGATCGGATTTTCCCGCCATTTCTAATTCCCAGAAGAACCGTAATTTCAGTACGTAGAGCGAACTCCGTTGTCTGTAGCTCTTCTTCCGACCGAAAGACTCTTCCCCAATCCGCAATCCAGAGAATCGCTGATAAGCTCCGTAGCCTTGGTTTCGCGGAAGAAGAGACTACTAGTCATGATTCTCCTACGAAAGAAGAGTCTGGTCAAAATCCTCCCGGAGAGATATTCGTTCCGTTGCCGAACCAGCTTCCGATTCACCGGGTGGGGCACACGATTGACACGAGCTGGAGCACGCCCAGTTACCCGGTTCCGAAGCCCGGGTCGGGTACTGCCATCTCCAGGTACCATGAGCTGAAGAGAGTGTGGAAGAAGGAAAAGCAAACTGAGAGGAAGAACGAGGAGAAAGTCCCGTCGTTGGCCGAGTTGACATTGCCGCCGGGGAGCTGAGGCGGCTGAGATCGGATGGGATAAGGTTGACGAAGAAGATAAAGATAGGAAAGGCAGGGATAACGGAAGGGATAGTGAATGGGATACACGAGAGATGGAGGACAACGGAGGTTGTCAAGCTTTTCTGCGAGGATATCTCCGGAATGAACATGAAACGGACCCATGACGTTTTGGAGGTTTGTCAAAAACAAAACATTTTAATTACTCAACCAATGAGCTCATTCATACCATTATATGATTGTTAGACTGATAGTGTTCATCATTTATCTCTATTGGCAGACGAAAACTGGAGGATTGGTTATTTGGAGATCTGGAAGCAAGATTTTGTTGTATAGAGGTGTCAATTATCACTACCCTTATTTCGTTTCTGATGGGAATTTGGCACATGGTTCTTCTTCTGTGGTAACTGCTTCAGAGGCATCATCTGTGGGTGATAGTAGAGAGAAACAGACTACTGCAGAGTCTTCTTCTGCCACTAGCGTTTCTAATAAAATGGTTAAGCCCTTGTTAGTACAAGGCGTTGGTTCTCCGGATAAGGTTCGGTTTCAACTACCTGGGGAAGTACAACTAGTAGAAGAAGCAGACCGCTTGCTGGAGGGATTGGGTCCAAGATTCGTTGACTGGTGGGCGTATGATCCTCTTCCAGTAGATGGTGATCTTCTGCCAGCCATAGTCCCTGAGTACAGAAGACCATTTCGTCTTCTCCCGTATGGCGTGAGTCCAAAACTAACCGATGACGAAATGACCATTTTAAGGAGACTTGGTAGACCACTCCCTTGTCATTTTGCTTTAGGTAACCTTGTTTTCACCTGATTACATCTGTTTTTAGACACTGAAGTTTGTTGACTTATTCTGGCTTTTACCTTTTCTGAGACTTCCAGGTAGAAATAGAAATTTGCAGGGACTAGCTGTTGCAATTGTCAAGCTCTGGGAGAAATGTGAGGTTGCCAAGATAGCAGTGAAGAGAGGAGCGCAGAACACTAATAGCGAGCTGATGGCGAAGAGTTAAAGGTTTGCTGGTTTACTTTAAATGACTATAGTATCAATTTGAGTGTGGCTTTGTTTGCCAACAACAATAGGAAATTTTGCAATTCGGAGCCCATATGGCTGAAGATATCTACTGATGAGACATAATATATGTGTCTGTTGCAGTGGTTGACTGGAGGGACTCTAATATCTCGGGATAAGGATTTCATTGTCTTGTACAGAGGAAAGGATTTCCTACCATCCGCAGTTTCTTCTGCGATAGAAGACAGGAGGAGGCAAACAATGATGATGGAGAAATCAAGTGTGCATGGTAATAAGCTGACTGAAAACGAAGAGGAAATAAAACCTCAGGCTATTACAGACGACACTGAACTAGAAGCTGAATATAAAAAGGAGTATCAAATGAAACCAAGGCAGCGGAACTCTCCTGAGGCAATCCTTGAAAGAACTAGTATGAAGCTGTCCATGGTATGCCCTAACAGCTGTTCTCTATTACATCCATTGGGGTTTGCTGCACTTTTTTAGATGGCAATCATTAGTTTTCTCTTTAGGCTGGCAATCATTAGTTTTCTCTTTAGGCGCTAGAAAAGAAAGCAAATGCAGAAAGAATTCTGGCGGAGCTAGAGAGTAAAGAGACCCCGCAACAGTCTGATATGGATAAGGAGGGTATTACTGAAGACGAAAAGTACATGCTACGGAAAATTGGCTTGAAAATGAAGCCTTTCCTTTTACTAGGTAGGTCATTGTTTTCCTCTTTTGCTACTTGAAAGCACAGTCTGTTCCTGACTTTTATGTAAATATGTTAAACTATCCCGTTCTAACCTATCTTGTTGTGCTCTCAAGGTAGACGAGGCGTTTTTGATGGAACAATAGAGAATATGCATCTTCACTGGAAGTATAGGGAACTTGTGAAGATTATTTGTAATGAACGAAGCATTGAAGCTGCACACGAAGTAGCAGAAATCTTGGAAGCAGAAAGTGGTGGCATACTAGTTGCTGTGGAGATGGTAAGTAAGGGCTATGCTATTATTGTGTATCGTGGCAAGAATTATGAGAGGCCTTCATGTCTACGACCTCAAACACTTCTTAGTAAGAGAGAGGCTCTGAAGCGATCTGTGGAGGCACAACGTCGAAAGGTAAGAAAAAAAAAATCATAAAATCCTTGACCTAATAGAAATTTTTCATGAAGAAGCTTTAAGAAATTTCTAATTACGTTTCTGCTCAAACTAACGCAGTCATTAAAGCTGCATGTGCTGAAACTTTCCAACAACATTGATGAATTGAACCGTCAGTTGGTAAGTCATCTGTGTTTTGCTCGGCTTGATTTGCTTAAACAATCCTCGAAGATGGTCGTAACATTTGAAATGCTGGTCGAGGGCAGGTTGAGGACAGTGCGACCAACGAAACGTGTTCAAGCGGGGAACCAAGTAACAGAGCGGTAAGTTATTTACAGTTGGTACATCAGCGCTTGATGCCATAATTTATGCTTATGTGATTTTCTCATTTCTCCATATCGTTGTAGGTCCAAGAAGATAAAGAAAATCAGAATGTTGAACCTGAGAAATCAAGAGTAGAAACTGAACTCGGCTATTCTTCTGACTCAACCGTTTCATCCTCTGGTGAAGAGAGCTGGGAGGTAAGATTCTTAGCTCCTTCTCGAAGTTTCTTGCATATGGCTTAATGGCTCCAGTGCATATATTTTAATACGTCTGGTAACTTGGCATCTAGCAGAAATCTAGCACCAAGTAAATCTGAATATATTAATATATTCTCTGATTACCAAAATCTGATTCTAACAGTGTTGGTGTATATTTTCTAAGGATGACAGCAAAGATGAATTCAACCAATCTACTACGAGCAGTCGCGCGTATCAAAAGGATGAAACTGGGCCTGGCTCGTCTGGGAGACATGAGGGTAATTCTCTCGATTCAACTGCAAATATATCTGTACTTACAGAAACCGGTTTTCCCGAGGCTTCGTCATTGCATGATAGATCTATGGTAATGTCTAGAACTCTTTTATCTTTCCTTCTTTGACACGTAGCGATATATATCTAAATAATTTTACCTTTTTTAATGGATTTTAGCCGCGCAACAGCTTCCTGAATGCTGAGCGAAATGTACCAACTGGACAAGAACTGGGATCATCTACTAGAAATGGCTCACGAATCTCAGCTCTGACAGAGAGCAAAAGAGAAAATAATGGGTTGGTCGCAGATCTGTCCAATAGAGAAAGACTCATCTTGAGAAAACAAGCGCTCAAGATGAAGAAGCGCCCACCCTTTGCAGTAGGTCAGTTTCACTATACTCTTCACTGCTACAAAACCACCTGATTCGTATCTTAAATTCAATACTTTAGTCATTTTTCCCTTTTTTTTTGGATAAAGCTACCCTCAACGCCTTGTATAATCAATGGTTGATAAGTCGGTTACGATTAATCAGAATGACACTTCAAATTTTCCAATTTTGTAGGAAGAAGCAATGTTGTAACCGGTTTAGCTAAAACACTGAAGACGCATTTTCAGAGGAACCCTCTAGCAATCGTAAACGTCAAAGGAAGGGCCAAAGGAACATCTGTGCAAGAAGTCATCGCAAAGCTAAAGGTCTGATTCATATATACACACTGCATCTTCTTGATCCGTTTGGGCTAACAAGTGGTGGTGAATGAAACTGTGCAGGAAGAAACAGGAGCTCTTCTGGTGTCGCAGGAGCCAAGCAAAGTCATACTTTACAGAGGTTGGGGAGCAGAAGAAGAAATGAAAAGCTTCTACCCAAATAGCAATGTCAAAAACTCCATAAATCTAACAACATCATCTTCACAAAGAAGGCTTGTTAATGATCCTCCTCCTGTATCTCCTGCCCTCATTGAAGCCATAAGACTTGAGTGTGGATTGGAATAACGATTTTATTCTATTATATGAATAGATTTATATCGTTTACTCTTCAACTTTTATAATATTGACCATTTTCGTAGCTAAATCATTTCAGATGATATGATATAATCACTTAATCAGTCAGAGATATGTACAAGTCATCACTCATCCACCACAATGTAGAAACATGTCTGAATGAAGGAAAAAAATTTGCATTCCCGGACGAGTTACTTTATCAAAATACTCCCAAAAACTGAATGAAGAAAAAAAATCATAAAATCCTTGACCTAATAGAAATTTTTCATGAAGAAGCTTTAAGAAATTTCTAATTACGTTTCTGCTCAAACTAACGCAGTCATTAAAGCTGCATGTGCTGAAACTTTCCAACAACATTGATGAATTGAACCGTCAGTTGGTAAGTCATCTGTGTTTTGCTCGGCTTGATTTGCTTAAACAATCCTCGAAGATGGTCGTAACATTTGAAATGCTGGTCGAGGGCAGGTTGAGGACAGTGCGACCAACGAAACGTGTTCAAGCGGGGAACCAAGTAACAGAGCGGTAAGTTATTTACAGTTGGTACATCAGCGCTTGATGCCATAATTTATGCTTATGTGATTTTCTCATTTCTCCATATCGTTGTAGGTCCAAGAAGATAAAGAAAATCAGAATGTTGAACCTGAGAAATCAAGAGTAGAAACTGAACTCGGCTATTCTTCTGACTCAACCGTTTCATCCTCTGGTGAAGAGAGCTGGGAGGTAAGATTCTTAGCTCCTTCTCGAAGTTTCTTGCATATGGCTTAATGGCTCCAGTGCATATATTTTAATACGTCTGGTAACTTGGCATCTAGCAGAAATCTAGCACCAAGTAAATCTGAATATATTAATATATTCTCTGATTACCAAAATCTGATTCTAACAGTGTTGGTGTATATTTTCTAAGGATGACAGCAAAGATGAATTCAACCAATCTACTACGAGCAGTCGCGCGTATCAAAAGGATGAAACTGGGCCTGGCTCGTCTGGGAGACATGAGGGTAATTCTCTCGATTCAACTGCAAATATATCTGTACTTACAGAAACCGGTTTTCCCGAGGCTTCGTCATTGCATGATAGATCTATGGTAATGTCTAGAACTCTTTTATCTTTCCTTCTTTGACACGTAGCGATATATATCTAAATAATTTTACCTTTTTTAATGGATTTTAGCCGCGCAACAGCTTCCTGAATGCTGAGCGAAATGTACCAACTGGACAAGAACTGGGATCATCTACTAGAAATGGCTCACGAATCTCAGCTCTGACAGAGAGCAAAAGAGAAAATAATGGGTTGGTCGCAGATCTGTCCAATAGAGAAAGACTCATCTTGAGAAAACAAGCGCTCAAGATGAAGAAGCGCCCACCCTTTGCAGTAGGTCAGTTTCACTATACTCTTCACTGCTACAAAACCACCTGATTCGTATCTTAAATTCAATACTTTAGTCATTTTTCCCTTTTTTTTTGGATAAAGCTACCCTCAACGC
Organism: Brassica carinata; assembly: GCA_016771965.1. Classification (NCBI taxonomy): domain Eukaryota; kingdom Viridiplantae; phylum Streptophyta; class Magnoliopsida; order Brassicales; family Brassicaceae; genus Brassica; species Brassica carinata. The sequence goes on from CM028699.1 coordinate 64,449,375, forward strand.
CTTGTATAATCAATGGTTGATAAGTCGGTTACGATTAATCAGAATGACACTTCAAATTTTCCAATTTTGTAGGAAGAAGCAATGTTGTAACCGGTTTAGCTAAAACACTGAAGACGCATTTTCAGAGGAACCCTCTAGCAATCGTAAACGTCAAAGGAAGGGCCAAAGGAACATCTGTGCAAGAAGTCATCGCAAAGCTAAAGGTCTGATTCATATATACACACTGCATCTTCTTGATCCGTTTGGGCTAACAAGTGGTGGTGAATGAAACTGTGCAGGAAGAAACAGGAGCTCTTCTGGTGTCGCAGGAGCCAAGCAAAGTCATACTTTACAGAGGTTGGGGAGCAGAAGAAGAAATGAAAAGCTTCTACCCAAATAGCAATGTCAAAAACTCCATAAATCTAACAACATCATCTTCACAAAGAAGGCTTGTTAATGATCCTCCTCCTGTATCTCCTGCCCTCATTGAAGCCATAAGACTTGAGTGTGGATTGGAATAACGATTTTATTCTATTATATGAATAGATTTATATCGTTTACTCTTCAACTTTTATAATATTGACCATTTTCGTAGCTAAATCATTTCAGATGATATGATATAATCACTTAATCAGTCAGAGATATGTACAAGTCATCACTCATCCACCACAATGTAGAAACATGTCTGAATGAAGGAAAAAAATTTGCATTCCCGGACGAGTTACTTTATCAAAATACTCCCAAAAAAAACTGAATGAAGAAAAAAAATCTATATTTTTTCTTCTAAACCTGGAAGTTGATCGAAACAAAACTTCATATTCATAGAGCAAATGATAAACTATTCTCCTGATCGAACAAGCTCTAACTAAGATTTGATTTGCCACATATCTCAGAGCGTTTTGAGAGAAGGGGAGGTAGAGAGCGGCTTGACTCGGATGGTTCTGGTGTAGAGGTTTGTGAGCGCAAAGAGTAAAAGCACAAAGACCACTTGAGCACTCACTATCCCAAAATGGCTTATACTATTCCCTATCTCCATCCAGCTTCCTGTGTTTTTCACCTGCAATTCATTTATTTTTTTTTGCATTCAAATGTTAGGTGCAGAAGCGCTTTAACTCACAAACTCATATATGCTTTTTGACATAGATCGAATCACAACCAAGTGTGGTACTTACCAGGAAGAAGAAATGTATCGTCATTATGTCTGAAAATAAGATCACAAGGAAGTAACATCCCAGTCTTGGCACTCTCACTAATTTCGTTATTGCACTGAACGCACATCTGCCAATTTACAAGTAGTCAAAAGGAAACAAGAAAGTTAGGAGATACAAGATCAAAAAGAAAAAAGATTGCAGTTTTTTTATAAGCCTAGTAGTAATTGTTAATGAGTTTGGTTCAGCATTATACTCACATGACAAGCATGAACGGTATGAAGAGCTTGAATATAAGAAGAGCTGCCATCAGAAAGGGCTGTCGAGAAATGCAATTATTCACATTAGACTATACAGAATCAAAAACTGAAAGAACGAAAAAGAGGCAATAATGAGATTCTTCTTTTTTCATATATATATATATATATATTCTAGATGTTGCATAATACTCACGCTGAAGATTGTGATGAACCGGTAGACAGATGATATCTCAAAACTTGCTATACTTGCAAAATTCCCAGTTCCAAAGAAAGCCACATTGAACAAAACCATCTACAATACACAATCCAAAATACCAATTTATGTATTTGCTATATTGTTCAAATGTAACAGAGCTCTTGACCTCTAATAAGGACCAAGGCAAGAGAGAAGATGACTTACAAAAATCAAAGGTATCCGCACATCTGACAGCTGCAAGTATCTCTCCTCACTTCCAATAGTGACATGTTCCTCTGTGTTTTGTTCTGATGGAGATGAATCTTTTGCTTTGCTAGAATAATGAGAAGCGTTCTCAAATAATATCCATGCCATTAGTACAACGGCAAGCGCACTGTAAAAGACAGCTTCATATCTGCAAACAAATAGCGGAGACATGAGAACAGAACAATCATCCCTATAACCAATGAACTCTCATCTATAGCCAAGTCTTGTAGAGAGACAAACCCAATAGACAGAAGAAGGAATGGAGGCGCAAAACCAAGAAATATTGAACTTAAACGTGAAAGGATGCCATTTCCTGAAAACAACGGAAGAACCATCGAAGAACCTGCAAAGACAGAAGACTGTCACAAACCAACGATAACTTATATCCAAAGAAACACATTATGCAAACAGAACATAGGTCCGAGGATATTACCGGCAACTAACCAGTTTATGAACTGGTGTGACGAGTTTAGTTCTTGATTCTGTGTTCGGTGCTCTGTTGACAGAGACACCATCACCGACGAAACTCCAACCAAAACAATCTGTTTACCATGAAAAAGTGAACTACTAGACGTAGAACCAAAATCTTAACCTTTTAAAAGTAGAAAAGGTCTATCTATACCTGTATGAAATATAGCTTGGACCACATCGGCTTCCTGCTTTCATGAAAAGTGATACTCTGCCAAAATTTGTTCCCTTCTGCATGTGTGTCTAGCCACTTTGCAGCAAGGCTTATTACTATGATGATAGCTCCACTTATAACTCTGCAACCAAGAGATGGTACCAACATAGTGACCATTTCACAGCTAAAAGTTGACACTGGAGAACAAAGATGCTTATATTGTTTTAACTCTATTGATTAATCCATTCAATGGGAGTGAAGCGTTAATCTAGATGGGTTTGTATATCACAAAACATAGGAAAATTAATAGAAACTTACACGAGGTTATTATTATCAGGAATTTCCGCCGGCATTAGGGTGAAGACAGACAGGAACCAACAAGAAATGCATACAAAAACTGGTACCCCAGATCTCCAAGGAATTGAAATGTGCAGCAAAATCGAAGACACAAAACCTGCTATCAAGAAAAACCAAGTATAAAGCTTTCTCTCAGTGAAGCTATGGACCTGCAGGAGGTTGAAAGAACAAATGATCAGGACAATATATGTCTTCACACCAGAAAAAACGTACTGGACAATCCAATTCCACATACCAATAATTCCACAATAACAACTGCCACAGCTGCGGCAAATAGAAGTTTGACGAAGTAGCCAGCCTTCCTTTCCCTCAAATATATCCACAGTCCTCTTATTAATCGATATTCACTAAAAATCTGTGTCCACAGAAATACTGTCATTCCAATGTATGCATGGTAAAGAGGGGGAGAGTGTTCCACCAAATTTAGCACTGTGAGAATTGCCATAAGCAGACAGCCTGATAGATATACCTGCGTCAGAATGATCAATCTATCTGAGAAAGGTGAAAAATTCACATAGATAGTACAGATATCTATCTATAACCAAGAAAACATAACAGCTAAAAAAATAAGAGTATAAGCTTGTCAAAGTGGGAAGCATTTGCATTACTTTTCTGGAGTCTTTTTTCTGCACAGATAAATGCCCTTTCCTGGACAGATCTCCTGACAGTGAACTATAACATTGCAGGACATGCAGGGCAAGTACGATCATCCATCCAGTGTATCCAAGGGTAATTACAGTCATAAGCATTAGCCAGTCATACGTTTGAAAGTAATGAAGACCCTCTAGTGACAAGTTTCTGAGGTCTACAGCCAATTTCATCGCTGCTTCATAACGTTTGGCAGAAATTAACTCATCAATCTGACTCAACGATGAGGAATGGTCGACCAACGGCTTGAATGGCTTGAAAAATAAGGAGTTTGACATTTTTATATCTGGTTTTGTCAAGGAGACCATAACCAATACAACATAAATGACAGAATGTAAGCAATGCTAAGAAACAAAATCCAACAATGAAAGAAACCCATTTGGACTATGAGTTTATTAAATAACGATATTTATTACCACAACTATAAGAATACCGTACTGTAGCGCAAGGTGTTAAGCTATCATTAGATTGTGAGCAAAAGGATACGTGATTTACGAAGAAGCTGGTTAAGGATTTGTTTGGTATTAGCTAGCACAGCTTCAACTTCTTCTGCCTGAATATACCAAAAATAATAATAATACTGCACCATAAGTCTCAACCTCCCGACCATGTAATTCTTGAAACTATATATATTCCTCTTCCTATTATAAACCCAGTTCCTTAGTGAGTTTCGACCTCTCACCCATAAACACTCAATAACGAATTGGTACTTTAAGAAATGCACCACTACTAATCACCTAATCTTTTTTGAGAGGACACAAGCGAAAAGTTCACATAAACATACCTCGTTCAATTTCATGTAACCAAGTGGTAGGTTTCCAACCGAGTTCACTGGACATGGCAAACCCAAGAGCGTTGACTACAGATAGCAAAAGAAAGTGTCACTAAAGAGCTAGAAAAACGGATTCACAGCGAAGTTGTTTGATTTAAGGGGACATCAAATGAGAGGAGAGTCGAACCATAAGTGGTGCTATGTCAGCTTGGTTGACATCAACTCTCTCAACACGATTAAGGCCCCAATCATAAGGTGTGGGCATATCATGAGCGTGCTTGTCCACAAAGCTAGTAACAGAATCAGAGTGACTGTGTCCAGTTGCTGGTCTGGGATATTTAATCCCAGCTCCCCAAGCAACTAATGGAGTATCAGTATTTGTAGGGTGCCCATCTCCATGACTTCCTTTGTCGCTCATGCCATGATCAGCAGTAAAGATATAAGAAGTGCGATTGTCTCGGTAGTAATCCTCCAAGAGATGGTAGACTCTTTCAGCGATCTTATCAACAACTTTAACATTGTTGAGATAGATGGAAGAGTAAGGGCGATGAGCGTGACCATTGGAATCGCAACCAAGAAGGTGGAGAAAGAAAACAAGTTTGTCCTGGTGGAGAAGCTGTTTCAACTTGGGATCATGGTGAGACCTATTGAGAAGGCTCTCGAATTGATCAAAAGACCACTCGTCCAAAAAGGAGGCATCTGCAGGCAAGAAACGACTGCACTTACACTCCAGTGATAACAAAACAACAAAAAGGAATAGTGGTTGCATACACGAGCAGTAAGCAAATTGACGAACAAGGAAAAGAACCTGTGGCGAAGTCTTCATACTCGTGGGGATAAGAATTCCAGGTGGAGTGAGGTAAAGCACTGCAGAAAATAGGAATAATATCGGGACTTCCATAAGCAAATGTATGCCTGCTCTGGTTGAAAACGGAATCAAATTCAACAGGATTGGCTTTCCATCCTGCAAAATCATTTCAGAAATGAAAAGCTGACAAAGGAAAGTAAAAACAGATTAAGGAAGAAGAAGGGAACCTTTGGTGACAGCGCTGGGATCTTCATAGAAGCCAGCAATGATGGCAACATGGCCAGGTCTAGACTCAGTGGGAGGACGAGCGTGAGAGACACCCCAACGGCCCTGATTCTTGATGATATTCCTCAAGAAGGGTGCTCTGTAATTGCCGTCAACGTCCGGCTCATAGAACTTGTCAGCTCGTAAACCATCAGCTGATAATGCCTCCCCCCAGCACAGAGAAGAAATTAGAAATCAAAATAAGAAGAGGAGAAGGTTTGAGTGAAAAAACGTACAGATGAGAAGAATGAGTCGTTTAGCAGGTGGGTGAGGAGAGAATCTGGGAGGCACTGGATCCATGCCGTGTACTATCGGAGTTTTGAAGTAAATGTCGAATATACTGAGCATGTATACGGCGTGAAGAGCGACGCCGAGAAGAACAAGCCATGTTTCTCGCCTCTTTAGCCATCTTCTTCTACTCTCGACGGCTGATGTTGCTCGATTCTGATCCGAACCTCCTCCTCCTACTCCTCCGGCTCCCAAGATCCCGTCGCTCCTCATCCTTTTTTTTCTCCAAAATGAAAGACTTTTCTTAAATCTCGATCTTCCTTCTTCTTTACTCTGTTCACTCTTGTTCGTTAGATTTGTTGTGATATTATAAACTAATGAAAGCATACACAAGCGAAACAGGACACATCTAATGTGTGTGTGATCAGTAACATGAGTTTTTAAGTCTTCATTTTTATTGAAGAAATGAGTGTGAAACAGAAAAAATAAAATTATATTCCAGCAAGCTCACAATTTTATTACAATCCTCAACGGATATGATGAATACAACAACAAGAAGAAGATAGTATACAACAAATACATTACAGAGAAAAAGAAAAACACATTTCATATGAGATTTAGTCTCTGAGATCCAATTCAGAAACACCACACGGGTGAGAGAAATACACAGAGGAGCACATAAACTCATAAATGAATTTGCCCACCTTTTTGATTATATGAACCTCTCAGTTCTTCACTGTGGTCACGTGTTTGAGGAGCATCTCCACAACATCATTGGAAATCCTCGATGCTTCGTTCTTTAGCTGTTCGATTTTAGCATCCGTCTCCTGCTCCAGCCTCTTCACATTCGCACCCGAGTCTCCACTTGTCTGTTTTTTTTTTGTGTGTGTGTGTGCCAAATATATATATGGTTTTTATTAGAAGATCAACAAAACAAAGGACACTGCTTTTGTATTTGACAGACAAGAAGAAAGTATTGCTCTGTTTTACTTTACCTCCTCAAGTTTCCTCTGGAAGTCTTGCTCTGTTTTAGTCTTGTATTCGGCAATCTCTTGCTCAGCCTCTTCCTTTGCTTGCTTCAGCCTTGCCATCTTTGCTGCAACACAACAACAACACACAGATAACCAAATCAACTTCAAAACACACACATATATCTATAATGAATCTATATGCATTATCCTCCAAATGCTGCAATTTCAAATACAGATTTATTTGACAAAGTACAAGTTTGAAACAACTATTATTTAGCCAGATCAGAGACAACATCATTTTGTATAAGGTTCAGAATAGTACCGGTCCTAGCAGCATTGACAATGTGTTGAGCTTCTTGTTCAGCAGCAAGCAACTGCTGGATCCCACCTTGACCTCTGCTGGATTCCATGTCTCTTTTATCCTACCAAAAAAAAAGTACTGTTAGATAATCAAAATTTGTGAATCAAGAAAGCAAAAGAAAAAAAAAAATACTGTAAAGTCAAAGCATTTGACAACACAAGCTAGTAGATAAAATGAGTCACAAACAACAAACCTACTCATGATCCCAACAGCTGTTCATCTATAAATTTTTGGGAGATCATCATCATATATGGATGATGTTCTAACTAATGAAGGACACACTACTTAGTTCATTTTGTGTTCGATTTAAGCACACCCAGGTACTTAGAATAACATAATATATGATTCAAAAGCAGCAGAGAGGCTTGCTAAAATCTAGCAAATCCATGACTAGAAGAATCAAAACAAGTAGGAAAATCTATTTTAGGATCAGAATCAGATAGATCTAAGCGCATGCCGCCGAATGAGGAGGATTGAGAGTCAAATGTACAATCTAATAACTGCTCTTATCCAACTCTTAAAACACACATCCTAGCAAATATCCTAAAGTCCTAACAACGTTGAATCCCCCCTGTCCATATATTCCTACTCCTCCCAGAAGTAGACATAACAACACCGTGTGACATTTTCGACTTCCGATTGAATCTCATCCAACAAAGTATAGAGAAAGAATGGGCATATACCTCTTTGCTTTTGGCTGAGAGAGAGAGAGAGAGAGAGAGAGAGAGAGAATCAATTAACCAATGAATCAATCAAATCCGATCTGATCTGATGATCACACGAATATCTTGCTTGCAAGAGTAGTGGGCCCACGTTTATTGTAATGATAGCCCACTTTGTAATGGGCCGTTTTAAATGATAGGCTTATACTCAGCTTGAGTCAACGAATTGAAGAAAAAGGCCTCACACATTAATCTACTAAGCTTGAATGTGACTTTAATTTCAACAAAGCTCACAGCAACACACACAGCTCACATTAACAAACAATTATTATATCAGTCAAATAAAATACAAGTCCTTCAAAGTGAATCATCATATACATCTTCAATATCGATCTCTGATTAAGATGCTGGAACTCGGAGATAGAGAGGGACTGGATTTTTGGTAACTGGTGGTGAATCCCATACTGAAAATGCGCTTTCTGAGTTCATCCATCTCTCAGTCATTTCAGGATAATGGCGATCAAAAACATCTTTGAGATTCTCTGTCGTATTCACCCATTCAAATCCTTTCTTTGTATAAGTCCTTTCATTGAAATCACTCGTGAAGAATCTATCCGCTTCTAGTCTCCTGAAAAATATATTCAAGTTGATATATAACATATTAAATAAAATTTAAATTCAGCTGTCCATTTTTTTATCCTGAGAAATTTATATAAAATTATAAGAAACAAAATGCTAATTAATAGTATTTATACCTAGTGGCCATGAGAAGGAAAATGTTAAAGGCAGTCTCGCTAATAGCGAACCCTTTGATTTTCTTCTCGGCCATAAGTCCCACCAAAAGGTCGAGCTCGTCCACATTACCACCGTACACATCATCTAGTGCCTCTATTGCTTCTTCATCATCTGTTAGATCTTCCCACTTCTTTATCGGAATCATAAACATAGATCTCCTAAATTCATTGTACCGTGCAACATTCCTCTCCCTGTCCCTATAGACTATATCAAATGACACGCAGAACACATTTCATGTATGTGATCACTCATCCAATCAAAACCACAATATATAAATACAAACACAAAACGAACGGCTTGGATCAGATTGACTTACTCTCTAAAGCAGCTAAGTCGACGTGGTCCGGACGATCGTAACCATTGGGGTCGTGGGGAACAAGATCCCTAAGCCATACTGGATAATTCATTAGTTCAAGAGCCCCACTTGCTTGATGACCCATTGAGACCATTAGCTTAGTGAATCCAATATGAGACATGGTTTGTTCTCCCTTAGGACCAAGCAATTTTCCGAAAGAAACCCTAAAATCCATATAATCAAATTATATAAACAAAAAAAAAAGCAGGAGAGATTTTTTTTTTCTTTTTTAAAAGACTAAACTTCCAAAAATATTTGATTTAGAAGTTTCAAAAATAAAAGAAAATTAGAGAGCTCTAAAGTAAGTTATATACTCTTCAATCAATGGTAGTGATTTATTAGTTCCTGGTGTAACGTCCATGTCACGTAGTTCGAGCTGATCAGGTAAGAGCGAGTGCATTCGATAGACGCTGGTGAATTCTTCGGTTATAGAATATGGGACTCCATGATTTTGCGGTTTCTTCATACCCACGACACCGCCCAAAATGGAACTCCCTACATGTCCGAATGAATCTTTAAACTTCTTTCCTAAAAGTCCGTACCTAAAACACACCATATATAAACCATACATTTATGTTAAACTAGTGATATTCCGGCGCTACGCGCCGGATTCATATGTTGTATTCTTACTTAAATTTATAATTTATTATATGTTCTTAGTAAAGAAAATATGTTAAATAAAAATATGTAAAAAATAATATTTTCTGATCTTTTTATAGTGGTTTGCGATCGTAGTATATTATTTTGTTTGAAGTTGTTTAGTTCAAAGTAGAATAGTATAAGTAGTTGTTACTAATCGATTAATAAAAATAGAATAAAAATCGATAGTCGTAGAAAAGTTAATTTAGTTGGAATCTTAAATACTCATGTCATAAACTGAGCTTTCTTTCAAGAAATGTTTGAAGGTGTTAAACCTGAGAAAGTTGATTAACGCATGTAAAAGCACCACCCGAGAAAAGAAATGATGCATAAAAAAACTACTACTGTAAAAGTAAGCAATCATTAACTGGTAAACTGAAATAAGAAATCGGTGTACCTTCCCGTTAATCAACAACATATCAACCCCAATATCTCACCCCTTTCTTAATATTTGAGGCTTGCCAAAATTGTTGTAGTCTAGTCTTAATATCTCTACACCGATTTGTCTTCAACTCCGAGCAATGAAACCGAGAATTGACAATGATTGAATTGGAAAAGTAAAGAGATTATCGTCCGAACTCTCACACGTCTATACATATACAATGAAACTGAGAAAGCAGGAAATAAAGAAGCATTCAATAAGAGATAGTGGGATGAGTGAGATTTGGATTGATTATATGAACAATTACGTCGATTCGTTAAAAAGAAGAATTGTAGAGGCTATATTCTCCATCGTCAACATCAAATACAAAGAATTCCTATAAACCAGTGTTTTGAAACCTAATCCGGACATTGAATCGGATGATTTACCGGATCACTGGATCATTGGATCAACCGCGGATGAATCGCGGATTAATAAATGAATTAGTTTTATTATATAATAATATATTAATTAGCTATGAAAACAAATATATAAATATATAAAAACTAAAGTTAAGTATTTTAAGTGTACATACAAAATATTAAGAAATAGTTTAGACTATTTAAAAAAATTGTAACATAAGAGTTATGACATCTAAAAAAATCAAGACATAAAATTAAACTTCCAATCCAAAATAAACCAAGATTAAAACATCATTGTAATAAATTATCAATAACAAAAATAAACTAACACCAGATCACATCAACTAATTTTGGTTTTCTCTAAATTTTAAAACTTACCAACAAAACTTTATAAATTTGTCACTTCATCATCTTTGGGCTATTCTTCAGCAGAGCATTCTCTAATTTATTATAATCAAGCTCGCGGGTTTTTCTTCTTCAACAATCCAAAACTCGTTTTGTAATTCACATGATCATATGATTTTATTCTTTTGATATGTAAATTAAAAATGTAATGATTTGTTATAAACTAAGTTAAATAAAAATAATTTATTCACCTTTCTTGCAAGCGTAAATTGTAGTGTAGAGGAATAATAAGCCTCATCGTGCTTTAGTGCGTTTCTGGACGTGCGGCTCAACACAATCATGACTCACCTTTCTTGCAAACGTAAATTATAGTGTAGAAGAAAAGGAAGCGACAATAAAACTGAAAATTTTAAATTTTTAATTAGAAATTTATAATATAAAAAATAATTTTAAAACATAACTTGAACTAAAATAGTAAAAAAAAATTATATATTGGTTCAACCAGTCTTTGCAACATGTATCGGGTTTTAGTGAGTTTTGTGTGTTTTATGGGTTTTCACAAAACCCAAATTCGATTATATTGGGTCACCGGATTTATCGGTTCAACTACGGATCCGGTCAGATTCAAAACACTCTTATAAACGTTTGGATTTGTATGAAGAAAAAATTAAAACCCCCAATTTATTTCACAATTAATACCAAAATTCATTAAATTTAAATTGAGAAAATATTTTAATTATTAAAAAGAAAATGCCACATGGCATTTTTTCCCCCAAGGAGATAAAAAAGCCTACTTTATTAGTATAGATGTGTTAGTTATTAATAAAAAAAAAATTGTGTGACGTGATTACAGATCGACAATATGTACAAATTATTCACCAATTTGTTCGCATCCCGGCAAGTAAAGTGTCGGTTTTGAGAAGCTCAACGGTCCAATCTATGGTGTGAATCTTGGCAATCACAGCTGACGTTACTAGCCTAGCATGGCGGTACAAATCCTCGTCTTCCAGATCATCGTACTCCTTCTATATGATGCATAAAATATAATACTCCTTATTGAACTAGTTTATATACAATCATTTACTCTATTTAGGTATGAAGGTATGAAAAAAGTCTGAATTTACACAAAAAGAATGAAAACATATATTGACCTTGAGGGCGTCGCATACGGCGTTGTGCTCTTTAATGAAGAGAGCTTGCAAGGCGGAGACACCGACCCAACTGTTGCGTACGTCACCGGAAATGGCTAAACCGTCTTGGTCTTGGAGTAAGAGACCCGTCTCCTCCGATAACTTTAGTTTCCCGTCTTTGTATGTTCTCACTCTGTCCATTGCTTTCGAGTTGCTTCCATAGATGGCGCTCGAATCCCTAATTTCATAATACTCACACGTATTCATGTTTTTTCTGACATTTTGTATTCTTTTGGGGTAGTTTAGTTAGACCAAATAATTCATTTTTGATTTTTGTACATGTTAGACTTACTTAACAATAAGGGTGTACCGTATAGTATACGCAATAAAATGAATATGTTCGATTTAGAATCAATTACTTGACACTAAAGTGTTAGTAAATACAATATCTATACAACTAGGCTTAGAATAAACTACCAGTATTAATAACGGTTTATATACTTTACAGGATATAGAGTATAGTATAACTTACCACCAAGGTGTGCGGGAGTTTAGCGAACCGGTCTTGATCTCGAAGAAACCGGTAGGAACTTCCTTTGTCTTGAAGAATCTGAAGGAGTTTAAGGGACACTCGTTCGCTACTTCTTTTGGAGCCACGAGCTCGATCTAAGTTTACCCATTTAAACAATATTAAACCATAGACTAATTCAATTGTTTGTTTTTTAAATATGTTAAATTTATTCAAAAGAAAAAAAAAACCTTTTTAATCACGACTAGTGCATCAGTTTTTTAAGAGAATAAACACTGTGGAGCTTCTTTTTGTTTTATAAACACTAGCCTAATTCTTTTTTTTGTCAACAACACTAGCCTAATTCAATTGTTTGTTTTATAAAAGGTTGTTAATAAAAAAAACTCCAGACCTTGAACTAAATCATCCTGTCTTTGCCGCTACAACCTTTTAGTTATTTTACTTATTTAGCTTATATATTATTTTTGTACATGTAGGGCATGGAAGATTAATTAATGAACCTGATTCGTTTCTTCAAGATGATCAACCCAATCATGAATCATGAATTGTATCCAAGAAGCTGCAATCATATTAAATTGTTTCCCCGTGTCGATCAACTTTCTTCTTGCTAATAGTTTTGTTGCCACTACCATGGGGTCTGGCTTCAGTAACTTAGAAAAAAAAACGCACAAAAAAACATGGTGGTCATTTACAGAAAAAACAACAACAATATGGCTTTATATAAGTAATATTCAAAACTTAGAAAAGGGAAAACATGCTTCAATATACAAGTTTCTCGAGAAGATGGGACTTTTTTAATCAGTAATATTAGTAAGTCATTCCTTATTCGAAAGTTCGATTCAACTGGAAAAGACCGAAATATTTTCATCCTCCATCGATCTCCATATAAAATATCGACCGTACGTGATTCAAATTAGTCTATATATGTTTGCAAACTGACAAATAAATTCATATTCAATAAATTCGAACCAGAAACAGATAAGAAGCCGTATAAACCAAGAATTTTACAGAGACACATATGAAGGCAAACTTACCTTGATCTTTTGGTCGACGGGAGGACAATTTCTTCCGATGAAGCTATTTTGGCTGCCGACGCCTTCGTTGAACGGATCATTGAATTTTCCGTCAGAAGTCCGGTACGGATAATCAGCCGGATTAAACCGGGTCCCAACCGGAGTTTGACCGACGTTGATGAGATTATATTCTTGGTGAAGATGTCTGCGTAGCCCTAGGTAGGCCAAACCCAAGAATACCGGAAGCTTGTGCCACGGAACCATCTTATCCACTGCATGCACGATCTGCATGCACCATGCATGTAATATTCAATCATCATAACAAAACATTATAGACCACCCAAACTTAATGGTCAATATGTTACACAAATCATCCGGAAAGAGAAGAAATTATTAACTACAAAAGAATTTTGCTTGGAGTCTTCTGAGTTCTGACACTTAATTAATGGTAACGTAATCTGTTTTGTGAAAGAAATGATTTTATTTCGGAACGAATGAATTAAGAAAACTTATTTCACCTTCGTGTCGATGAGTTTCTATGTGCATGTATTGTTAGAATCATGCTTATTATTGGATTCCAATTTAAAATCAATTGATGATTAGTAGATTAACACTAATCCTTTATATATTAGTCAATATTCTTTAAAATTTCCAATGTGGGATACAATATTCCTAATATGTATAGTATATAATATTAATAAAAATGTAGAAAATATTAATACTAAAATTTAATTACTTACGAGAAGTATGATACGATCGAAGACGGACATTCTTGAGTAAATCTCATGGAAGTCTTTGTGGATGAATTTAAACAAAACAGAAGAGATTAGAGAACTTATTACTTTCATCTTCTTAAATTTTCTGATGAGGTTATTATATATACTAAACGATTGTGTGTATATCAAACGTTACGCAACACGAGGGACTGTTCAAATTTTTGAGAATAAAGACCAAAGAGTTTTTTTTTTTGAACTTTATAAAGACCAAAGAGTTGTTTGAGAAAAATTGTGAAGGATGTGAGAAAACCTTGGTGTGTCTGTCTGTCTATTTATAGAAGACTGTTCAAATTTCAGAGAGATATACGTACACGACCCAAATTAAATCAAATTGAAGAAAAATAGTATTCTTTGTGTATCTTGTCGTATCATTGTGTATCTTGTTGTATCATTTTGAATGTCAGCGTTATAATTATGACCCATCTAGATCTTCCTCTGAAGGTTGGCCCTTTTGGTATCATTATGATTTATATACGTCACTGCGTATTTATTTTGAGTTATCTTATTTTGGAATGGCGTCAAATTTGAGGTGAGTTTCTTCTTAAAAAAAAAAAAGAAGAAGTAACTTATCTTATTTCGTTATATTAATTTATGAGCTGTTAAAAATGAGGCGAAAGAAACAGTTGCTGAATTTAGAATTAATAATATATTTCTTATTAATATTATTAATTTACATATTTATTTTACCAATTTAATTTTTATTGAGATTATAGGAAGTGCGACTAAGAGAGAAATTACTTTAAATTTGTAATACAAATGGTTATTTTGTTTAATTTTCAAAACAGCAAAACTAAAGGTTAATTCATTGCTTTAAATGTTTTGTATTATGAAAAATGTTCCGTTTGCTTTCAGATTTGAGATTATTTCTATGCATTTACAGTTTAAGAAATGCGCAAAGCAAACTAATAAAAAATAGTCAGAGTAGTAGTTTTTTTTTTGAATAAGGGCTTTCAATTAAAAAACATAAACGATTACAAGGCAAGGCTATGATGCCTTAGAGTTTGATAAAGTTTACATGAAACACACTTCATGATAAGATAATCTCAAACCTAAAGAATTTTTAGACTGAAACTAGAATAACCAACAAAGAAAGGGAAGAGAATAGCTAATGAGAGGAACCGCGACCACGCCGACCACGTTTACCTCTTCCTTGTACCGTCTTCCATTCCAAATCTTGGTATTTGATAGGAGGTTTTGTCTCCCTCCCACCTCTTGTCAAGCTGAGAGAGTTCATTTGATCCATCTCAACTTCATCCACCACTTTTAGCAAAGTGAAACGAGAAGCACTCTCAAAAGCACTAGCTTGATGTGGTGTTGTCAAAGGATCAACAATAGATTGTTTTGAAACCTCTTTGTTGATAATGTTTGATGGAGATGACTCCATAATGCTTGTGGTAATGGGAGTAGATTGAGAATCTACTAATGGGGATAAAGTGACAGAAATATTTGGCAAAGCAGTTCGGACCTCTTGATGAAATCGTGAAGGGGATGAGTGAGTTTTGTAGCTTGTGTCTGATGTACCTTGGCAATCCATAGGAACATCAGAAGAAACAGTAGAAAGAGGAGGAAGTACCTCCAAATCTGATTGCAAGCATTGAGTTTTTCCAGTGTCTGAAATTTCATTAATGACTTCCAAAGCTTTCGTTTGATTCACTATAGGGACATCATGGTCTGAAACAGTAGTAGAAGTACCATTAGCCAATGAGGTCTCTTGATAGATGGCTAATGAAGAGGAAGTGTCCTTTTCCCTTTGTTGCAAGATGAGATCAATGTCCACAACAGGAACCTCATCATTAATTTCATCTTTATTAATTAATCAAGTAGTTCGATCAAAAAAAAAAACTTTTCAACATGGACCACAAAACAACTGCCAAACAAGTTCTAATCAAACGCGCGGAATCCTTCATAAAAGTTCTTTCTTGCGATTTTAAAATATGTGGTGTACATAAACTTTTCTAAAATTTATGTTCATATCTATACATATAGTTTTTTAAAACGTCCCAACATATATTTAATTACAAGTGGCAAGGCGCAGCCGGATAATGTGTTTTTATGTACGTATGATTATGTTATTATTCTGTAGGTCTAAGTTGGGTGGATTCCTCTTGGAACGATGGCGGAATTGGGATAAGGTCTGGGAATTTAACTCATTATCTGCCGGGCCCATCCCATTTTTTTTTTTTGTAACTTAAGAGGGATGGATACGGATCAGCTAAATTTGAGTCGTAAATATCCGTTAACCCACAAAATTTTTAAGAAGATTTTCTTTTTAAAAGGTTTTTTTTCTAAAAAAACTTATTTTTGTAAAAATATATAATTTTATAAATATTTATATAATTTTAATATAATTATTTTAAATATAATTAACATTATCCATAGGTTACCCGCATGTTTTAATAGAACGGATGCAAATATAAAAATTTTCGTTTGCAACTTATGCGGGTTGAATTTTTTGAATAAAAAATGACTCAGCCTGGGGGATCGGAAGCGGGTCGAGGCAGGTTGACTCGTGAACCCAAGCCTAGTTGGGATGGGTTCTCCTCTCACCTTCTGGTATTCGCTCGTGCAAAAAATGTATAACATATGTTGCTTCGTCTTTAATGGCAAAGGGTTTAGCACTACTAGAAACGTTCGCTCAGGTGTAAGGGAGGAGAGGAAGACAGTGTGTTTTGAGTCTCATTTTGCTCAGCTGATTAAGTCTATAAACTCTGGAAATTGCATACCAAAACTCTATGAAGTGGTTGCAGATATTTTATCTTTTTGTGTCTGTATTGGAATTTGTCTCTTTCTCTTGGAGCTCTCGTGAGAAAAATGTTTAAACAGATAGGTTGGCAAAAATGCTTTGGATGTAGCTGAAACTTTGGTGGTTGATAGAGTAGTTATCACTTTATCACTTCCAACTAATCTCCTCTTATTAATTAACTATGTGTTTTAACAAAAGTTGCGTACGATATACTACTTGGTCATTCGGAAGTAAAATTCTAATAAGAAATTTGTGGTATATTCCGCGGAAGAAAAACGAGATCAAGTGGAAAAGGATATATCAATTACAAAATTTAATTCTCTTTTTATTGAGACTATCGTTCTCTTCTCTCTAAATGTCAATGATGTGGTACTTTTTAACAACTATTTTATTTATATAATATTTAACATTCATTACACATAATATAATAAAAATACAACTAAATACAGAACTAAAATAACAGATAACATTACAATACATATAATAGAAATGGAAGAAGTTTTCTTCTGAACCTTTTTAAAACAATTTTCATGTTTGGATATCGATTATGCGATGAAACTCTAAACTTGCTTTTGTTGTTTTCTTTGTTGTATAACATTAGTTAATTTCCAACTTGGATCTATTGATGTCCATCGATAATAAATCCAATATAATGATTCTTTTAAAAGAAATAGAAATTAGAACAATCAATCTTCAACGATTTTTAAAATATCACCATACAGCAAAGAAAATACTGATTCTCCATCTTCAATATACTTCTTCCATGGTAGTTTCCATGTCAATTGTTTCCAAAATAAAGCAATTGTAATAAGTTCCTTACCACTTAAATCTAAAATCAACTTGTCATCGATCATAGTCACGAAATCTACCCCGGAAATGGCAACAACAAATTGGAAGATGAGATAATGAACAACTAATTCATTGTGAGATAACTTCGTCTTCTCCCTTATAGAGAAGAACAAAACAAATGCCCATTGTCTTGAAACAAAATATCGAGCTGCATACCGTAGAGAGCGTGGATAATCATAGAAACATCATCTGGCAGTGAGAATATTGCAAGAAGAAGTGACGATTATGACAATCGTGGTCGAAACCATCGTGGTCGAAACCCCCTTGTAGCTGTCGTATATCTCTTTTCTTTTCTCCATCTCCCTCTTCTTGTATTATTTTTTAGTTATAAGAAGCGCGGTTAAACTTAAAACTCACTGAAAGGTGCGATTAAAAACTTAAAACTGTTTCGGTTGTTTGTAACTTCAGATTCTAAAAAAAATTGTTATTATATCCCATGTATGATTTGTTTATATTTTACCGAGGAAACAAAACACCATGTGCCTCTCAAAATGCCCAAAATAATTGATTTGGAATCAGTCACCCAGAACTGAAAATGAAACTTTTTCTTGTTGTAAATTATTTTCTAGACATGGTCAAACTATTCAACTATAGATTATAGACCGCAAAGTGATAGAAACAATACTATTTTTAAGAAAAAAACGTGCGTGGCTTTAAAAGACCAATAAGTCAGATTCTTTCGTTGCCTACGCAACTTCATATTTAATCCTACACACGCCGCTGACTTGGCGCAGGTTAGTCTGCAACCCCTCGGCTGCGATCAGAAAGAGAAAATTTTCACTTAAGACTTATGAGGCGGCTGTCGCTAACGAAATCGATTCATGGAGCAATTAGCTGACATGGCCAACCAAACCCCCAAAGGATGCACTTGGAACAGATTCATTAATTAATGCATGTGAATGTTCTCTAATCAAATCTACTTGATCTTTTTTTTCAGCAAAATGAATAGAATAAGCGGAATACAATATTACTTGTGCCACAACCGATAAAACAGGTGGAAACTACATCATAATGGTTTTGAATGATTCGCGTTTTGATGAATATCAATACCTACCAAACATAGAGGAGATTTGTCAAAACCTCTGCAAGCTTCTGGAGGAAGTTCAATCATCAGAGAAGGATAGCGGTCGTCAACGGTATTTTGAAGATGATCAAGCTGTGAGAGAACGTATTGAAGCTTCTGGAAGCAGATACCATTAGCTATTCTTGCATTGTTATCGCATTTGGGCGGTACTCGCAGGCGCTTTTGATCTCTTCCCTTAATGTCACTTGTATACATATCCTGCAATAAATGTAAAAGCATATATGTACATTCTCAAAAGATGACCGAGTTCATGACTAAGACAAATCAAAGATGAATCAAAGAATATAAAAATATGTACATTCTCAAAAGCATATAATTACATATAACCGAATTTTCACACAATCAAAGATGAATCATTAATCATAGTTTGAGACATCATAAACTAAACTCCGAATCATAGCTCTAAAAATAAAGCCCCTTCAGTTAATCTACAGAGTATGTAACGAACCCTAACATACAAGATGTGAAATCCACTCATACACACATAAACTAAGGCAAAATAATACACACATAAAATAACGAACCCTAATATACAATATTTGAGTTTTCTAAAGTAGTATTATTTGTCCATCTTATCGTATCATTTTGAAACTTGTGCAGCATTATATGACCCAACTAGATCCGCATCTGTATGTCAGTATGCCACCCATGACCCATCTAGAGCCGCCTCCGTATGTGACTCATTTTGTATCACTATGATTTATATGTCACTGCATATTTTGTTGGTTACCTTTTTCAGAATGACCTAAAAAAGAAGCTGATTTTACAATTTTTATATTAATTTATTTTATAGCTTTTAAAAATATGGTGTGAAATAAAACGTTACAAAAAAAAGCGTTTCTGAATTTATATTCAAATAGTAGTATATATACTTTTATTAATATTTATTAGTTTTAAACATTAAATTTAATAACTTATTTTTAGCTAAGAAATTATAAGGAAATATCAAATGATAAATTAATTTAGTTTTAAATAAAAATGTTTACTTTTGCTTAAATTTTAAAATAGCAAAGATAAGGTTTTATCATTGCATCTAACTTTTGTAGTATCATGAAAAAATGTTCAGGTTGCTTGTAGATTTTAGATTTTAGTTTTTTTTTTAAATTTTCAGTTTATGGAATGTACGAAGCAAAATTTTTTAAAAAAGTTTACAATCAAACTTTTCAGAATCCTTCACAAATTAAAGTACTCTCATGCCATTAAAAATTAATAACAAAAAGTCAAAGAGTTCCATATATATTGGTCCTCGGCATTAACAATTTGGGAAAATTCACGTTGGATGATTCTGCACCTTGTCACGTATGTCATCAGATATCCTACCAGTATGTCATCAGATATACCCCCTTAGAATTTGCTCTATGATGAAATATGGACCAAAAAATGCGTTGAATCCTTCGACCAAAAAATGCGTTGAATCCAATTAAATGTTTAATTTAAACAGTTTCTATTAATATATGCGTCCATGTTAGTCAAGAGACATAAAGAATGAATTGATTTAGGAAATTAAGTTATATACAGCTTCACAAAAACTTAAATAATTCAATAGCGTTAACATATTTGTTTCCTCTGCCCAGCTTATCCAACTAATCCAGTTCAGAAGCATAAATTTGTAATGCTTATTATATCCATGATGACAATAGTAACGTGTACACAGTTTCTTCGAATTGGTTTTTCCTCTCTTGCTTTTCAAAACAGGTGTATAGTTGATTTTAGATCAGAGAAAAAAACTCAATCTGTGTTGTCAAACAATAAAAAAAATCTTCAAGCACCACACGTATATACGCCAGGCTTTTCAAGAACGAAATAAAACCAATCTTTATGTACACATGGCGATGATTTGTAAGGTTTGCTCTAGAGAT
>CM028699.1:64469896-64671355 GCA_016771965.1 Brassica carinata
GAGTAAAATTAAAAAATATGAAAATATTGTTTTAGGCATATTTGCATCCTCCTTTGATATATAATGATGGTCAAAGAGGTTTGGAACATTTGTTGTCTCCATTTCTATAGTTATTAATGATTTTAGAGTGGTTAGTCCACTAATTTAAGCAATATATGGAGTTTTACTAAATTAATTATAAAAAAATTAGAAGGATGCCCATGAACCATAAAGAGAGTTTAGAATAGATTAATAAAAATGTAGAATGTGGTTACAAATTTAAAGCAACACCAAAGAGTATAAGCTTCACTATATAGAGCATTTAACGAAAAATTCAATATTTTCATAGGGTAAACCTACATATTTTGAGTAAAATTAAAAAAATATGACAATATTGTTTTAGGGCATATTTGCATCCTCCTTTGATATATAATGATGGTCAAAGAGGTTTGGAACGTTTGTTGTCTCCATTTCTCTAGTTATTAATGATTTTAGAGTGGTTAGTCCACTAATTTAAGCAATATATGGAGTTTTACTAAATTAATTATAAAAAATTAGAATGATGCCTATGAACCATAAAAGAGAGTTTAGAATACATTAATAAAAATGTAGAATGTGGTTAGAAATTTTAAGCAACACCAAAAGTATAAGCTTCACTATATAGAGCATTTAACGAAAAATTCAATATTTTCATTGGGGTAAACCTACATATTTTGAGTAAAATTAAAAAATATGACAATATTGTTTTAGGGCATATTTGCATCCTCCATTGATATATAATGATGGTCAAAGAGGTTTGGAACGTTTGTTGTCTCCATTTCTCTAGTTATTAATGATTTTAGAGAGGTTAGTCCACTAATTTAAACAATATATGGAGTTTTACTAAATTAATTAAAAAAAATTAGAATGATGCCCATGAACCATAAAAGAGAGTTTAGAATACATTAATAAAAACATTGAACGTGGTTATAAATTTTTAAGCAACACCAAAGAGTATAAACTTCACTATATAGAGCATTTAACGAAAAATTCAATATTTTCATAGGGTAAACCTACATATTTTGAGTAAAATTAAAAAATATGACAATATTGTTTTAGGGCATATTTGCATCCTCCATTGATATATAATGATGGTCAAAGAGGTTTGGAACGCTTGTTGTCTCCATTTCTCTAGTTATTTATGATTTTAGAGTGTTTAGTCCATTAATTTAAGCAATATATGGAGTTTTACTAAATTAATTATAAAAAATTAGAATGATGCCCATGAACCATAAAAGAGAGTTTAGAATACATTAATAAAAATGTAGAATGTGGTTAGAAATTTTAAGCAACACCAAAGAGTATAAGCTTCACTATATAGAGCATTTAACTAAAAATTCAATATTTTCATAGGGTAAACCTACATATTTTGAGTAAAATTAAAAAATATGACAATATTGTTTTAGGGCATATTTGCATCCTCCATTGATATATAATGATGGTCAAAGAGGTTTGGAACATTTGTTGTCTCCATTTCTAGTTATTAATAATTTTAGAGTGTTTAGTCCATTAATTTAAGCAATATATGGAGTTTTACTAAATTAGTTATAAAAAAATTAGAATGATGCCCATGAACCATAAAAGAGAGTTTAGAATACATTAATAAAAACATTGAATGTGGTTAGAAATTTTAAGCAACACCAAAGAGTATAAGCTTCACTATATAGAACATTTAACTAAAAATTCAATATTTTCATAGGTAAACCTACATATTTTGAGTAAAATTAAAAAATATGACAATATTGTTTTAGGGTATATTTGCATCCTCCATTGACATATAAGGATGGTCAATGAGGTTTGTAACGTTTATTGTCTCCATTTCTCTAGTTATTTATGATTTTAGAGTGGTTAGTCCACTAATTTAAGCAATATATGGAGTTTTACTAAATTAATTATAAAAAATTAGAATGATGCCCATGAACCATAAAAGAGTTTAGAATACATTAATAAAAACTTAAAATGTGGTTATAAATTTTAAGCACTACCAAAGAGTATAAGCTTCACTATATAGAGCATTTAACGAAAAATTCAATATTTTCATAGGGGTAAACCTACATATTTTGAGTAAAATTAAAAAAATATGACAATATTGTTTTAGGGTATATTTGCATCCTCCATTGACATATAAGGATTGTCAAAGAGGTTTGGAACGTTTGTTGTCTCCATTTCTAAAGTTATTAATGATTTTAGAGTGGTTAGTCCACTAATTTAAACAATATATGGAGTTTTACTAAATTAATTATAAAAAAATTAGAATGATGCCCATGAAAATTAAAAGAAAGTTTAGAATACATTAATAAAAACATTGAATGTGGTTAGAAATTTTTAAGCAACACCAAAAGTATAAGCTTCACTATATAGAGCATTTAGCGAAAAATTCAATATTTTCATAGGGGTAAACCTACATATTTTGAGTAAAATTAAAAAATATGACAATATTGTTTTAGGGTATATTTGCATCCTCCATTGACATATAAGGATGGTCAAAGAGGTTTGGAACGTTTGTTGTCTCCATTTCTCTAGTTATTTATGATTTTAGAGTGGTTAGTCCACTAATTTAAGCAATATATGGAGTTTTACTAAATTAATTATAAAAAAATTAGAATGATGCCCATGAAAATTAAAAGAAAGTTTAGAATACATTAATAAAAACATTGAATGTGGTTAGAAATTTTTAAGCAACACCAAAGAGTATAAGCTTCACTATATAGAGCATTTAACGAAAAATTCAATATTTTCATAGGGGTAAACCTACATATTTTGAGTAAAATTAAAAAATATGACAATATTGTTTTAGGGTATATTTGCATCCTCCATTGACATATAAGGATTGTCAAAGAGGTTTGGAACGTTTGTTGTCTCCATTTCTAAAGTTATTTATGATTTTAGAGTGGTTAGTCCACTAATTTAAGCAATATATGGAGTTTTACTAAATTAATTATAAAAAAATTAGAATGATGCCCATGAACCATAAAAGAGAGTTTAGAATACATTAATAAAAATGTAGAATGTGGTTACAAATTTAAAGCAATACCAAAGAGTATAAGCTTCACTATATAGAGCATTTAACGAAAAATTCAATATTTTCATAGGGTAAACCTACATATTTTGAGTAAAATTAAAAAAAATATGAAAATATTTTTTTTGGGCATATTTTCATCCTCCATTCACATATAATGATGTTCAAAGAGGTTTGGAACATTTGTTGTCTCCATTTCTCTAGTTATTAATGATTTTAGAGTGGTTAGTCAACTAATTTAAGCAATATATGGAGTTTTACTAAATTAATTATAAAAAATTAGAATGATGCCCATGAACCATAAAAGAGAGTTTAGAATTCATTAATAAAAATGTAGAATGTGGTTAGAAATTTTAAAGCAACACCAAAGAGTATAAGCTTCACTATATAGAGCATTTAACGAAAAATTCAATATTTTCATAGGGGTAAACCTACATCTTTTGAGTAAAATTAAAAAATATGACAATATTGTTTTAGTGCATATTTTCATCCTCCATTCACATATAATGATGGTCAAAGAGGTTTGGAGCGTTTGTTGTCTCCATTTCTCTAGTTATTTATGATTTTGGAGTGGTTAGTCCACGATTTAAGCAATATTTGGAGTTTTACTAAATTAGTTATAAAAAATTAGAATGATGCCCATGAACCATAACAGAGAGTTTAGAATACATTAATGAAAATGTAGAATGTGGTTAGAAATTTTAAGCAACACCAAAAGTATAAGCTTCACTATATAGAGCATTTAACTAAAAATTCAATATTTTCATAGGTAAACCTACATCTTTTGAGTAAAATTAAAAAAATTAGAATGATGCCCATGAACATTAAAAGAAAGTTTAGAATACATTAATAAAAACATTGAATGTGGTTAGAAATTTTAAGCAACACCAAAGAGTATAAGCTTCACTATATAGAGCATTTAACTAAAAATTCAATATTTTCATAGGGTAAACCTACATATTTTGAGTAAAATTAAAAAATATGACAATATTGTTTTAGGGTATATTTGCATCCTCCATTGACATATAAGGATGGTCAAAGAGGTTTGGAACGTTTGTTGTCTCCATTTCTAGTTATTTATGATTTTAGAGTGGTTAGTCCACTAATTTAAGCAATATATGGAGTTTTACTAAATTAATTATAAAAAATTAGAATGATGCCCATGAACCATAAAAGAGAGTTTACAATACATTAATTAAAATGTAGAATGTGGTTAGAAATTTTAAGCAACACCAAAGAGTATAAGCTTCACTATATAGAGCATTTAACTAAAAATTCAATATTTTCATAGGGTAAACCTACATCTTTTGAGTAAAATTAAAAAATATGACAATATTGTTTTAGGGTATATTTGCATCCTCCATTGACATATAAGGATGGTCAAAGAGGTTTGGAACGTTTGTTGTCTCCATTTCTCTAGTTATTTATGATTTTAGAGTGGTTAGTCCACTAATTTAAGCAATATATGGAGTTTTACTAAATTAATTATAAAAAAATTAGAATGATTCCCATGAACCATAAAAGAGAGTTTACAATACATTAATAAAATGTAGAATGTGGTTAGAAATTTTAAGCAACACCAAAGAGTATAAGCTTCACTATATAGGGCATTTAACGAAAAATTCAATATTTTCATAGGGGTAAACCTACATATTTTGAGTAAAATTAAAAAAATATGACAATATTGTTTTAGGGTATATTTGCATCCTCCATTGACATATAAGGATGGTCAAAGAGGTTTGGAACGTTTGTTGTCTCCATTTCTCTAGTTATTAATAATTTTAGAGTGTTTAGTCCATTAATTTAAGCAATATATGGAGTTTTACTAAATTAGTTATAAAAAAATTAGAATGATGCCCATGAACATTAAAAGAAAGTTTAGAATACATTAATAAAAACATTGAATGTGGTTAGAAATTTTTAAGCAACACCAAAGAGTATAAGCTTCACTATATAGAGCATTTAACTAAAAATTCAATATTTTCATGGGGTAAACCTACATATTTTGAGTAAAATTAAAAAAATATGACAATATTGTTTTAGGGTATATTTGCATCCTCCATTGACATATAAGGATGGTCAAAGAGGTTTGGAACGTTTGTTGTCTCCATTTCTCTAGTTATTTATGATTTTAGAGTGGTTAGTCCACTAATTTAAGCAATATATGGAGTTTTACTAAATTAATTATAAAAAAATTAGAATGATGCCCATGAACCATAAAAGAGAGTTTAGATTACATTAATAAAAACTTAAAATGTGGTTATAAATTTTTAAGCAACACCAAAGAGTATAAGCTTCACTATATAGAGCATTTAACTAAAAATTCAATATTTTCATAGGGTAAACCTACATATTTTGAGTAAAATTAAAAAATATGACAATATTGTTTTAGGGTATATTTGCATCCTCCATTGACATATAAGGATGGTCAAAGAGGTTTGGAACGCTTGTTGTCTCCATTTCTCTAGTTATTAATGATTTTAGAGTGGTTAGTCCATTAATTTAAGCAATATATGGAGTTTTACTAAATTAATTATAAAAAATTAGAATGATGCCCATGAACATTAAAAGAAAGTTTAGAATACATTAATAAAAACATTGAATGTGGTTAGAAATTTTAAGCAACACCAAAGAGTATAAGCTTCACTATATAGAGCATTTAGCGAAAAATTCAATATTTTCATAGGTAAACCTACATCTTTTGAGTAAAATTAAAAAATATGACAATATTGTTTTAGGGCATATTGCATCCTCCATTGACATATAATGATGGTCAAAGAGGTTTGGAACATTTGTTGTCTCCATTTCTAGTTATTAATGATTTTAGAGTGGTTAGTCCACTAATTTAAGCAATATTTGGAGTTTTACTAAATTAGTTATAAAAAATTAGAATGATGCCCATGAACCATAAAAGAGAGTTTAGAATACATTAATAAAAACATTGAATGTGGTTAGAAATTTTAAGCAACACCAAAGAGTATAAACTTCACTATATAGAGCATTTAACGAAAAATTCAATATTTTCATGGGGTAAACCTACATATTTTGAGTAAAATTAAAAAAATTAGAATGATGCCCATGAACCATAAAAGAGAGTTTACAATACATTAATTAAAATGTAGAATGTGGTTAGAAATTTTAAGCAACACCAAAGAGTATAAGCTTCACTATATAGAGCATTTAACTAAAAATCAATATTTTCATGGGGTAAACCTACATATTTTGAGTAAAATTAAAAAATATGACAATATTGTTTTAGGGTATATTTGCATCCTCCATTGACATATAAGGATGGTCAAAGAGGTTTGGAACGCTTGTTGTCTCCATTTCTAGTTATTTATGATTTTAGAGTGGTTAGTCCACTAATTTAAGCAATATATGGAGTTTTACTAAATTAATTATAAAAAATTAGAATGATGCCCATGAACCATAAAAGAGAGTTTAGAATACATTAATAAAAACTTAAAATGTGGTTATAAATTTTAAGCAACACCAAAGAGTATAAGCTTCACTATATAGAGCATTTAACTAAAAATTCAATATTTTCATAGGGTAAACCTACATATTTTGAGTAAAATTAAAAAATATGACAATATTGTTTTAGGGTATATTTGCATCCTCCATTGACATATAAGGATGGTCAAAGAGGTTTGGAACGCTTGTTGTCTCCATTTCTCTAGTTATTTATGATTTTAGAGTGGTTAGTCCACTAATTTAAGCAATATATGGAGTTTTACTAAATTAATTATAAAAAATTAGAATGATGCCCATGAACCATAAAAGAGAGTTTACAATACATTAATTAAAATGTAGAATGTGGTTAGAAATTTTAAGCAACACCAAAGAGTATAAGCTTCACTATATAGAGCATTTAACTAAAAATTCAATATTTTCATAGGGTAAACCTACATATTTTGAGTAAAATTAAAAAATATGACAATATTGTTTTAGGGCATATTTGCATCCTCCTTTGATATATAATGATGGTCAAAGAGGTTTGGAACGCTTGTTGTCTCCATTTCTCTAGTTATTTATGATTTTAGAGTGGTTAGTCCACTAATTTAAGCAATATATGGAGTTTTACTAAATTAATTATAAAAAATTAGAATGATGCCCATGAACCATAAAAGAGAGTTTAGAATACATTAATAAAAACTTAAAATGTGGTTAGAAATTTTAAGCAACACCAAAGAGTATAAGCTTCACTATATAGAGCATTTAACTAAAAATCAATATTTTCATAGGGTAAACCTACATATTTTGAGTAAAATTAAAAAATATGACAATATTGTTTTAGGCATATTTGCATCCTCCTTTGATATATAATGATGGTGAAAGAGGTTTGGAACGTTTGTTGTCTCCATTTCTCTAGTTATTTATGATTTTAGAGTGCTAGTCCATTAATTTAAGCAATATATGGAGTTTTACTAAATTAGTTATAAAAAATTAGAATGATGCCCATGAACCATAAAAGAGAGTTTAGAATACATTAATAAAAATGTAGAATGTGGTTAGAAATTTTAAGCAACACCAAAGAGTATAAGCTTCACTATATAGAACATTTAACTAAAAATTCAATATTTTCATAGGGTAAACCTACATATTTTGAGTAAAATTAAAAAATATGACAATATTGTTTTAGGGCATATTTGCATCCTCCATTGACATATAAGGATGGTCAAAGAGGTTTGGAACGTTTGTTGTCTCCATTTCTCTAGTTATTTATGATTTTAGAGTGGTTAGTCCATTAATTTAAGCAATATATGGAGTTTTACTAAATTAATTATAAAAAATTAGAATGATGCCCATGAACATTAAAAGAAAGTTTAGAATACATTAATAAAAACATTGAACGTGGTTAGAAATTTTTAAGCAACACCAAAGAGTATAAGCTTCACTATATAGAGCATTTAACGAAAAAATCAATATTTTCATAGGGTAAACCTACATATTTTGAGTAAAATTAAAAAAATATGACAATATTGTTTTAGGGTATATTTGCATCCTCCATTGACATATAAGGATGGTCAAAGAGGTTTGGAACGTTTGTTGTCTCCATTTCTCTAGTTATTAATGATTTTAGAGTGGTTAGTCCACTAATTTAAGCAATATATGGAGTTTTACTAAATTAATTATAAAAAAATTAGAATGATGCCCATGAACCATAAAAGAGAGTTTAGAATACATTAATAAAAACATTGAACGTGGTTATAAATTTTTAAGCAACACCAAAGAGTATAAACTTCACTATATAGAGCATTTAACGAAAAATTCAATATTTTCATAGGGTAAACCTACATATTTTGAGTAAAATTAAAAAAATATGACAATATTGTTTTAGGGCATATTTGCATCCTCCTTTGATATATAATGATGGTCAAAGAGGTTTGGAACATTTGTTGTCTCCATTTCTCTAGTTATTAATAATTTTAGAGTGTTTAGTCCATTAATTTAAGCAATATATGGAGTTTTACTAAATTAGTTATAAAAAAATTAGAATGATGCCCATGAACATTAAAAGAAAGTTTAGAATACATTAATAAAAACTTAAATTGTGGTTATAAATTTTTAAGCAACACCAAAGAGTATAAACTTCACTATATAGAACATTTAACGAAAAATTCAATATTTTCATAGGGGTAAACCTACATATTTTGAGTAAAATTAAAAAAATATGACAATATTGTTTTAGGGTATATTTGCATCCTCCATTGACATATAAGGATGGTCAAAGAGGTTTGGAACGTTTGTTGTCTCCATTTCTCTAGTTATTAATGATTTTAGAGTGGTTAGTCCACTAATTTAAGCAATATATGGAGTTTTACTAAATTAATTATAAAAAAATTAGAATGATGCCCATGAACATTAAAAGAAAGTTTAGAATACATTAATAAAAACATTGAACGTGGTTAGAAATTTTTAAGCAACACCAAAGAGTATAAGCTTCACTATATAGAGCATTTAACGAAAAATTCAATATTTTCATAGGGTAAACCTACATATTTTGAGTAAAATTAAAAAAATATGACAATATTGTTTTAGGGCATATTTGCATCCTCCATTGACATATAAGGATGGTCAAAGAGGTTTGGAACGCTTGTTGTCTCCATTTCTAGTTATTTATGATTTTAGAGTGGTTAGTCCACTAATTTAAGCAATATATGGAGTTTTACTAAATTAATTATAAAAAATTAGAATGATGCCCATGAACCATAAAAGAGAGTTTACAATACATTAATTAAAATGTAGAATGTGGTTACAAATTTAAAGCAACACCAAAGAGTATAAGCTTCACTATATAGAGCATTTAACGAAAAATTCAATATTTTCATAGGGGTAAACCTACATATTTTGAGTAAAATTAAAAAAATATGACAATATTGTTTTAGGGTATATTTGCATCCTCCATTGACATATAAGGATGGTCAAAGAGGTTTGGAACATTTGTTGTCTCCATTTCTCTAGTTATTAATAATTTTAGAGTGTTTAGTCCATTAATTTAAGCAATATATGGAGTTTTACTAAATTAGTTATAAAAAAATTAGAATGATGCCCATGAACATTAAAAGAAAGTTTAGAATACATTAATAAAAACATTGAACGTGGTTAGAAATTTTTAAGCAACACCAAAGAGTATAAGCTTCACTATATAGAGCATTTAACTAAAAATTCAATATTTTCATAGGGTAAACCTACATATTTTGAGTAAAATTAAAAAATATGAAAATATTGTTTTAGGCATATTTGCATCCTCCTTTGATATATAATGATGGTCAAAGAGGTTTGGAACATTTGTTGTCTCCATTTCTAGTTATTAATGATTTTAGAGTGGTTGGTCAACTATTTTAAGCAATATATGGAGTTTTACTGTAATTTAAGCAATATATGGAGTTTTACTGTAATTTAAGCAATATATGGAGTTTTACTGTAATTTAAGCAATATATGGAGTTTTACTAAATTAGTTATAAAAAATTAGAATGATGCCCATGAACATTAAAAGAAAGTTTAGAATACATTAATAAAAACATTGAATGTGGTTAGAAATTTTAAGCAACACCAAAGAGTATAAGCTTCACTATATAGAGCATTTAACTAAAAATTCAATATTTTCATAGGGTAAACCTACATATTTTGAGTAAAATTAAAAAATATGAAAATATTTTTTGGGCATATTTTCATCCTCCATTGATATATAATGATGGTCAAAGAGGTTTGGAACATTTGTTGTCTCCATTTCTAGTTATTTATGATTTTGGAGTGGTTAGTCCATTAATTTAAGCAATATTTGGAGTTTTACTAAATTAGTTATAAAAAATTAGAATGATGCCCATGAACCATAACAGAGAGTTTAGAATTCATTAATGAAAGTGTAGAATGTGGTTAGAAATTTTAAGCAACACCAAAGTATAAGCTTCACTATATAGAGAATTTAACTAAAAATTCAATATTTTCATAGGTAAACCTACATCTTTTGAGTAAAATTAAAAAAATTAGAATGATGCCCATGAACCATAAAAGAGAGTTTACAATACATTAATTAAAATGTAGAATGTGGTTAGAAATTTTAAGCAACACCAAAGAGTATAAGCTTCACTATATAGAGCATTTAACGAAAAATTCAATATTTTCATAGGGGTAAACCTACATATTTTGAGTAAAATTAAAAAAATATGACAATATTGTTTTAGGGCATATTTGCATCCTCCTTTGATATATAATGATGGTCAAAGAGGTTTGGAACATTTGTTGTCTCCATTTCTCTAGTTATTAATAATTTTAGAGTGTTTAGTCCATTAATTTAAGCAATATATGGAGTTTTACTAAATTAGTTATAAAAAAATTAGAATGATGCCCATGAACATTAAAAGAAAGTTTAGAATACATTAAAAAAAACTTAAATTGTGGTTATA
The DNA here is from genome assembly GCA_016771965.1 of Brassica carinata. Taxonomy (NCBI): domain Eukaryota; kingdom Viridiplantae; phylum Streptophyta; class Magnoliopsida; order Brassicales; family Brassicaceae; genus Brassica; species Brassica carinata. The sequence goes on from CM028699.1 coordinate 64,480,845, forward strand.
AATTTTTAAGCAACACCAAAGAGTATAAACTTCACTATATAGAGCATTTAACGAAAAATTCAATATTTTCATAGGGGTAAACCTACATATTTTGAGTAAAATTAAAAAATATGACAATATTGTTTTAGGGTATATTTGCATCCTCCATTGACATATAAGGATGGTCAAAGAGGTTTGGAACATTTGTTGTCTCCATTTCTATAGTTATTAATGATTTTAGAGTGGTTAGTCCACTAATTTAAGCAATATATGGAGTTTTACTAAATTAATTATAAAAAATTAGAATGATGCCCATGAACCATAAAAGAGAGTTTAGAATACATTAATAAAAATGTAGAATGTGGTTAGAAATTTTAAGCAACACCAAAGAGTATAAACTTCACTATATAGAGCATTTAACGAAAAATTCAATATTTTCATAGGGTAAACCTACATATTTTGAGTAAAATTAAAAAAATATGACAATATTGTTTTAGGGCATATTTGCATCCTCCATTGACATATAAGGATGGTCAAAGAGGTTTGGAACATTTGTTGTCTCCATTTCTAGTTATTAATGATTTTAGAGTGGTTAGTCCACGATTTAAGCAATATTTGGAGTTTTACTAAATTAGTTATAAAAAATTAGAATGATGCCCATGAACCATAACAGAGAGTTTAGAATATATTAATAAAAATGTAGAATGTGGTTAGAAATTTTAAGCAACACCAAATAGTATAAGCTTCACTATATAGAGCATTTAACTAAAAATTCAATATTTTCATGGGTAAACCTACATCTTTTGAGTAAAATTAAAAAAATTAGAATGATGCCCATGAACCATAAAAGAGAGTTTAGAATACATTAATAAAAATGTAGAATGTGGTTAGAAATTTTAAGCAACACCAAAGAGTATAAACTTCACTATATAGAGCATTTAACGAAAAATTCAATATTTTCATAGGGTAAACCTACATATTTTGAGTAAAATTAAAAAATATGACAATATTGTTTTAGGCATATTTGCATCCTCCATTGACATATAAGGATGGTCAAAGAGGTTTGGAACATTTGTTGTCTCCATTTCTAGTTATTAATGATTTTAGAGTGGTTAGTCCACGATTTAAGCAATATTTGGAGTTTTACTAAATTAGTTATAAAAAATTAGAATGATGCCCATGAACCATAACAGAGAGTTTAGAATACATTAATGAAAATGTAGAATGTGGTTAGAAATTTTAAGCAACACCAAATAGTATAAGCTTCACTATATAGAGCATTTAACTAAAAATTCAATATTTTCATAGGTAAACCTACATCTTTTGAGTAAAATTAAAAAAATTAGAATGATGCCCATGAACCATAAAAGAGAGTTTATAATACATTAATAAAAATGTAGAATGTGGTTAGAAATTTTAAGCAACACCAAAGAGTATAAGCTTCACTATATAGAGCATTTAACAAAAATTCAATATTTTCATAGGGTAAACCTACATATTTTGAGTAAAATTAAAAAATATGACAATATTGTTTTAGGGCATATTTGCATCCTCCTTTGATATATAATGATGGTCAAAGAGGTTTGGAACGCTTGTTGTCTCCATTCTCTAGTTATTAATGATTTTAGAGTGGTTAGTCCACTAATTTAAGCAATATATGGAGTTTTACTAAATTAATTATAAAAAATTAGAATGATGCCCATGAACCATAAAAGAGAGTTTAGATTACATTAATGAAAATGTAGAATGTGGTTAGAAATTTTAAGCAACACCAAAGAGTATAAGCTTCACTATATAGAGCATTTAACGAAAAATTCAATATTTTCATAGGGGTAAACCTACATATTTTGAGTAAAATTAAAAAAATATGACAATATTGTTTTTGGGCATATTTTCATCCTCCATTGATATATAATGATGGTCAAAGAGGTTTGGAACGTTTGTTGTCTCCATTTCTCTAGTTATTAATGATTTTAGAGTGGTTAGTTAACTAATTTATGCAATATATGGAGTTTTACTAAATTAATTATAAAAAAAATTAGAATGATGCCCATGAACCATAAAAGAGAGTTTAGAATACATTAATAAAAACGTAGAATGTGGTTAGAAATTTTTAAGCAACACCAAAGAGTATAAGCTTCACTATATAGAGCATTTAACGAAAAATTCAATATTTTCATAGGGGTAAACCTACATATTTTGAGTAAAATTTAAAAAATATGACAATATTGTTTTAGGGCATATTTGCATCCTCATTTGATATATAATGATGGTCAAAGAGGTTTGGAATGTTTGTTGTCTCCATTTCTCTAGTTATTAATGATTTTAGAGTGGTTAGTCCACTAATTTAAGCAATATATGGAGTTTTACTAAATTAATTATAAAAAATTAGAATGATGTCCATGAACAATAAAAGAGATTTTAGAATACATTAATAAAAACGTAGAATGTGGTTAGAAATTTTAAGCAACACCAAAGAGTATAAGCTTCACTATATAGAGCATTTAACTAAAAATTCAATATTTTCATGGGTAAACCTACATATTTTGAGTAAAATTAAAAAATATGACAATATTGTTTTAGGGCATATTTTCATCCTCCATTGATATATAATGATGGTCAAAGAGGTTTGGAACGCTTGTTGTCTCCATTTCTCTAGTTATTAATGATTTTAGAGTGGTTAGTCCACTAATTTAAGCAATATATGGAGTTTTACTAAATTAATTATAAAAAAATTAGAAGGATGCCCATGAACCATAAAGAGAGTTTAGAATATATTAATAAAAATGTAGAATGAGGTTACAAATTTAAAGCAACACCAAAGAGTATAAGCGTCACTATATAGAGCATTTAACAAAAAATTCAATATTTTCATAGGGGAAACCTACATATTTTGAGTAAAATTAAAAAATATGACAATATTGTTTTAGGGCATATTTGCATCCTCCTTGATATATAATGATGGTCAAAGAGGTTTGGAACGCTTGTTGTCTCCATTTCTAGTTATTAATGATTTTAGAGTGGTTAGTCCACTAATTTAAGCAATATATGGAGTTTTACTAAATTAATTATAAAAAATTAGAATGATGCCCATGAACATTAAAAGAAAGTTTATAATACATTAATAAAAACTTAAATTGTGGTTATAAATTTTTAAGAAACACCAAAGAGTATAAACTTCACTATATAGAGCATTTAACGAAAAATTCAATATTTTCATAGGGTAAACCTACATATTTTGAGTAAAATTAAAAAATATGACAATATTGTTTTAGGCATATTTGCATCCTCCATTGATATATAATGATGGTCAAAGAGGTTTGGAACGTTTGTTGTCTCCATTTCTCTAGTTATTAATGATTTTAGAGTGGTTAGTCAACTAATTTAAGCAATATATGGAGTTTTACTAAATTAATTATAAAAAAATTAGAAGGATGCCCATGAACCATAAAGAGAGTTTAGAATAGATTAATAAAAATGTAGAATGTGGTTACAAATTTAAAGCAATACCAAAGAGTATAAGCGTCACTATATAGAGCATTTAACGAAAAATTCAATATTTTCATAGGGTAAACCTACATTTTGAGTAAAATTAAAAAATATGACAATATTGTTTTAGGGCATATTTGCATCCTCCTTTGATATATAATGATGGTCAAAGAGGTTTGGAACGCTTGTTGTCTCCATTTCTAGTTATTAATGATTTTAGAGTGGTTAGTCCACTAATTTAAGCAATATATGGAGTTTTACTAAATTAATTATAAAAAATTAGAATGATGCCCATGAACATTAAAAGAAAGTTTAGAATACATTAATAAAAACTTAAATTGTGGTTATAAATTTTTAAGAAACACCAAAGAGTATAAACTTCACTATATAGAGCATTTAACGAAAAATTCAATATTTTCATAGGGTAAACCTACATATTTTGAGTAAAATTAAAAAATATGACAATATTGTTTAAGGGCATATTTGCATCCTCCATTGATATATAATGATGGTCAAAGAGGTTTGGAACGCTTGTTGTCTCCATTTCTCTAGTTATTAATGATTTTAGAGTGGTTAGTCAACTAATTTAAGCAATATATGGAGTTTTACTAAATTAATTATAAAAAAATTAGAATGATGCCCATGAACCATAAAAGAGAGTTTATAATACATTAATAAAAACTTAAAATGTGGTTATAAATTTTAAGCAACACCAAAGAGTATAAGCTTCACTATATAGAGCATTTAACGAAAAATTCAATATTTTCATAGGGTAAACCTACATATTTTGAGTAAAATTAAAAAAAATGACAATATTGTTTTAGGACATATTTGCATCCTCCTTTGATATATAATGATGGTCAAAGAGGTTTGGAACGTTTGTTGTCTCCATTTCTCTAGTTATTAATGATTTTAGAGTGGTTAGTCCACTAATTTAAGCAATATATGGAGTTTTACTAAATTAATTATAAAAAATTAGAATGATGCCCATGAACCATAAAAGAGAGTTTAGATTACATTAATGAAAACATTGAATGTGGTTAGAAATTTTAAGCAACACCAAAGAGTATAAGCTTCACTATATAGAGCATTTAACTAAAAATTCAATATTTTCATGGGTAAACCTACATATTTTGAGTAAAATTAAAAAATATGACAATATTGTTTTAGGGCATATTTTCATCCTCCATTGATATATAATGATGGTCAAAGAGGTTTGGAACGTTTGTTGTCTCCATTTCTCTAGTTATTAATGATTTTAGAGTGGTTAGTCAACTAATTTAAGCAATATATGGAGTTTTACTAAATTAATTATAAAAAAAATTAGAATGATGCCCATGAACCATAAAAGAGAGTTTAGAATACATTAATAAAAACGTAGAATGTGGTTAGAAATTTTAAGCAACACCAAAGAGTATAAGCTTCACTATATAGAGCATTTAACTAAAAATTCAATATTTTCATGGGTAAACCTACATATTTTGAGTAAAATTAAAAATATGACAATATTGTTTTAGGGCATATTTGCATCCTCATTTGATATATAATGATGGTCAAAGAGGTTTGGAATGTTTGTTGTCTCCATTTCTCTAGTTATTAATGATTTTAGAGTGGTTAGTCCACTAATTTAAGCAATATATGGAGTTTTACTAAATTAATTTAAAAAAAATTAGAATGATGCCCATGAACCATAAAAGAGAGTTTAGATTACATTAATAAAAACGTAGAATGTGGTTAGAAATTTTTAAGCAACACCAAAGAGTATAAGCTTCACTATATAGAGCATTTAACTAAAAATTCAATATTTTCATGGGTAAACCTACATATTTTGAGTAAAATTAAAAAATATGACAATATTGTTTTAGGGCATATTTTCATCCTCCATTGATATATAATGATGGTCAAAGAGGTTTGGAATGTTTGTTGTCTCCATTTCTAGTTATTAATGATTTTAGAGTGGTTAGTCCACTAATTTAAGCAATATATGGAGTTTTACTAAATTAATTATAAAAAATTAGAATGATGCCCATGAACCATAAAAGAGAGTTTAGATTACATTAATAAAAACGTAGAATGTGGTTAGAAATTTTAAGCAACACCAAAGAGTATAAGCTTCACTATATAGAGCATTTAACTAAAAATTCAATATTTTCATAGGGTAAACCTACATATTTTGAGTAAAATTAAAAAATATGACAATATTGTTTTAGGGCATATTTTCATCCTCCATTCACATATAATGATGTTCAAAGAGGTTTGGAACGTTTGTTGTCTCCATTTCTCTAGTTATTAATGATTTTAGAGTGGTTGGTCAACTATTTTAAGCAATATATGGAGTTTTACTAAATTAATTATAAACAAAAATTAGAATGATGCCCATGAACCATAAAAGAGAGTTTAGAATTCATTAATAAAAATGTAGAATGTGGTTAGAAATTTTAAGCAACACCAAAGAGTATAAGCTTCACTATATAGAGCATTTAACGAAAAATTCAATATTTTCATAGGGGTAAACCTACATCTTTTGAGTAAAATTAAAAAATATGACAATATTGTTTAAGGGCATATTTGCATCCTCCATTGATATATAATGATGGTCAAAGAGATTTGGAACGTTTGTTGTCTCCATTTCTCTAGTAATTAATGATTTTAGAGTGGTTAGTCAACTAATTTAAGCAATATATGGAGTTTTACTAAATTAATTATAAAAAAAAATTAGAATGATGCCCATGAACCATAAAAGAGAGTTTAGAATATATTAATAAAAATGTAGAATAAGGTTAGAAATTTTTAAGCAACACCAAAGAGTATAAGCTTCACTATATAGAACATTTAACGAAAAATTCAATATTTTCATAGAGGTAAACCTACATATTTTGAGTAAAATTAAAAAATATGACAATATTGTTTTAGGGTATATTTGCATCCTCCATTGACATATAATGATGGTCAAAGAGGTTTGGAACATTTGTTGTCTCCATTTCTAGTTATTAATAATTTTAGAGTGTTTAGTCCATTAATTTAAGCAATATTTGGAGTTTTACTAAATTAATTATAAAAAATTAGAATGATGCCCATGAACCATAAAAGAGAGTTTAGAATACATTAATAAAAATGTAGAATGTGGTAAAAAATTTTAAGCAACACCAAAAGTATAAGCTTCACTATATAGAGCATTTAACGAAAAATTCAATATTTTCATAGGGTAAACCTACATATTTTGAGTAAAATTAAAAAATATGAAAATATTGTTTTAGGGTATATTTGCATCCTCCAATGATATATAATGATGGTCAAAGAGGTTTGGAACGTTTGTTGTCTCCATTTCTAGTTATTAATAATTTTAGAGTGTTTAGTCCATTAATTTAAGCAATATATGGAGTTTTACTAAATTAATTATAAAAAGTAGAATGTGGTTAGAAATTTTAAGCAACACCAAAGAGTATAAGCTTCACTATATAGAGCATTTAAGGAAAAATTCAATATTTTCATAGGGTAAACCTACATATTTTGAGTAAAATTAAAAAATATGACAATATTTTTAGGGCATATTTGCATCCTCCTTTGATATATAATGATGGTCAAAGAGGTTTGGAACGTTTGTTGTCTCCATTTCTCTAGTTATTAATGATTTTAGAGTGGTTAGTCCACTAATTTAAGCAATATATGGAGTTTTACTAAATTAATTATAAAAAATTAGAATGATGCCCATGAACCATAAAAGAGAGTTTAGAATACATTAATAAAAACGTAGAATGTGGTTAGAAATTTTTAAGCAACACCAAAGAGTATAAGCTTCACTATATAGAGCATTTAACTAAAAAATCAATATTTTCATAGGGTAAACCTACATATTTTGAGTAAAATTAAAAAAATATGACAATATTGTTTTAGGGTATATTTGCATCCTCCATTGATATATAATGATGGTCAAAGAGGTTTGGAACGTTTGTTGTCTCCATTTCTCTAGTTATTAATGATTTTAGAGTGGTTAGTCCACTAATTTAAGCAATATATGGAGTTTTACTAAATTAATTATAAAAAATTAGAATGATGCCCATGAACCATAAAAGAGAGTTTAGAATACATTAATAAAAACGTAGAATGTGGTTAGAAATTTTAAGCAACACCAAAGAGTATAAGCTTCACTATATAGAGCATTTAACTAAAAATTCAATATTTTCATAGGGTAAACCTACATATTTTGAGTAAAATTAAAAAATATGACAATATTTTTTAGGGCATATTTTCATCCTCCATTGATATATAATGATGGTCAAAGAGGTTTGGAACGTTTGTTGTCTCCATTTCTCTAGTTATTAATGATTTTAGAGTGGTTAGTCCACTAATTTAAGCAATATATGGAGTTTTACTAAATTAATTAAAAAAATTAGAATGATTCCCATGAACCATAAAAGAGAGTTTAGATTACATTAATAAAAACGTAGAATGTGGTTATAAATTTTTAATCAACACCAAAGAGTATAAGCTTCACTATATAGAGCATTTAACTAAAAATTCAATATTTTCATAGGGTAAACCTACATATTTTGAGTAAAATTAAAAAATATGACAATATTGTTTTAGGGCATATTTTCATCCTCCATTGATATATAATGATGGTCAAAGAGGTTTGGAACGTTTGTTGTCTCCATTTCTCTAGTTATTAATGATTTTAGAGTGGTTAGTTAACTAATTTATGCAATATATGGAGTTTTACTAAATTAATTAATAGAAAATTAGAATGATGCCCATGAACCATAAAAGAGAGTTTAGAATACATTAATAAAAACGTAGAATGTGGTTAGAAATTTTAAGCAACACCAAAGAGTATAAGCTTCACTATATAGAGCATTTAACTAAAAATTCAATATTTTCATGGGTAAACCTACATATTTTGAGTAAAATTAAAAAATATGACAATATTGTTTTGGGCATATTTTCATCCTCCATTGATATATAATGATGGTCAAAGAGGTTTGGAACGCTTGTTGTCTCCATTTCTCTAGTTATTAATGATTTTAGAGTGGTTAGTCCACTAATTTAAGCAATATATGGAGTTTTAGTAAATTAATTATAAAAAAATTAGAATGATGCCCATGAACAATAAAAGAGAGTTTATAATACATTAATAAAAACGTAGAATGTGGTTAGAAATTTTAAGCAACACCAAAGAGTATAAGCTTCACTATATAGAGCATTTAACTAAAAATTCAATATTTTCATAGGGTAAACCTACATATTTTGAGTAAAATTAAAAAATATGACAATATTGTTTTAGGGCATATTTGCATCCTCATTTGATATATAATGATGGTCAAAGAGGTTTGGAACGTTTGTTGTCTCCATTTCTCTAGTTATTAATGATTTTAGAGTGGTTAGTCCACTAATTTAAGCAATATATGGAGTTTTAGTAAATTAATTATAAAAAATTAGAATGATGCCCATGAACATTAAAAGAAAGTTTAGAATACATTAATAAAAACGTAGAATGTGGTTAGAAATTTTAAGCAACACCAAAGAGTATAAGCTTCACTATATAGAGCATTTAACGAAAAATTCAATATTTTCATAGGGTAAACCTACATATTTTGAGTAAAATTAAAAAATATGACAATATTTTTTAGGGCATATTTGCATCCTCCTTTGATATATAATGATGGTCAAAGAGGTTTGGAACGTTTGTTGTCTCCATTTCTCTAGTTATTAATGATTTTAGAGTGGTTAGTCCACTAATTTAAGCAATATATGGAGTTTTACTAAATTAATTATAAAAAATTAGAATGATGCCCATGAACCATAAAAGAGAGTTTAGAATACATTAATAAAAACGTAGAATGTGGTTAGAAATTTTAAGCAACACCAAAGAGTATAAGCTTCACTATATAGAGCATTTAACGAAAAAATCAATATTTTCATAGGGTAAACCTACATATTTTGAGTAAAATTAAAAAATATGACAATATTGTTTTGGGCATATTTTCATCCTCCATTGATATATAATGATGGTCAAAGAGGTTTGGAACGCTTGTTGTCTCCATTCTCTAGTTATTAATGATTTTAGAGTGGTTAGTCCACTAATTTAAGCAATATATGGAGTTTTACTAAATTAATTATAAAAAATTAGAATGATGCCCATGAACCATAAAAGAGAGTTTAGAATACATTAATAAAAACGTAGAATGTGGTTAGAAATTTTAAGCAACACCAAAGAGTATAAGCTTCACTATATAGAGCATTTAACTAAAAATTCAATATTTTCATAAGGGTAAACCTACATATTTTGAGTAAAATTAAAAAATATGACAATATTTTTTAGGGCATATTTTCATCCTCCATTGATATATAATGATGGTCAAAGAGGTTTGGAACGCTTGTTGTCTCCATTTCTCTAGTTATTAATGATTTTAGAGTGGTTAGTCCACTAATTTAAGCAATATATGGAGTTTTACTAAATTAATTATAAAAAATTAGAATGATGCCCATGAACCATAAAAGAGAGTTTAGAATACATTAATAAAAACGTAGAATGTGGTTATAAATTTTAAGCAACACCAAAGAGTATAAGCTTCACTATATAGAGCATTTAACTAAAAAATCAATATTTTCATGGGTAAACCTACATATTTTGAGTAAAATTAAAAAATATGACAATATTGTTTTGGGCATATTTTCATCCTCCATTGATATATAATGATGGTCAAAGAGGTTTGGAACGTTTGTTGTCTCCATTTCTAGTTATTAATGATTTTAGAGTGGTTAGTCAACTAATTTAAGCAATATATGGAGTTTTACTAAATTAATTATAAAAAATTAGAATGATGCCCATGAACCATAAAAGAGAGTTTAGAATACATTAATAAAAACGTAGAATGTGGTTATAAATTTTAAGCAACACCAAAGAGTATAAGCTTCACTATATAGAGCATTTAACTAAAAATTCAATATTTTCATAGGGTAAACCTACATATTTTGAGTAAAATTAAAAAATATGACAATATTTTTTAGGGCATATTTGCATCCTCCATTGACATATAAGGATGGTCAAAGAGGTTTGGAACGCTTGTTGTCTCCATTTCTCTAGTTATTTATGATTTTAGAGTGGTTAGTCCACTAATTTAAGCAATATATGGAGTTTTACTAAATTAATTATAAAAAAAAATTAGAATGATGCCCATGAACCATAAAAGAGAGTTTAGAATACATTAATAAAAACGTAGAATGTGGTTAGAAATTTTTAAGAAACACCAAAGAGTATAAGCTTCACTATATAGAGCATTTAACGTAAAAATTCAATATTTTCATAAGGGTAAACCTACATATTTTGAGTAAAATTAAAAAAAATATGACAATTTTGTTTTAGGGTATATTTGCATCCTCCATTGACATATAAGGATGGTCAAAGAGGTTTGGAACGTTTGTTGTCTCCATTTCTCTAGTTATTTATGATTTTGGAGTGGTTAGTCCACTAATTTAAGCAATATATGGAGTTTTTACTAAATTAATTATAAAAAATTAGAATGATGCCCATGAACCATAAAAGAGAGTTTAGAATACATTAATAAAAACGTAGAATGTGGTTAGAAATTTTTAAGCAACACCAAAGAGTATAAGCTTCACTATATAGAGCATTTAACGAAAAATTCAATATTTTCATAGGGGTAAACCTACATATTTTGAGTAAAATTAAAAAAATATGACAATATTGTTTTAGGGCATATTTGCATCCTCCATTGACATATAAGGATGGTCAAAGAGGTTTGGAATGTTTGTTGTCTCCATTTCTCTAGTTATTTATGATTTTAGAGTGGTTAGTCCACTAATTTAAGCAATATATGGAGTTTTACTAAATTAATTATAAAAAAATTAGAATGATGCCCATGAACATTAAAAGAAAGTTTAGAATACATTAATAAAAACGTAGAATGTGGTTAGAAATTTTTAAGCAACACCAAAGAGTATAAGCTTCACTATATAGAGCATTTAAGAAAAATTCAATATTTTCATAAGGGTAAATCTACATATTTTGAGTAAAATTAAAAAAATATGACAATATTTTTTAGGGCATATTTGCATCCTTCTTTGATATATAATAATGGTCAAAGAGGTTTGGAACGCTTGTTGTCTCCATTTCTAGTTATTAATGATTTTAGAGTGGTTAGTCCACTAATTTAAGCAATATATGGAGTTTTACTAAATTAATTATAAAAAATTAGAATGATGCCCATGAACCATAAAAGAGAGTTTAGAATACATTAATAAAAACGTAGAATGTGGTTAGAAATTTTTAAGCAACACCAAAGAGTATAAGCTTCACTATATAGAGCATTTAACTAAAAAATCAATATTTTCATAGGGTAAACCTACATATTTTGAGTAAAATTAAAAAATATGACAATATTGTTTTAGGGTATATTTGCATCCTCCATTGATATATAATGATGGTCAAAGAGGTTTGGAACGCTTGTTGTCTCCATTCTCTAGTTATTAATGATTTTAGAGTGGTTAGTCCACTAATTTAAGCAATATATGGAGTTTTACTAAATTAATTAAAAAATTAGAATGATGCCCATGAACCATAAAAGAGAGTTTAGAATACATTAATAAAAACGTAGAATGTGGTTAGAAATTTTAAGCAACACCAAAGAGTATAAGCTTCACTATATAGAGCATTTAACTAAAAATTCAATATTTTCATAAGGGTAAACCTACATATTTTGAGTAAAATTAAAAAATATGACAATATTTTTTAGGGCATATTTTCATCCTCCATTTACATATAATGATGGTCAAAGAGGTTTGGAACGCTTGTTGTCTCCATTTCTAGTTATTAATGATTTTAGAGTGGTTAGTCCACTAATTTAAGCAATATATGGAGTTTTACTAAATTAATTAAAAAAATTAGAATGATTCCCATGAACCATAAAAGAGAGTTTAGATTACATTAATAAAAACGTAGAATGTGGTTATAAATTTTTAAGCAACACCAAAGAGTATAAGCTTCACTATATAGAGCATTTAACTAAAAATTCAATATTTTCATGTGGGTAAACCTACATATTTTGAGTAAAATTAAAAAATATGACAATATTGTTTTAGGGCATATTTTCATCCTCCATTGATATATAATGATGGTCAAAGAGGTTTGGAACGCTTGTTGTCTCCATTTCTAGTTATTAATGATTTTAGAGTGGTTAGTCAACTAATTTAAGCAATATATGGAGTTTTACTAAATTAATTATAAAAAAATTAGAATGATGCCCATGAACCATAAAAGAGAGTTTAGAATACATTAATAAAAACGTAGAATGTGGTTAGAAATTTTTAAGCAACACCAAAGAGTATAAGCTTCACTATATAGAGCATTTAACGAAAATTCAATATTTTCATAGGGGTAAACCAACATATTTTGAGTAAAATTAAAAAAATATGACAATATTGTTTTGGGCATATTTTCATCCTCCATTGATATATAATGATGGTCAAAGAGGTTTGGAACGTTTGTTGTCTCCATTTCTCTAGTTATTAATGATTTTAGAGTGGTTAGTTAACTAATTTAAGCAATATATGGAGTTTTACTAAATTAATTATAAAAAAATTAGAATGATGCCCATGAACCATAAAAGAGAGTTTAGAATACATTAATAAAAACGTAGAATGTAGTTAGAAATTTTAAGCAACACCAAAGAGTATAAGCTTCACTATATAGAGCATTTAACGAAAAATTCAATATTTTCATAGGGGTAAACCTACATATTTTGAGTAAAATTAAAAAAATATGACAATATTGTTTTGGGCATATTTTCATCCTCCATTGATATATAATGATGGTCAAAGAGGTTTGGAACGTTTGTTGTCTCCATTTCTCTAGTTATTAATGATTTTAGAGTGGTTAGTTAACTAATTTAAGCAATATATGGAGTTTTACTAAATTAATTATAAACAAAAATTAGAATGATGCCCATGAACCATAAAAGAGAGTTTATAATACATTAATAAAAACGTAGAATGTAGTTTTTTAAGCAACACCAAAGAGTATAAGCTTCACTATATAGAGCATTTAACGAAAAATTCAATATTTTCATAGCGGTAAACCTACATATTTTGAGTAAAATTAAAAAATATGACAATATTGTTTTAGGGCATATTTGCATCCTCCTTTGATATATAATGATGGTCAAAGAGGTTTGGAACGTTTGTTGTCTCCATTTCTCTAGTTATTAATGATTTTAGAGTGGTTAGTCCACTAATTTAAGCAATATATGGAGTTTTAGTAAATTAATTATAAAAAAATTAGAATGATGCCCATGAACAATAAAAGAGAGTTTAGAATACATTAATAAAAACGTAGAATGTGGTTAGAAATTTTTAAGCAACACCAAAGAGTATAAGCTTCACTATATAGAGCATTTAACAAAAATTCAATATTTTCATAAGGGTAAACCTACATATTTTGAGTAAAATTAAAAAAATATGAAAATATTTTTTGGGCATATTTTCATCCTCCATTGATATATAATGATGGTCAAAGAGGTTTGGAACGTTTGTTGTCTCCATTTCTCTAGTTATTAATGATTTTAGAGAGGTTAGTCCACTAATTTAAACAATATATGGAGTTTTACTAAATTAATTAAAAAAAATTAGAATGATGCCCATGAACCATAAAAGAGAGTTTAGAATACATTAATAAAAACGTAGAATGTGGTTAGAAATTTTAAGCAACACCAAAGAGTATAAGCTTCACTATATAGAGCATTTAACTAAAAAATCAATATTTTCATAGGGTAAACCTTCATATTTTGAGTAAAATTAAAAAATATGACAATATTGTTTTAGGGTATATTTGCATCCTCCATTGATATATAATGATGGTCAAAGAGGTTTGGAGCGTTTGTTGTCTCCATTCTCTAGTTATTAATGATTTTAGAGTGGTTAGTCCACTAATTTAAGCAATATATGGAGTTTTACTAAATTAATTATAAAAAATTAGAATGATGCCCATGAACCATAAAAGAGAGTTTAGAATACATTAATAAAAACATTGAATGTGGTTAGAAATTTTAAGCAACACCAAAGAGTATAAGCTTCACTATATAGAGCATTTAACGAAAAATTCAATATTTTCATAGGGTAAACCTACATATTTTGAGTAAAATTAAAAAATATGACAATATTTTTTAGGGCATATTTTCATCCTCCATTGATATATAATGATGGTCAAAGAGGTTTGGAACGTTTGTTGTCTCCATTTCTCTAGTTATTAATGATTTTAGAGTGGTTAGTCCACTAATTTAAGCAATATATGGAGTTTTACTAAATTAATTATAAAAAATTAGAATGATGCCCATGAACCATAAAAGAGAGTTTAGATTACATTAATGAAAATGTAGAATGTGGTTATAAATTTTAAGCAACACCAAAGAGTATAAGCTTCACTATATAGAGCATTTAACGAAAATTCAATATTTTCATAGGGGTAAACCTACATATTTTGAGTAAAATTAAAAAAATATGACAATATTGTTTTGGGCATATTTTCATCCTCCATTGATATATAATGATGGTCAAAGAGGTTTGGAACGTTTGTTGTCTCCATTCTCTAGTTATTAATGATTTTAGAGTGGTTAGTCAACTAATTTAAGCAATATATGGAGTTTTACTAAATTAATTATAAACAAAAATTAGAATGATGCCCATGAACCATAAAAGAGAGTTTAGAATACATTAATAAAAACGTAGAATGTGGTTAGAAATTTTAAGCAACACCAAAGAGTATAAGCTTCACTATATAGAGCATTTAACTAAAAATTCAATATTTTCATAGGGTAAACCTACATATTTTGAGTAAAATTAAAAAATATGACAATATTGTTTAAGGGCATATTTGCATCCTCCATTGATATATAATGATGGTCAAAGAGGTTTGGAACGTTTGTTGTCTCCATTTCTAGTTATTAATGATTTTAGAGTAGTTAGTTAACTAATTTATGCAATATATGGAGTTTTACTAAATTAATTATAAAAAAATTAGAATGATGCCCATGAACCATAAAAGAGAGTTTATAATACATTAATAAAAACGTAGAATGTGGTTAGAAATTTTTAAGCAACACCAAAGAGTATAAGCTTCACTATATAGAGCATTTAACGAAAAATTCAATATTTTCATAGGGGTAAACCTACATATTTTGAGTAAAATTAAAAAAATATGACAATATTGTTTTAGGGCATATTTGCATCCTCCTTTGATATATAATGATGGTCAAAGAGGTTTGGAGCGTTTGTTGTCTCCATTTCTCTAGTTATTAATGATTTTAGAGTGGTTAGTCCACTAATTTAAGCAATATATGGAGTTTTACTAAATTAATTATAAAAAATTAGAATGATGCCCATGAACATTAAAAGAAAGTTTAGAATACATTAATAAAAACGTAGAATGTGGTTAGAAATTTTAAGCAACACCAAAGAGTATAAGCTTCACTATATAGAGCATTTAACAAAAATTCAATATTTTCATAGGGTAAACCTACATATTTTGAGTAAAATTAAAAAAAATGACAATATTTTTTAGGACATATTTGCATCCTCCTTTGATATATAATGATGGTCAAAGAGGTTTGGAACGTTTGTTGTCTCCATTTCTCTAGTTATTAATGATTTTAGAGTGGTTAGTCCACTAATTTAAGCAATATATGGAGTTTTACTAAATTAATTATAAAAAATTAGAATGATGCCCATGAACCATAAAAGAGAGTTTAGAATACATTAATAAAAACGTAGAATGTGGTTAGAAATTTTTAACCAACACCAAAGAGTATAAGCTTCACTATATAGAGCATTTAACGAAAAAATCAATATTTTCATAGGGGTAAATTTACATATTTTGAGTAAAATTAAAAAAATATGACAATATTGTTTTTGGGTATATTTTCATCCTCCATTGATATATAATGATGGTCAAAGAGGTTTGGAACGTTTGTTGTCTCCATTCTCTTGTTATTAATGATTTTAGAGTGGTTAGTCCACTAATTTAAGCAATATATGGAGTTTTACTAAATTAATTAAAAAAATTAGAATTATGCCCATGAACCATAAAAGAGAGTTTAGAATACATTAATAAAAACGTAGAATGTGGTTAGAAATTTTAAGCAACACCAAAGAGTATAAGCTTCACTATATAGAGCATTTAACTAAAAAATCAATATTTTCATAGGGTAAACCTACATATTTTGAGTAAAATTAAAAAATATGACAATATTTTTTAGGGCATATTTTCATCCTCCTTTGATATATAATGATGGTCAAAGAGGTTTGGAACGTTTGTTGTCTCCATTTCTCTAGTTATTAATGATTTTAGAGTGGTTAGTCCACTAATTTAAGCAATATATGGAGTTTTACTAAATTAATTAAAAAATTAGAATGATTCCCATGAACCATAAAAGAGAGTTTAGATTACATTAATAAAAACGTAGAATGTGGTTATAAATTTTAAGCAACACCAAAGAGTATAAGCTTCACTATATAGAGCATTTAACTAAAAATTCAATATTTTCATAGGTAAACCTACATATTTTGAGTAAAATTAAAAAATATGACAATATTTTTTAGGGCATATTTTCATCCTCCATTGATATATAATGATGGTCAAAGAGGTTTGGAACGTTTGTTGTCTCCATTTCTAGTTATTAATGATTTTAGAGTGGTTAGTCAACTAATTTAAGCAATATATGGAGTTTTACTAAATTAATTATAAAAAAATTAGAATGATGCCCATGAACCATAAAAGAGAGTTTAGAATACATTAATAAAAACGTAGAATGTAGTTAGAAATTTTAAAGCAACACCAAAGAGTATAAGCTTCACTATATAGAGCATTTAACGAAAAATTCAATATTTTCATAGGGGTAAACCTACATATTTTGAGTAAAATTAAAAAAATATGACAATATTGTTTTAGGGCATATTTGCATCCTCATTTGATATATAATGATGGTCAAAGAGGTTTGGAACATTTGTTGTCTCCATTCTCTAGTTATTAATGATTTTAGAGTGGTTAGTCCACTAATTTAAGCAATATATGGAGTTTTAGTAAATTAATTATAAAAAAATTAGAATGATGCCCATGAACAATAAAAGAGAGTTTAGAATACATTAATAAAAACGTAGAATGTGGTTAGAAATTTTTAAGCAACACCAAAGAGTATAAGCTTCACTATATAGAGCATTTAAGAAAAATTCAATATTTTCATAAGGGTAAATCTACATATTTTGAGTAAAATTAAAAAAATATGACAATATTTTTTAGGGCATATTTGCATCCTCCTTTGATATATAATAATTGTCAAAGAGGTTTGGAACGTTTGTTGTCTCCATTTCTCTAGTTATTAATGATTTTAGAGTAGTTAGTCCACTAATTAAGCAATATATGGAGTTTTACTAAATTAATTTAAAAAAATTAGAATGATGCCCATGAACCATAAAAGAGAGTTTACAATACATTAATTAAAATGTAGAATGTGGTTAGAAATTTTTAACCAACACCAAAGAGTATAAGCTTCACTATATAGAGCATTTAACGAAAAAATCAATATTTTCATAGGGGTAAATTTACATATTTTGAGTAAAATTAAAAAAATATGACAATATTGTTTTTGGGTATATTTTCATCCTCCATTGATATATAATGATGGTCAAAGAGGTTTGGAACGTTTGTTGTCTCCATTCTCTTGTTATTAATGATTTTAGAGTGGTTAGTCCACTAATTTAAGCAATATATGGAGTTTTACTAAATTAATTAAAAAAATTAGAATTATGCCCATGAACCATAAAAGAGAGTTTAGAATACATTAATAAAAACGTAGAATGTGGTTAGAAATTTTTAAGCAACACCAAAGAGTATAAGCTTCACTATATAGAGCATTTAACGAAAAATTCAATATTTTCATAAGGGTAAACCTACATATTTTGAGTAAAATTAAAAAAATACGACAATATTTTTTTAGGGCATATTTTCATCCTCCTTTGATATATAATGATGGTCAAAGAGGTTTGGAACGTTTGTTGTCTCCATTTCTCTAGTTATTAATGATTTTAGAGTGGTTAGTCCACTAATTTAAGCAATATATGGAGTTTTACTAAATTAATTAAAAAAATTAGAATGATTCCCATGAACCATAAAAGAGAGTTTAGATTACATTAATAAAAACGTAGAATGTGGTTATAAATTTTTAAGCAACACCAAAGAGTATAAGCTTCACTATATAGAGCATTTAACGAAAATTCAATATTTTCATAGGGGTAAACCAACATATTTTGAGTAAAATTAAAAAAATATGACAATATTGTTTTGGGCATATTTTCATCCTCCATTGATATATAATGATGGTCAAAGAGGTTTGGAACGCTTGTTGTCTCCATTTCTAGTTATTAATGATTTTAGAGTGGTTAGTCAACTAATTTAAGCAATATATGGAGTTTTACTAAATTAATTATAAACAAAAATTAGAATGATGCCCATGAACCATAAAAGAGAGTTTAGAATACATTAATAAAAACGTAGAATGTGGTTAGAAATTTTAAGCAACACCAAAAGTATAAGCTTCACTATATAGAGCATTTAACTAAAAATTCAATATTTTCATAGGGTAAACCTACATATTTTGAGTAAAATTAAAAAATATGACAATATTGTTTTAGGGCATATTTGCATCCTCCTTTGATATATAATGATGGTCAAAGAGGTTTGGAACGCTTGTTGTCTCCATTTCTAGTTATTAATGATTTTAGAGTGGTTAGTCCACTAATTTAAGCAATATATGGAGTTTTACTAAATTAATTATAAAAAATTAGAATGATGCCCATGAACATTAAAAGAAAGTTTAGAATACATTAATAAAAACATTGAATGTGGTTAGAAATTTTAAGCAACACCAAAGAGTATAAGCTTCACTATATAGAGCATTTAACTAAAAATTCAATATTTTCATAAGGGTAAACCTACATATTTTGAGTAAAATTAAAAAATATGACAATATTTTTTAGGGCATATTTGCATCCTCCTTTGATATATAATGATGGTCAAAGAGGTTTGGAACGCTTGTTGTCTCCATTTCTCTAGTTATTAATGATTTTAGAGTGGTTAGTCCACTAATTTAAGCAATATATGGAGTTTTACTAAATTAATTATAAAAAATTAGAATGATGCCCATGAACCATAAAAGAGAGTTTAGAATACATTAATAAAAACGTAGAATGTGGTTAGAAATTTTAAGCAACACCAAAGAGTATAAGCTTCACTATATAGAGCATTTAACTAAAAAATCAATATTTTCATAGGGTAAACCTACATATTTTGAGTAAAATTAAAAAATATGACAATATTGTTTTAGGGAATATTTGCATCCTCCAATGATATATAATGATGGTCAAAGAGGTTTGGAGCGTTTGTTGTCTCCATTTATCTAGTTATTAATGATTTTAGAGTGGTTAGTCCACTAATTTAAGCAATATATGGAGTTTTACTAAATTAATTATAAAACAATTAGAATGATGCCCATGAACCATAAAAGAGAGTTTAGAATACATTAATAAAAACGTAGAATGTGGTTAGAAATTTTAAGCAACACCAAAGAGTATAAGCTTCACTATATAGAGCATTTAACGAAAAATTCAATATTTTCATAGGGTAAACCTACATATTTTGAGTAAAATTAAAAAATATGACAATATTTTTTAGGGCATATTTGCATCCTCCATTGACATATAAGGATGGTCAAAGAGGTTTGGAACGCTTGTTGTCTCCATTTCTCTAGTTATTTATGATTTTAGAGTGGTTAGTCCACTAATTTAAGCAATATATGGAGTTTTACTAAATTAATTATAAAAAATTAGAATGATGCCCATGAACCATAAAAGAGAGTTTAGAATACATTAATAAAAACGTAGAATGTGGTTAGAAATTTTTAAGCAACACCAAAGAGTATAAGCTTCACTATATAGAGCATTTAACGAAAAATTCAATATTTTCATAAGGGTAAACCTACATATTTTGAGTAAAATTAAAAAAATATGACAATATTGTTTTAGGGCATATTTGCATCCTCCATTGACATATAAGGATGGTCAAAGAGGTTTGGAACGTTTGTTGTCTCCATTTCTCTAGTTATTTATGATTTTAGAGTGGTTAGTCCACTAATTTAAGCAATATATGGAGTTTTACTAAATTAATTATAAAAAATTAGAATGATGCCCATGAACCATAAAAGAGAGTTTAGAATACATTAATAAAAACATTGAATGTGGTTAGAAATTTTAAGCAACACCAAAGAGTATAAGCTTCACTATATAGAGCATTTAGCGAAAAATTCAATATTTTCATAGGGTAAACCTACATATTTTGAGTAAAATTAAAAAAATATGACAATATTGTTTTAGGGCATATTTGCATCCTCCATTGACATATAAGGATGGTCAAAGAGGTTTGGAATGTTTGTTGTCTCCATTTCTCTAGTTATTTATGATTTTAGAGTGGTTAGTCCACTAATTTAAGCAATATATGGAGTTTTACTAAATTAATTATAAAAAAATTAGAATGATGCCCATGAACATTAAAAGAGAGTTTAGAATACATTAATAAAAACGTAGAATGTGGTTAGAAATTTTTAAGCAACACCAAAGAGTATAAGCTTCACTATATAGAGCATTTAAGAAAAATTCAATATTTTCATAAGGGTAAATCTACATATTTTGAGTAAAATTAAAAAAATATGACAATATTTTTTAGGGCATATTTGCATCCTCCTTGATATATAATAATTGTCAAAGAGGTTTGGAACGTTTGTTGTCTCCATTTCTCTAGTTATTAATGATTTTAGAGTAGTTAGTCCACTAATTAAGCAATATATGGAGTTTTACTAAATTAATTTTAAAAAAATAGAATGATGCCCATGAACCATAAAAGAGAGTTTAGAATACATTAATAAAAACGTAGAATGTGGTTAGAAATTTTTAAGCAACACCAAAGAGTATAAGCTTCACTATATAGAGCATTTAACGAAAAATTCAATATTTTCATAAGGGTAAACCTACATATTTTGAGTAAAATTAAAAAAATATGACAATATTGTTTTTGGGTATATTTTCATCCTCCATTGATATATAATGATGGTCAAAGAGGTTTGGAACGTTTGTTGTCTCCATTCTCTTGTTATTAATGATTTTAGAGTGGTTAGTCCACTAATTTAAGCAATATATGGAGTTTTACTAAATTAATTAAAAAAATTAGAATTATGCCCATGAACCATAAAAGAGAGTTTAGAATACATTAATAAAAATGTAGAATGTGGTTAGAAATTTTAAGCAACACCAAAGAGTATAAGCTTCACTATATAGAGCATTTAACGAAAAATTCAATATTTTCATAGGGTAAACCTACATATTTTGAGTAAAATTAAAAAAATATGACAATATTGTTTTAGGGAATATTTGCATCCTCCATTGATATATAATGATGGTCAAAGAGGTTTGGAACGTTTGTTGTCTCCATTCTCTAGTTATTAATGATTTTAGAGTGGTTAGTCCACTAATTTAAGCAATATATGGAGTTTTACTAAATTAATTATAAAAAATTAGAATGATGCCCATGAACCATAAAAGAGAGTTTAGAATACATTAATAAAAACATTGAATGTGGTTAGAAATTTTAAGCAACACCAAAAGTATAAGCTTCACTATAGAGCATTTAGCGAAAAATTCAATATTTTCATAGGGTAAACCTACATCTTTTGAGTAAAATTAAAAAATATGACAATATTGTTTTAGGGCATATTGCATCCTCCATTGACATATAATGATGGTCAAAGAGGTTTGGAACATTTGTTGTCTCCATTTCTAGTTATTTATGATTTTAGTGGTTAGTCCATTAATTTAAGCAATATATGGAGTTTTACTAAATTAATTATAAAAAAAATTAGTCCACTAGTTATATTGCTTAAAAATTAGTCAATACATTATATGGAGTTTTACTGAATTAATTATAAAAAAAATTAGTCCACTAGTTATATTGCTTAAAAATTAGTCAATACATTATATGGAGTTTTACTGAATTAATTATAAAAAAAATTAGTCCACTAGTTATATTGCTTAAAAATTAGTCAATACATTATATGGAGTTTTACTAAATTAATTATAAAAAATTAGAATGATGCCCATGAACCATAAAAGAGAGTTTAGAATACATTAATAAAAACATTGAATGTGGTTAGAAATTTTAAGCAACACCAAAGAGTATAAGCTTCACTATATAGAGCATTTAACAAAAATTCAATATTTTCATAAGGGTAAACCTACATATTTTGAGTAAAATTAAAAAATATGACAATATTGTTTTAGGGCATATTTGCATCCTCCATTGACATATAAGGATGGTCAAAGAGGTTTGGAACGTTTGTTGTCTCCATTTCTCTAGTTATTTATGATTTTAGAGTGGTTAGTCCACTAATTTAAGCAATATATGGAGTTTTACTAAATTAATTATAAAAAAATTAGAATGATGCCCATGAACCATAAAAGAGAGTTTAGAATACATTAATAAAAACTTAGAATGTGGTTAGAAATTTTTAAGCAACACCAAAGAGTATAAGCTTCACTATATAGAACATTTAACTAAAAATTCAATATTTTCATAGGGGTAAACCTACATATTTTGAGTAAAATTAAA
Source organism: Brassica carinata (assembly GCA_016771965.1). NCBI lineage: Eukaryota > Viridiplantae > Streptophyta > Magnoliopsida > Brassicales > Brassicaceae > Brassica > Brassica carinata. The sequence continues at coordinate 64,504,030 of CM028699.1, forward strand.
AAAAATATGACAATATTGTTTTAGGGCATATTTGCATCCTCCATTGACATATAAGGATGGTCAAAGAGGTTTGGAATGTTTGTTGTCTCCATTTCTCTAGTTATTTATGATTTTAGAGTGGTTAGTCCACTAATTTAAGCAATATATGGAGTTTTACTAAATTAATTATAAAAAAATTAGAATGATGCCCATGAACATTAAAAGAAAGTTTAGAATACATTAATAAAAACATTGAATGTGGTTAGAAAGTTTTAAGCAACACCAAAGAGTATAAGCTTCACTATATAGAGCATTTAACGAAAAAATCAATATTTTCATATGGGTAAAACTACATATTTTGAGTAAAATTAAAAAAAATATGACAATATTGTTTTAGGGCATATTTGCATCCTCCTTTGATATATAATGATGGTCAAAGAGGTTTGGAACGTTTGTTGTCTCCATTTCTCTAGTTATTAATGATTTTAGAGAGGTTAGTCCACTAATTTAAGCAATATATGGAGTTTTACTAAATTAGTTATAAAAAATTAGAATGATGCCCATGAACCATAACAGAGAGTTTAGAATACATCAATGAAAATGTAGAATGTGGTTACAAATTTTAAGCAACACCAAAGAGTATAAGCTTCACTATATAGAGCATTTAACTAAAAATTCAATATTTTCATAGGTAAACCTACATCTTTTGAGTAAAATTAAAAAATATGACAATATTGTTTTAGGCATATTTGCATCCTCCATTGACATATAAGGATGGTCAAAGAGGTTTGGAACATTTGTTGTCTCCATTTCTAGTTATTTATGATTTTAGAGTGGTTAGTCAACTAATTTAAGCAATATATGGAGTTTTACTAAATTAATTATAAAAAATTAGAATGATGCCCATGAACCATAAAAGAGTTTAGAATACATTAATAAAAATTAGAATGATGCCCATGAACATTAAAAGAAAGTTTAGAATACATTAATAAAAACATTGAATGTGGTTAGAAATTTTAAGCAACACCAAAGAGTATAAGCTTCACTATATAGAGCATTTAGCGAAAAATTCAATATTTTCATAGGTAAACCTACATATTTTGAGTAAAATTAAAAAATATGACAATATTGTTTTAGGCATATTTGCATCCTCCTTTGATATATAATGATGGTCAAAGAGGTTTGGAACATTTGTTGTCTCCATTTCTCTAGTTATTTATGATTTTAGAGTGTTTAGTCCATTAATTTAAGCAATATATGGAGTTTTACTGAATTAATTATAAAAAATTAGAATGTGGTTAGAAATTTTAAGCAACACCAAAGTATAAGCTTCACTATATAGAGCATTTAACGAAAAATTCAATATTTTCATAGGTAAACCTACATCTTTTGAGTAAAATTAAAAAATATGACAATATTTTTTAGGGCATATTTGCATCCTCCATGATATATAATGATGGTCAAAGAGGTTTGGAACGTTTGTTGTCTCCATTTCTAGTTATTAATAATTTTAGAGTGTTTAGTCCATTAATTTAAGCAATATATGGAGTTTTACTAAATTAATTATAAAAAATTAGAATGATGCCCATGAACCATAAAAGAGAGTTTAGAATACATCAATGAAAATGTAGAATGTGGTTACAAATTTTAAGCAACACCAAAGTATAAGCTTCACTATATAGAGCATTTAAGAAAAATTCAATATTTTCATAGGTAAACCTACATATTTTGAGTAAAATTAAAAAATATGACAATATTGTTTTAGGCATATTTGCATCCTCCATGATATATAATGATGGTCAAAGAGGTTTGGAACGCTTGTTGTCTCCATTTCTCTAGTTATTAATAATTTTAGAGTGTTTAGTCCATTAATTTAAGCAATATATGGAGTTTTACTAAATTAATTAAAAAATATGACAATATTTTTTAGGGCATATTGCATCCTCCTTTGATATATAATGATGGTCAAAGAGGTTTGGAACATTTGTTGTCTCCATTTCTAGTTATTTATGATTTTGAGTGGTTAGTCCACTAATTTAAGCAATATATGGAGTTTTACTGAATTAATTATAAAAAATTAGAATGATGCCCATGAACATTAAAAGAAAGTTTAGAATACATCAATGAAAATGTAGAATGTGGTTACAAATTTTAAGCAACACCAAAGAGTATAAGCTTCACTATATAGAGCATTTAACGAAAAATTCAATATTTTCATAGGTAAACCTACATCTTTTGAGTAAAATTAAAAAATATGACAATATTGTTTTAGGCATATTTGCATCCTCCATTGACATATAAGGATGGTCAAAGAGGTTTGGAGCGTTTGTTGTCTCCATTTCTAGTTATTTATGATTTTGAGTGGTTAGTCCACGATTTAAGCAATATATGGAGTTTTACTGAATTAATTATAAAAAATTAGAATGATGCCCATGAACCATAACAGAGAGTTTAGAATACATTAATAAAAATGTAGAATGTGGTTACAAATTTTAAGCAACACCAAAGAGTATAAACTTCACTATATAGAGCATTTAGAAAAATTCAATATTTGTGATTTGCTTCGCTTTTAACGGATATTGAATTTTAATATTTGCTTTGCTTCGAAGACTTACGGATATTCGGATTTTTCGAATCGAATCGAAACGAATAACGAATCGAATCAAATTTAACGGATAAAATGTCCACCCCTACTCTTTTGCAATGATGTGTTGTAGAAGTGTTAGGGAGGAAGGGGTGTTTTGGTCATTGAGAGTGAGAACAGATGGCAAAAGCGCTCGTTACATAATTTCGAAATCCCATTTCCCCCCGCGTCCGCCTGCTTTGGATAAAAAAAAAAGTCGCGACAAACGAAGCTGCGAGGAGAAAGAGAGAGAGAGAGAGATCTAGAGATGGAGAAAATGTCATGGATTGTGTCGTCCCAAGATGCGGATGCTCTCGCTCTCCAATCCTACAGCCGCAAGGAGAAATCTCTAGGCGTTCTCGTCTCCAAGTATTTACATCTCTCTCTCTCTCTCTCTTTCTCGATAGTTTTCCACCAGATTTGGGGTTTCTGTGTAACTTTTATTGTCTAATGTGTGTACGATCGATTCAGTTTCATGAGGCTATATAATAGAGACGATGTTGATTTGTTTGGCATCGATGAAGCCGCTGCCAAATTAGGTGAGATTCAGAAAATTCTCTGTAAATATAGATCTTAAAGGCCCTTTTATTAAGATTCCATAAGAAACTGAAGAACAATTTGCTGCAGGAGTTGAACGACGGCGTATATATGATGTGGTCAATATACTGGAGAGCATTGGGGTACAAATCTCACTCACTCACTTTCTTCTGCTAAATAAAAACATTTCACTCTCTGTCTGAGGAGCTGATGATTCCCAATGTCTATTATCACTCAGGTTGTGTCTAGAAAAGGCAAGAATCTTTACTCTTGGAACGGTTTTGTTCACATTCCTCGCTCTCTTCATCATCTCAAGGTACTACTTCTTCAAATAAAGCAGCTACTCAATGCCGAGATTGGTTTTTCATCTTTTACTTTTGTTTGCAGGAAGAAGGTTTGAGAGAGGGTTTTGGTCTCTCAACTATCTGCAGCAGTTCCCACAAGGTATATAAAAGCATCACATTTCCCAGATTCTGTTAATGTTGATTTTGGTTTTCAGTTGAATACTGTAAGTGATTCTGTGATCATTGACAAAAGTTTCATACACCCTTTCTTTTTGATCTAACCCAACTTTCTGTGATAGGTTTTACATGATGATGAAAGTGAAGATTCCTTTAATTTACCACCTGGTGATCAAGACAACTCCTCCTCACTCTCTAAAATGGGTATATCTTCTTCTTTTTTTTTTTTGTTATGTTGGCATGTTGTTTATACATCTTCTTTCTAGCATATAAAAAACCCACACGTCTTGTTATTGCTCATCACTATTGGCATTTGATAAAATTTTCCGAGGATAAGATTTGTGTTAAGAGCTAATTCATTATTATCATCTTTTCAGACCACAAGAAGGAGAGATCTCTCTGGCTACTCTCCCAGAACTTTGTTAAGATGTTTCTTTGCTCTCATGTGAGTTAATTTATTTCACTAATACACCTCTCTCTCTCTCTCTCTCTGGCTTCTTCTCTTATAAAACTACTCACACACCCTGTCTCCTGCTTTCACTTTAGGATGATATCATCACACTGGATAGTGCTGCCAAAGCCTTGCTGAGCGACTCTCAAGATTCGATGCATATGAGAAGTAAACTCTCTACTTCCTGCTTTACATCTTTTCTCATCTCTGATTATCACATAAATAGTTGATACTACCATGAACCAACCGCCAATATCTGAAAAATGATTTTAACAGCTAAAGTTAGACGGCTTTACGACATTGCAAATGTGCTTTCCTCCATGGAGTTAATCGAGAAGGTAAAGAGTTTTGCTCATTAACCAAATTCATTTTACCCTCAAATTACTAATTTCCAGTGTTTCATCTTTCTTTCTTTCTTTCTTTTGTTGCTTTGCCCCACAGACTCATATACCAGGGACTAGGAAACCAGCTTATAAGTGGTTGGGGTCCAAAAGCTTAACCGAGAAAGGATCAAGCTTGTTTAACTCCACCAATGAATCGAAGAAGCGGGTATTTGGCACAGAGATCACCAACTTGAGTACAAAGAGAAACAAAACAGATTGTTCATCAAACTACATACGAACCCGATATAAGAAACATGACGAGGAGGAAATGAAACCAGCTGCAAAGGGCTGCTATGTGTTTGGCCCATTCTCGCCAACAGATGCATCTAAGAAGAACAATAACAATGTTGGAACCAATAATAACGGAAGGTTACAAGATCTCGAGGCCCTTTCTTCTACCCACAAACCTCAGTATTGCAATCAAGGTAACACCCACAGTTTGAAAAGCATGTTAATACACCTGCATTCTTGATTCCCTTTGATAAAATTGTTGTGGTTGGTTAAAACAGATGTAACAGGTCTTCTTGGGTATTACACGGAGGCATGGAACAAATGGTTTGAAGAGCTTGATCGCAAATAAAATTATTACGTGCCCTCTCAAAGGTAGATTGTTTTCTCTGGGTACATGATGAGAGCACATAAACTCAAACATCATAATAGCGTTTAGTCTTTCCTTAATCAACAATCAAACTATTGTTCGTTGTTTGTTAATAAAAGTTACACCCAACAAAAATCCATGTATTTTTGCCCAGTGACTTTGGTTCTAGACTTCTAGTGGACTAGCTCGATTTAAATTCATATTCTCTCCTAAATTTAATATAAATGTTTATTCCTATATTTGGTTTGGCATCATTAGATTTTCAGGTTCTAGAAAGTTTTTTTTTTCTTTCTTAACATCAAATATGTATATGTATGTTTTTCTTTGACTTGGTACACCTTCTGTCACAAGTAAAACTATGCAATAGGATCGTCTAGTGATAGTACATTTGACTGTGAATCTCCTAGTACATTTCACAAACGTATGGATGAGTGCGCTGAAAAAGATCACGTTAAGATCGACCTTCCTCCGCTTCATCATATCTCTACCAGAGTGGGATTGCATAGCACAAACCTAGCTGGTGACTGAGGAGAGACCACACCTTGGATGGGTGGGGAAATGGCATAATCCGTATTGTGAAGGAAAAGGCAAACGTTGTTGTTGACCAGACGATAGCAACGGATTCTCTTCTTGATAAACAGAGTAAACCAACGAAAATGGGTTTGGTTCCATGGCAAACATAGCAGAATATCGATTTCAGTCATAACAAACGGAATATCTCAGTCTCGTGATCATTCAGACATGCCATGCCATAACAAACGGAATATCTCACACTTGCATCCTCCATTCCCACTGAGTTTACTCCTGTAACCTGCAACCAAACCAAACCACTTTAGACAAATTATTCATGCCCTCAACCTTTTGCTCATCTCAACCTCTCGGGTATATTGTTTCACTTTACCTTCTTGGTGCTTCCACTCTCCTCCATGCCCACATCAAAACCTTTGCCCCGCTCCATTACTCCTTTCAGTCCTTCCTGCATTAGCACGTCATAGTAAAATCAACCTCTTCAACATACCAAGCAATCTAAACTCACATTAGAATCTAGAGTTAGATTCACAAAGAAGAAGAGATGATTGTAGGAATTGTGAAGCAGATATGATTCAGCTCAGCAAGCAGGTCACATGTGATATGCTACTCAAGTTAGTTGTTTAACCATTCTTACAAGCCTAGCTAGTAAATGTGCTGGATCATAGTTGAAGATTCGAGGGAATTGTATCTCCAGCTCAGAATTAACTTACTTTCATTCTGGACTAATAGAAAGATAAATTTTGTTCGTGTAACTTTGTTTTTGGCGCATTACTCAGAGAAGATTCCGTTCTACAAGATCATCCAAGCTATATGAAGTTAAAATGTTTGAGAAATCAAGGCGAATAAGAGATAATTCCTGGATTACCTTGTCCTTTGATGCATCAGGTTCAAACAGCTTCTCTTTTCACTCTGCTTGATATATTATGTTTACTGCACAATCGGATACCAAATTTAAGTAAACATTACCTTGCTGGCACGGAAAAAAAAAAGGAAGCATTGATGATATTACATACCGGTCATCATCTACATCCATGTCAGAATCCGTATCCCATCTTCTTGGTCTTCTCATGTACCTGTAATTTACACAGAAAAATACACCAGCTCACAACACTAAGATCGGTAGCAATAATCATACATATGTAACTAGACCAACAACCTTATAAATTAGAAACTTAATAACCTCTCACACAAGCAAGAATGAGCTACAGATGATTTATTCGAGTGACATACCTCAGGAGTCTCTGTATCTAGTGGCCTTTCCTGAAATGGCACACTTGGAGCATGCTGAAGCTTCGAGAGGTTGTGGAGTAGATCATTGCGAATCACTTCAAGCATCTGGCGAGAACTCTTGTTTTCCATGTTACTTGGAGCAACGTGAAGTGTAGTCTCGACCGAAGTATTCACGCTCCGGCACATTGTAACAAAATATCTCATTAGCGTCTACACTAACGGCTCTGATGATACAAACATATTGTTAATGAAGAAATCAATTAAATAGAACAATCAAAACACGGACGTCGAGATACGAGAGGGGAAAGATTCTATACTTGTTAGACTGATTAGGAGGAACATAAGTCATGTTCGTTTGGTTGACGCTGTTTTCGGCGTCGGCGTCGGCGTCTGCGTCGGCGTCGGCGTCTGCGTCATCTTAGTTTGATTGTTGTTCGTTTTGTAGACGCCGACGCCGACGCCGACGCTGACGCTGACGCTGATTGTTGTTCGTTTTGTAGACGCCGACGCCGACGCCGACGCCGACGCTGACGCTGATTGTTGTTCGTTTTGTAGGCGCCGGCCGACGCCGACGCTATTTTTTGGCGTCGACGCCGACGCCAGCGCTCGACGAGACGCAGACGCAGGTACCCGCGTCGATGAAACGAACAAGCGTCGATGAAAAAATATTGCCGCAGACGCAGACGGACCTGGGCGACCAAACTAACAAAGACTATAGTGACTATAAGTATCAATACTAATAAAACATATTATCTCGAACGACACCAGTGAGACAATACACGGGCTGATTGGTTGAGTTGTAATAACTAATGACTTTAACTCTAATTTCTATCTATAACCACTTAAGTTACAATTATGATTTAACTAGTTTAAAAATATTCCCCACCAATCATTTTGTCATGTCACTACGGGCTGGATCTCAAACCAATTTGAAGTTCCGGCCCAACCTTGCCCCGTTCCTGCCCAACCTTAATTCTCCTACTACCTCATTCCCGTAACCCTAATCCTCCACTCTACCAAAAGGCCATCGCTTTCCCAAGAAGGATGTATCGATCGTAAGACATGGAAGCGGCTCCGACTCCCTTAGTTTTTCACCCTATATAAACTCCTACTCATATTCTCTGCTCAACGCAAAATCACATAAATCCATAAAAGCACATCCGGTGCTGGCTATCAAAGCAGCCAATCTCTTCATCTTCTTCTTTACTTTCTCTTCAAAGATATTTTCTGGTATGAGATAGTTGATATCATGTTTAATCCACGGACTGGAGGGATCGGATCGGAGTGAGTAGAATCAGAAATATGCATGCGTCTACGGTGTCAGTGTCTCAAGCTGGAGTTGGCTCTTCTTCTGTCATCTTGAGCGAGTCGATGTCTCGGTCACTTTTACTGTAGCGACGGCGATCATTTCGATGGCGATTAGAGTCTGAAAAAACTGATGACATGTCTGAGGATGACGGAAAGGAAGTAGACGGTAAAGCGGCCATTGTTTCAGAGGACACTTAGATCGTGAGGGTTCTTGCTCAAATATTGTCTCTGATACAATATCTAACTTTTTCAGGTTTGTGCAGGAATATTACATACATACCGATGGATCTTCAGTCAGATAATGTCTTAAAAGCAGCTACTCAAATAAGTCTCTGAGGTAAGCATTGTTTTATTTGCTAGAAGAAGAGTTGTCAGAATGTTGTGTCCTACACACTGAAACTTTAGAGTGTGTCTACCCCTTGGACTTAATAGTCTCATGTGTACAGTCAATTCAGTCGGTGGTGAAGGGTGTATGTATTAACCAAAAAAGTTGTACTTGAACAGAACTGGAAGTAAGTTAAGACTTAAGAATGTACTGTTAATTAATTGTCATGCACCCTCTTTATTTTTTGCAGTCTCTGAGACCAGAAGAAACTTAAAGCGGAGCCAGGCTATTGAAGCACATCCTGCTTCATTTTCTCAGTCTAAGGTAAAGTATGTTGTTCCTTTGTGAATTCATTTCAAGTCTAATATTTAAATGCAGTATGAAAAAAACAATATTAATGATATGTACCTAGGAATGTGAATCCTTCAATTCTTATATTCTTTGAAATCAAGAGTTTCAATGCTGGACATATAACAGAGTCATTTAGCTTGGTGCACAAACAGGTTAGATTTCTCCACTGCTTGATATTTTCATGGTTATTTTGCATCATTCGCTACATTTGTAGGAAATAGTTTTTTTTTGCAGGAAAACCATCAGTTTCAAAGAGGCAGGCAGATCCCTTTTTCCCAAATGCATGTTTGAAGTTGCATTACAAGTTAATTTAACTTTCGTAGTTTCGGTGAAAAATCATAGCACATTTTTCTCCACAGGTCTCTCACAATTTCACTTGGTATATGTCATCACTAAGCTTGGCATGTTATTTGTATACAATTTAGAGACTGCTTCTGCTAATCTACAGAAATCTGATAAGCCACACCCAATTTTCTTGGACTTTTGAAGCTTTTTGAATTGGAGGGTTTTATGCCGTTGGACAAGTTTTTGGCTAAAATCTACAGTAATACCTTTTATTAGTGGTCCAGTGTGCATAACCTTATTTTTCAGTTTTTCACAGTAGAACTATCTATTTCAACTTGCCATGTGAAGAACACTATGCTATTGTATAACAGTTGAACAATTTCGAAAATCTGATTTGTTGAGTTGTAATAACTAATGACTTTAACTCTAATTTCTATCTATAACCACTTAAGTTACAATTATGATTTAACTAGTTTAAAAAATTAAAATCAATAAAATATAAAAATAGTTGTAGAAGCCTTATTTTCTAAAGCAAAAAATTTATGGCTATATGAATTTATTTTCTTTTTAAAATATTGCTTTAGAAATATATTTTCATTTTATCATTTTTCTCATTTAATTTCTATAGCTACATTAAATTCAGCTACATCAAAAAATTCTACGGTCTAAATTCTACATTAGATTTTCTACAGCTACAATCCAACCAATCGATCCCACCATGTTTTATTCGTTGTCACAAATTTACATAGGTGATGATTGGTTCGACCGTATCGCATAAATTTAGTCTGAAAAGTTTAAATTGTAGGTAAGTTGGTTGTATTTGTAAGTTATATGTAGATATTTTAAAATAATATATGTGATGTATATATAAAATAATTATTTTTATCAACTAAAATAATTTATATTAATGTTTTTTTATAAATTATCAAAGTTTATTGTTATTTAAAGTGTGATATGTAAATAATATTTTATGTTATTGAAAATATTTGAATAATTTTGAAAACACCCAGAATTAAATTAAAATATTTATGGAAATTTTAATTATGATTATCTAATTAATTTGATATTATAGATAGTTTTATTTTATTTTACAGTTTCTACAACCTATAAAACAAAGATGTAGGTGTTTTGCCTAAAATACATAAGAATATATTTTGCTTTAATTTTTACTGTAGCTTTAAAAATAAAACTAAAACATGATTGGTAAAATTTAGTGCTTTAAAAATAAAACTAAAACATGATTGGTACAAGTTAATAAAAATTTGTTGTAGGCTTTGACTAACAAAAATAAAGCTACAACATGATTGGTAAAATTTAGTGCTTTAAAAATAAAACTAAAACATGATTGGTAAAATTTAGTGCTTTAAAAATAAAACTAAAACATGATTGGTAAAATTTAGTGCTTTAAAAATAAAACTAAAACATGATTGGTACAAGTTAATAAAAATTTGTTGTAGGCTTTGACTAACAAAAATAAAGCTACAACATGATTGGTACAAGTTAATAAAAATTTGTTGTAGGCTTTGACTAACAAAAATAAAGCTACAACATGATTGGTAAAATTTAGTGCTTTAAAAATAAATAAAGCTAAAGTAGAGAGATAAAGTCCAACCAATCACCCTCATAGTTTTCCTTGATCATCATATATGATGGAGTGATTATTGTGATTATGTAAACACTGATGATACTCTTTCCTTGATAAGAATTTTTTTTCTTTAAATGGTTTTGTTTTGAATAAAAATGGAGATATGAGATATCTACTTTATTGATTTCGGATGATTTTTATATCTTCAAAGATGGGATAATCTATTATAATATTTGGTCAAACAAAAGATTTTTTAAACTTTCCAAAACAGTCAAACTTTCTTTACCCGACACAACACTCTAATACAAATTATTGTCCTATATATTCACCGAAACGAATATCTCAACTCCACACACAATCCAACCCTTTCAAACAATTTTTTGTTCTTGTTTATTGAAGATTCTCTTTTTTAAAATGAAACTAAAGCAAACCAACGTGATGGTTATGGTTTTAGCCCTAATCTCGGCATTGGTTTTCCTACAATCAGAAGCTGGTAATTATTGTCCAACAGAAAATATAAATAGCATACCAGGATGTTGGGATGCGTTGAAATTAGCATCGGGCAAAGATACCAGATGGCTATCAAGAGATTGTTGCAGAGCAGTCTATTCAGTAAACTCTAATGTTTGCTACTTGCTTCTCTATCCTGGCAAAGCTTACCCTATTAAGATGTTCAAAGACATTTGTCTTAATGTTAATTAATCATGCCCCTGATGGTTCACCTTTCTAATGTTTTCTGTTTCTTCCAATGATAAAATAATATATTTAGTTAAAATGAATCAAACTTTCCTTTTTTCACATTTTATTTCATTAATTTCTTAGTACTGGAAGAAGTCACACAGTAACATATACATACACTATCCTTGATAATATCAAATAATTGATACACAAATCAATTTCTTTAGTCACAAACTTTCTTCACACATCTCTGTAAGTCATATATATATATATATATATATATATATATATAAGAAAATCAAATGCACTATAGAATGATGTACATTTCTCGCATTGACAATGAGGCAGCAGACTACTTAGCCAAGGAGGCTTACTAACAATCAAGAGGCAAGTGTTTTCACTGCTTTGTTTGTAAACAATCTCTTGGTAGCAGCCATCTGATATCATCCGCCACTAATCTCACCGCATCAAAAGAACATCCTCACTAAATAACAGTTCTAATCCTTAATAGACCTTTACTAAAACCCGATTGGTACAAGTTAATAAAAATTTGTTGTAGGCTTTGACTAACAAAAATAAAGCTACAACATGATTGGTAAAATTTAGTGCTTTAAAAATAAAACTAAAACATGATTGGTACAAGTTAATAAAAATTTGTTGTAGGCTTTGACTAACAAAAATAAAGCTACAACATGATTGGTAAAATTTAGTGCTTTAAAAATAAAACTAAAACATGATTGGTAAAATTTAGTGCTTTAAAAATAAAACTAAAACATGATTGGTAAAATTTAGTGCTTTAAAAATAAAACTAAAACATGATTGGTAAAATTTAGTGCTTTAAAAATAAAACTAAAACATGATTGGTAAAATTTAGTGCTTTAAAAATAAAACTAAAACATGATTGGTACAAGTTAATAAAAATTTGTTGTAGGCTTTGACTAACAAAAATAAAGCTACAACATGATTGGTAAAATTTAGTGCTTTAAAAATAAAACTAAAACATGATTGGTAAAATTTAGTGCTTTAAAAATAAAACTAAAACATGATTGGTACAAGTTAATAAAAATTTGTTGTAGGCTTTGACTAACAAAAATAAAGCTACAACATGATTGGTAAAATTTAGTGCTTTAAAAATAAAACTAAAACATGATTGGTAAAATTTAGTGCTTTAAAAATAAAACTAAAACATGATTGGTAAAATTTAGTGCTTTAAAAATAAAACTAAAACATGATTGGTACAAGTTAATAAAAATTTGTTGTAGGCTTTGACTAACAAAAATAAAGCTACAACATGATTGGTAAAATTTAGTGCTTTAAAAATAAATAAAGCTAAAGTAGAGATAAAGTCCAACCAATCACCCTCATAGTTTTCCTTGATCATCATATATGATGGAGTGATTATTGTGATTATGTAAACACTGATGATACTCTTTCCTTGATAAGAATTTTTTTCTTTAAATGGTTTTGTTTTGAATAAAAATGGAGATATGAGATATCTACTTTATTGATTTCGGATGATTTTTATATCTTCAAAGATGGGATAATCTATTATAATATTTGGTCAAACAAAAGATTTTTTAAACTTTCCAAAACAGTCAAACTTTCTTTACCCGACACAACACTCTAATACAAATTATTGTCCTATATATTCACCGAAACGAATATCTCAACTCCACACACAATCCAACCCTTTCAAACAATTTTTTGTTCTTGTTTATTGAAGATTCTCTTTTTTAAAATGAAACTAAAGCAAACCAACGTGATGGTTATGGTTTTAGCCCTAATCTCGGCATTGGTTTTCCTACAATCAGAAGCTGGTAATTATTGTCCAACAGAAAATATAAATAGCATACCAGGATGTTGGGATGCGTTGAAATTAGCATCGGGCAAAGATACCAGATGGCTATCAAGAGATTGTTGCAGAGCAGTCTATTCAGTAAACTCTAATGTTTGCTACTTGCTTCTCTATCCTGGCAAAGCTTACCCTATTAAGATGTTCAAAGACATTTGTCTTAATGTTAATTAATCATGCCCCTGATGGTTCACCTTTCTAATGTTTTCTGTTTCTTCCAATGATAAAATAATATATTTAGTTAAAATGAATCAAACTTTCCTTTTTCACATTTTATTTCATTAATTTCTTAGTACTGGAAGAAGTCACACAGTAACATATACATACACTATCCTTGATAATATCAAATAATTGATACACAAATCAATTTCTTTAGTCACAAACTTTCTTCACCACACAACACTCTAATACAAATTATTGTCCTATATATTCACCGAAACGAATATCTCAACTCCACACACAATCCAACCCTTTCAAACAATTTTTGTTCTTGTTTATTGAAGATTCTCTTTTTAAAATGAAACTAAAGCAAACCAACGTGATGGTTATGGTTTTAGCCCTAATCTCGGCATTGGTTTTCCTACAATCAGAAGCTGGTAATTATTGTCCAACAGAAAATATAAATAGCATACCAGGATGTTGGGATGCGTTGAAATTAGCATCGGGCAAAGATACCAGATGGCTATCAAGAGATTGTTGCAGAGCAGTCTATTCAGTAAACTCTAATGTTTGCTACTTGCTTCTCTATCCTGGCAAAGCTTACCCTATTAAGATGTTCAAAGACATTTGTCTTAATGTTAATTAATCATGCCCCTGATGGTTCACCTTTCTAATGTTTTCTGTTTCTTCCAATGATAAAATAATATATTTAGTTAAAATGAATCAAACTTTCCTTTTTTCACATTTTATTTCATTAATTTCTTAGTACTGGAAGAAGTCACACAGTAACATATACATACACTATCCTTGATAATATCAAATAATTGATACACAAATCAATTTCTTTAGTCACAAACTTTCTTCACACATCTCTGTAAGTCATATATATATATATATATATATATATATATATAAGAAAATCAAATGCACTATAGAATGATGTACATTTCTCGCATTGACAATGAGGCAGCAGACTACTTAGCCAAGGAGGCTTACTAACAATCAAGAGGCAAGTGTTTTCACTGCTTTGTTTGTAAACAATCTCTTGGTAGCAGCCATCTGATATCATCCGCCACTAATCTCACCGCATCAAAAAGAACATCCTCACTAAATAACAGTTCTAATCCTTAATAGACCTTTACTAAAACCCGTTTAGAGATAAAGTTGGGTAGGTTCCTTTTTACATGCATGCTTAATAGAGTTGGGCCTATTGAAAGCCCATATAGGACCATTAGTTGCTAGGGTTTCCTCCTTCCTTATAACGAAAGTCGCCGCCGCAGGAGACCTTTAAATACGAACCATCTTTCCTCTGTCTCATCCACTTCTCACGACACAATTTAAGGTTCTCCTCTCAGTTCTCTCTGTTCGTGTCGATATGTTTGGTGTTTATGTTGATAGTTGGTTTGGAATCTCTCTTTTCGAGTATACAATTTTAAAAAAAAAAATAGATCAAGTGATGAGGTAATACTGCAACAATATGAATTACATGATTCTTAGTATTTAAGTCTCTGATGATCAATCAAACTTTTTCTCTCCCTTTTGCTCTGTTTGTGTTCGTTGTTCTTGTCAAATTGAGTAGGTTCTCAATTTGTTACTATTCGTTTTCGATCTTTGTTTTGATTTGAAGGATAAGAGGAAAAGAGATATGATGAACATCAAATTGGTCCGTGTTTCAGATTAACCGTGACCGAAAACTTTCTTAACCAAACTCTGATCTCAACGTTTTCCTCGTCAGATTTATTCAAAATTTTCCCAAGTCAGTATTCAATTATCTTTTTTTCTAATGTTTGTTTCTGCGGTGATGATTTTATGAAAAATTCACATGTCAGACTTCAGAGATTCTTAACGAATCAGTGAGAATGAATTCATATTTTCTGAGCAGATGACGAATGTGTTTTGCACTGAAGCTTTCATAGAGCGATTACAAACGGTGAATTCTTACCAAAGAATCTGGAGAATAACTAAAAAATGATCACTGCATCACCAAATAACTAGACGATAATTGAAATACAAATTATAATCAGTCGTGCCCAAAAGCTGAATCGATAGTTAACCATAATTCATATTTTATTCTAGTACAGGGAAAGCTTTCCCAAGGACAATAATCTTATGCAATACTTCAAGAGGTCTTTTGTGTTGAAAAGACAAGTCTAAACCATAGCCAGGACAATAAGATACGGAAAGATTAATAATACATACTATGTGTAAAGCTTCATTTTACCAAACATTAGCAATTCAAACATCAGCAAACAAACCGTCGTCAAAAAAGAAAAATGGTGTCGAGTATATTTGCCAACGTGGCGAAACATCTACCGAAGTTTCCATTCAGATCCCATTTTGTCTCATAAATAAGTTTTTTCAAAGAGTTTCTTTTTTTGGTAATATCGATTTTGAGGATGGAGATATTTCGAAAGGCAGCGATTGTGCGGCTCCATAGCCACAACGGAAAGTACCTAACCGCCGACGTAGATCAAGAATCCGTTCATCAAGACCGTCGCGGCACAACTAAAAACACCCGATGGACCGTTGAGATTGTACCTGGCTCCAATGTTATTCGTCTTCAAAGCTGTTATGGCAAATACCTAACCGCCTCTAATATTCATTTCCTCCTCGGTGCCACCGGTAAAAAGGTATTCTTATCAAGGGTTTTTTCCTGTTTTCCCCGGCCCGCAATAAATTACCTCAGATGAAATTAGGTCTTTTGAAAAGATATCTTGAATGACAAGGCATCCCAATAATTTACCTCCTCAAGTTTGAAAATGCTAAACACAATAGATATTAATGATTGCGTTTTGCTATTATGCGTGATTCATAAAAACGTGTGAAACAAGGTACTACAAACCTTACCGCCAAAGTTGGACTCGTCGGCCGAGTGGGAACCAATATCGGACAATGGCAAACACGTACGGTTCAAGAGTCGGTATGGACAATACCTAAGAGCTAACAAAGGTTTACCTCCGTGGAGAAACTCTATCACACACGATATCCCTAGCCGTACTGTCACACAAGATTGGGTCTTGTGGAGTGTTGATGTTCTCCAAATTCGGGTTATCAACGATGATGATGCTGATTCTACTCATAGCTCTTTCGCATTTTCACGGATCGAGGTACTACTGTACATAGATACCAACACTAGTACTAGCGATCATTTTCAAATATGATTACTTGTTGATGTTATATATATATACTCGATGATCAGTCAGGTGATTCATTTACTGTGAGCTTACCACCAAAACCCGAAGGAAGACTCATCTATTACGTGATCGAAGATGATTGTGGGAGCATAAATAACGACGACGACATAGGAGAAAAATCATTGATTTTCCACGGAACCGAGGTGACAGAGCTAAAGAAGAAACTAGAGGAAGAAACAGGGATCCAAGATCTTACTGTTTGCTCTAGAAACCCTTTGAATGATGAGAAGCTTTGTCCTCTTCAGTTGCATCTCCCTCCTAATAACGCAACAATGCACATCATCATCGTTCCTCCTTCACTCGGTACTAAACTTCTCTTCTAGTTACTACGCTAGCTTTTCAAATATGTTGTTAAGATCTTACTAAGATCATCTTGGCTAGCTAATATTTTAAGTTTCTTTTACAATACGTGATTAAAGATTTATAAGGAAGTTTATAATACATTTGAGACATGAGTGTCCAAAGTTCTTAATTTTCCAAATTTTTTGTTTCGAATCTAAAAATGGAAGTCTACTACTTTTTCTTTCTTAAAAGTCTCGTTACGACGTCTCGGAACATGACAAATTTTCATCATCCCAAGTTTAATCAGTTTATTAATATCGAATTTTATCTTCGATTTTTGTTTTCTTTTTGTCTTGCAGATATTGACAAACGATAGTAATATGTGAAACAACCAACTTTGGAGGAGAATAAACTAGAGAGTTTTATAATTTCAGGTTGTTTCTTTACTAATAAACAACGTGAAAATACGAGCTTCAGAAATCCAAAACCTTTTGTTAATCCAAAAAGAAAAAAAAAACTCAAATACGTGTTCCTTTATATGTTGTATTCATACGTATTCCTTTACTAATATACTTTCTCTTCCGTTCTACTGAATTTTGTTAATGTTTTTGTTTTTGTACATGTTTCAGCTTTCTTTTTTTCTCCCATAGTTTCTGTAAAATGAACTTAAATGTATCTATTTTATTCTTCGAGATGATTGGGTATACTATATATATAACATTAGAATAGTTGAGTAGTCCATGAAAGGGACTCCTGCAGTTGAGTAGTTTGCATTAGAATAGTATAATAACATGAAACATAAATGAGTCACTCATGACGTACTTGCTATCATTTTCTCCTTTGTGATTGTTAAAATTCAATAACAATGTTTAAGCAGTGATGAGTTTTATTAGGTCAACAACGTTTTATAGTCTCTTAGATTTGTTGGAATATCAAAACTTAAACCTTATTAAAATACTAATTATTGGCCGACAAAGGTAATTATTTTAAGAGTAAAACTAATTTTATACGTAATGTTAAATCAAATCCCATTTTTGTTCTATATTTTTCACTGGTTTACCTTCACTTATATCGAAAAAGTGAAAAATGAAAAGCAATTAGATCAGGAGCTTATATGGATATCCCTCTTAAATGTATATAGATTTTTTTTCTTTTTGTTGGAATAATCTCAAGAGATGAGACTATTAAAATGGATTGACCAAAAAAGAAGAAGTGAGAATTAGAATACAAATTTGAATAGGTCTCAAGTAAGTGGATAATTTAATTGTAAACTGAAGGACTTATTCAACAAATTGAAGAATAATAAAAAGTACTAGTTATCTCAATACAAAATACTTTTTATTTGATTATAAAATTACGAAAGGGAAGGAGTTTTGGTTATAATATTTGTCCTTAAATAATTTTTTTTTAAAAAAGGAAAATATAAAATATTTGAGGGGGAATACGAAAAAAGCGTTTTGTAACTGTTGAGAGTTAGCAAACAAACACATGCCAAATAGCTCTCTCTCTCTATCTCTCGTGCTCTGGTCAAGTTCTATTCTTCCGATGAGTTTAGATTCCGTCAAAGTAATGGAGAAATCGAACAAATCTAAAGAGAGCGAGAAGAAGAAGAAGAGAATTAGAATACAAATTTGAATAGGTCTCAAGTAAGTGGATAATTTAATTGTAAACTGAAGGACTTATTCAACAAATTGAAGAATAATAAAAAGTACTAGTTATCTCAATACAAAATACTTTTTATTTGATTATAAAATTACGAAAGGGAAGGAGTTTTGGTTATAATATTTGTCCTTAAATAATTTTTTTTTAAAAAAGGAAAATATAAAATATTTGAGGGGGAATACGAAAAAAGCGTTTTGTAACTGTTGAGAGTTAGCAAACAAACACATGCCAAATAGCTCTCTCTCTCTATCTCTTGCCCGCTCTGCCCCTTCTCTCTTCTCTCTCTCTATCTATCATCTCCACAGAGACATCAATTCCCTTTTTTGACTAAAATTCTCTCTGCTTTTTTTAAAAATCCATTTTTTTTTCAAGTGATTCTCTCTCTACTTCTTCTCCTTCTTCTTCTTCTTCTTCTCTTTCTTCCTTCTTTCCCCCAGACCATTTCTTCAGCTCTCGGAACTATCTAAATCTCGTTTGGATTTTTGAAAGAAAGGTTTTTCTTTTCTTTTCTCTCTCTCTCTCTCTGTCTCGTGCTCTGGTCAAGTTCTATTCTTCCGATGAGTTTAGATTCCGTCAAAGTAATGGAGAAATCGAACAAATCTAAAGAGAGCGAGAAGAAGAAGAAGAGGAAGAAGAAGAATGTCAGGAACAGCGAAGAAGAAGAATCAAATGGAGGGTGTTGGGTCAAATTTAGGGTTATGGTTTGTTGCCTACCTTCAACTTCTGACGTTGATACCTCTCCCACTCTCTCTACCACCACTCGTAATGCCCTTCCTTCCTTCCTTCTCTCTGCTCCATTTGCTTCTGCAATTCCACCTCCATCTATGAATTTTCATTTCCTTTGAGCTAATAAAAAACCTTTCCTTTTTGTGATTAAATCTTCTTAATTTTCTGAAAATTTGGTTTCTTTTTTAAAAAGACTTAAAATTTCCATCTAAGATTCTTTCCCCTATATGTGTCAATGTGGTTGGTTTACCTAACTTTGAGAATTAGAGTTTGAGCTTAACTACTTTCATGCTAATCCAATATTAATTACTAAGTGAAATGGTTGTTTTGTTTTTTGCTTTTTACAGTGGGGAGTAAGTCGGCAGCAACTGTGAAATCAAATGAGCAACCTGCTGGCCCTGTTTCTTCTTCTACAACTGCAACTAGCAATGCAGAAAGCTCTCTGTCCACTCCTATGATCAGTGAAGAGCTTAAGATGTATTCTCACTTAAAGCAGTTTACTTTCCTTGATCTCAAGCTGGCAACTAGGAATTTCAGACCTGAAAGTCTTCTCGGCGAAGGTGGCTTTGGTTGTGTCTTTAAAGGATGGGTCGAGGAGAACGGAACTGCTCCTGTTAAGCCTGGCACTGGCCTTACTGTCGCCGTCAAAACCTTAAATCTTGATGGTCTTCAGGGTCACAAAGAGTGGCTTGTAAGAGATCCTTTCTTTCCCACTGTTGAAGCTTAAACACACAACTACTGAAGGTTTCTGTTTATGTTTGCAGGCTGAGATTAACTATCTCGGTAATCTTCTTCATCCGAATCTTGTTAAACTGGTGGGCTATTGTATCGAAGATGACCAAAGGCTCCTGGTTTATGAGTTTATGCCTCGAGGAAGTTTGGAGAATCACCTTTTCAGAAGTAAGTTTTTTTTTTCAAAAAAAATGACAACCTTAGTAGTGTACATACGCAGTAAAGTTTAAAAACCTTCCTCTTGTGTGTTTCCATTCATAATAGTAAGTGGTTAATGAGTTAAATATGCATCTACTCCATATTCTCAAAAGTTGGAACATTTCTACACTTGCATTGTTTAAAGTTGGAATCTTTCTACTTCCAAATCTTCGATGGTCAATGTTCATTGAACTCTCGTACTTGTGTGTGTTGAAGGGTCGTTGCCTCTTCCATGGTCGATTCGGATGAGGATTGCATTAGGTGCTGCAAAGGGACTCAGTTTCCTTCACGAAGAAGCTCTGAAGCCTGTCATATATCGGGACTTCAAAACCTCCAACATTCTACTTGATGCAGTATTGTTTCCTTTCTTACTTTTTACTTCGTTTTCAGCATCTATGTCCTTGCTTCTAAACTTTTTCTTTACCAATATCTCAGGACTACAATGCCAAACTATCAGATTTCGGGCTTGCCAAAGATGCTCCTGATGAAGGCAAAACTCATGTCTCCACTCGAGTCATGGGCACTTATGGTTACGCTGCTCCTGAGTATGTTATGACTGGTTAGTCCTTATTCACTCTCTCCTCTAATTATCTCCTTTTTCTCTATTAGCACTGGTGGGAGATTTTTGTATAACCAAATCTCTGTGTGTATACTACTACTGCTTATAGGTCACTTGACATCGATGAGCGATGTTTACAGTTTCGGTGTGGTTCTACTTGAAATACTGACTGGTAGAAGATCCATGGACAAAAACCGACCAAGCGGTGAACACAACCTCGTGGAATGGGCAAGACCGCATCTCCTTGACAGAAGAAGATTCTACCGTCTACTTGATCCTAGGCTAGAGGGTCATTTCTCCATCAAAGGAGCTCAGAAAGTGACCCAGCTTGCAGCTCAATGCCTTAGCCGTGACTGCAAAATGAGACCCAAAATGAGTGAAGTGGTTGAAGTCCTTAAACCACTCCCAATGCTCAAAGACATGGCTAGCTCTTCCTACTACTTCCAGACAATGCAAGCCGAGCGATTGAAAGCTGGGTCTGGGTCTGGCCGTGGCTTGGGGTCAAGAAACGTGCAACCCGTGTTCCGGACTCTGTCTAGTCCTCATGGCCAAGCTGGTTCTTCGCCTTATCGTCATCAGCTTCCGTCTCCTAAGCCCAAAGGTGCAACTACTTGAGCTATATCTCATTTCCTTTAGAGGCTTCTTTCTTGTGACGCAAGAAAACTGTCTTTTTAACCGATGTAAAACCGATATTCTTAACCGATTTAAAGAAAGGCAAGTTATGGTGTATAAGATTGATCTGAAAGAAGATCCAACGTTTGTTGATTTAACTCTGGTGTAGCCTCTTGTTTCTTTCTTCTATTGTATGCCTTTAACAGTTGTCTTAGTGTTGTTTACCTGTGAAGCGGGTAATATTGTCATTCAGTACTAGTCGTTTTCGCAATTTCTCAGTCGCTTGACTGGCCAAGTACGCAACCTAAGCCGAACTTAACCTTTTGATATAAATGTGGATGACGTTTAGGTTCAAATGTTTGAATCTTTTCCTTCTTTTTTTTTTGATATTTGGACTTATCCACTTGCTGCGTTAACATGTCACAATGACTGCATCATCTCTTTTAAAATTTCGTCGTCACCCACCCCATATAACTGCATTTGAGAGCTAACTAGGGGAACTATTATCAATGGCCGGTAAGTTCTTTTCACACTTCACAGTCGCTTCACCAGCACTCAACCATATAAAAACTATCAACAAAAGGGGTTTTGGAAAGTGTTGGGTTGAAATTTCGCTTTTCTAGATTTTTTGAATCTTTTCCTCTTTTGAATTTGGTACTTCATCCGCCGGTTCTTGCTTTAGATATTATAATCGAATAATTCTCAAATAAATAAATAAAAGTAATAATATGCCACATGATGACACCATTTCCTACGTGAAATTTTGTTTATTCAATTAACTCAAATGCAAGTTATCCATCTTACTATTTGTTAAACATGCAAGCCCCAAGGACCAACGACTTTTACTCAGAAAGCTAACTTTAATTTTGATTACTTATGCTGTAGTTTGATTTATTTTAACTGAAACTTGATCATTGTTTATAAAATGAAAATTCATGATTTAATTACTAAATACAAAAGTACGAAACATTCAACTATTCAAGAATAATGGAACTTTCCAAACTTCCAAGATTTTTTAAAAAAATCCAGGAATTCCCTCCCACCTTTTTCCAGCAAACAGAAACAGAAATTTAAAACCATCCATCTTATTATATTTTAAATTTGAAACCCTGCACATAACAGCTGCAGATTTATTAATATAAATAGAGTCCAGTCAACGTTTTCCCCTGCAAAATTGAATTTGCATGTATTGAAACATATAGAGTGTAGTAGTTCTTGGTTATAGTCGTTGTCCGACAAGGCTATTCTTCTATAATTCGTAAACAAATATCCAAAGATAAAGAACCAGTATAATGAATGGTTCACGCGTAAACAAGACAAGGTGTATCTGGTCGCTAACCCATTTATAAAGTCCTGTCAAATATTAAAAAAAAAAGAATAGAAAAAGCATGTCTTTGTTCAGAAATGACAAATATTATCAAGTTTGATCATTTATTTCTATATCCAAGAACCAAGATTAGGGGTGGGCAAAAAATCCGAACCGAACCGAACCGAACCGACCCAACCGAAGTTAAACCGAACCAAACCAAACCATGTTCTTTACATAACCCAATTGGTTCATGTTTTACTCAACCCGAATGGTTTGGTTTGGTTTGGTTTTAAACCGAACCAAACCGAACCAAACCGATAAACCCAATATTTATATATATAAATATATATTAACATATTGTATATTTTAGTTAAAGTTTCGTTTTCCACATTTTCTTAACTTCCATATATTCTTAAAAAAATTCAAATATGATTCAAATAAATGAATAATATTATTATATATATATATTCTCTAATTCTAATACCTAAAGATTGTACTGAAAACAAAATCTAAAAACTATAAGCATCTATATCGTAGTCGTCTTATCTCGTTCATCTTCTCCAGTTTCCATTGTCTAAAAGTAAAATTATGTAACAGAGTTATAGCAGGATCAATAAAAACAAAAAAGTAGATGCAAATAGTCTTTTAGTTTATAGATTTTGGAATGCTTACAAGTCTTTTTTACGTTAATTTGATTAGCCATCATATTTTATAACCAGCCCGAACTATACCGAACCAAACTACACCATAATAAAGTAAACCGAACTAAATCAAAACCAAACCGAACTAAATCTAAACCAAACCGAACTAAACCGAACCAAACTAAACCCGAACCAAACCCAAACCAAAGCTACTTTGATTTTAATTGGGTTGAGTTTTATAAAACCCAAATTAACCAAACCAAACCCGAAACTAAACCAATGTGCCCACCCCTAACCAAGATCCTCCTATATAGTTAGACTTTTCAAAAGGAAATGTCACTTCGGAATAAATAAATACAAAATTTTCGAGGAGCAATCACATGACATCTTGACATGATCATCATCTTCTTCCACTTTATCTATATAACTTCCCATGCGGCTTTCCTCTCTTCCACTAACTTTTTTACAGAGCAATACAGAGAGAAAAGACAAAGACATACATATAAATACAACTCGTTCTTGTTCTAATCCCAACAAGACTAGGAGGTAATGGGGAATCTTTTGTGCTGCGTGCTGGTGAAGCAATCAGATGTGGCCATCAAGGAAAGATTTGGCAAATTTGAAAAAGTTCTTAATCCAGGTCTGCAGTTTGTGCCCTGGATTGTAGGTGATTATGTTGCCGGTCACCTCACCCTCCGTCTCCAGCAACTCGATGTTCAATGCGAAACCAAAACAAAGGTAAGCAGCATTTGAACACAATTGTATACATATACACATCTCTTTCTTCTAACGCACCGTTCTGTAACAGGACAATGTGTTTGTGACAGTGGTTGCATCCATACAATACAGAGTCTTGGCTGACAAGGCAAGTGATGCTTTCTACAGACTCAGCAATCCTACTTCTCAAATCAAAGCCTATGTCTTCGACGGTAACTATCTATCTTTCTTCTTTCCCCAGAGATTATTCAATCTCGATCACAATTTTTGAGAATATTGGTTCTGTTTCTCTCAGTGATCAGAGCATGTGTACCAAAGCTGAACTTGGACGATGTGTTCGAGCAGAAGAACGAGATCGCCAAATCCGTGGAAGAAGAGCTTGACAAAGCCATGACTGCTTATGGTTACGAGATCCTCCAAACCCTTATCATCGACATCGAGCCTGACCAACAGGTCAAACGCGCCATGAACGAAATCAACGCCGGTAAGTCATAACCTCTCAAACCTTAGAGCCACAAAATCAAAGTTAGGTCACTGATGGGTTTACATTTTCTTTGAAAAATGGTTTACAGCGGCAAGGATGAGAGTGGCGGCGAACGAGAAAGCAGAGGCGGAGAAAATCATTCAGATAAAGAGAGCAGAAGGTGAAGCTGAGTCCAAGTACCTATCTGGTCTCGGTATCGCTCGTCAGAGACAAGCAATCGTGGACGGTCTCAGAGACAGTGTTCTCGGTTTCGCGGGTAACGTGCCTGGGACGTCAGCGAAGGATGTGTTGGACATGGTGATGATGACTCAGTACTTTGACATGATGAGAGATATTGGAGCTAGCTCCAAATCTTCGTCGGTCTTTATCCCCCACGGTCCCGGCGCCGTCGCTGACGTGGCGACACAGATTCGAAATGGATTACTGCAGGCCCACCAGACCCATGCCTAATGGGCTCAGTCAAGAGTCAACTGTTCTGAAAGTCGTCTCCACCCTGTTTTATAGGGATATGTTTTTTTTTTGAAAATATCTAATCTATTAATTTAGGGATTGGTTTTTATCTACCATTAACAAGTCATAAAAGGACCACTTAAATAATTAGTAGATATGACATATTTGATTATTTACATGAATAATAAACCAACTATAAATTTGAATTTTTTTTAATTATAACAAAATCTGTTGAGAAAGAATCTAACAAAATCTTACTTAAAATTTTAAATAGTTTATAAAATAACACATTAATTAATTTCGTAATTAGTAATATAATATTATTATAAATCAAATTTAGCTAAAATTTTATTATAAAAGAAGAAAATAAAAATTAGATACTATTTTTTATAAATTGTATAATTATATTCTATATTATATAAAAATATAAGTGATATATTACTTAAATATAAAATATATTAAATAGGTAAATTAACAAAAAGAAATTTTGAAATTGTTTCATTTAAATAAATTATCACTCATCTATTTTTTTAAAACACTCAATAATATATTGTTTAAAATATAGAATATACAAGAATATAGTCGTATATAACAACATTTAGTTCATACTCTATTTAAAAATATGTTATTGAAATTTCAGTAATTCATTTAAAATATTAATGACAAAACAAATAGAAAATAATGTATAACAAAATCTGTTGAGAAAGAATCTAACAAAATCTTACTTAAAATTTTAAATAGTTTATAAAATAACACATTAATTAATTTCGTAATTAGTAATATAATATTATTATAAATCAAATTTAGCTAAAATTTATTATAAAAGAAGAAAATAAAAATTAGATACTATTTTTTATAAATTGTATAATTATATTCTATATTATATAAAAATATAAGTGATATATTACTTAAATATAAAATATATTAAATAGGTAAATTAACAAAAAGAAATTTTGAAATTGTTTCATTTAAATAAATTATCACTCATCTATTTTTTTAAAACACTCAATAATATATTGTTTAAAATATAGAATATACAAGAATATAGTCGTATATAACAACATTTAGTTCATACTCTATTTAAAAAATATGTTATTGAAATTTCAGTAATTCATTTAAAATATTAATGACAAAACAAATAGAAAATAATGTATAACAAAAATCTATTAAGAAACAAATAAAAAATATTACCAAAATTCAAATATTTGTTTTATAAAATAATGTATTAATGTAATAAAAAATCATTTAAAATTCATGTAATCCTCCAAACTCAAAATTAGTTGTGTAATTTTTCAAAAATTTATTATACTTAATTTTAAAATAAATTAGTAAATAATAAAAATTAATAAAAAATAAATATATTAAACAAATCAGTATATATTAATAATTCCGAATAAAAAATATAAAAAATAATATTATAGAGTTACACAATATATATACTAAAATGAAAATTATGTATTTAAAAATTTGTAATAATATAAAATATATTTATAAAATGAAAAATATCCGCACGAAAGTGCGGGTTAAAATCTAGTATATATTTAAAAAAGAATATAAAATGCTATGTTGATTTTGGTTGCATATTTTCTTTTTCCAAGAGTAAAAATGTTTTTTGGGCCTTTCCTTGTTGTTTTGTATTTATTTTGAGAATTCAGTTTGTATGTGAAAATTTATAATTATCTCTAATTATATGTTTTCAAATTACAAGCTGTGAAAGGATATATTCTGTTGTTTTTGAATTATTTCTTTTTTTTCTTAACTGAAGTTTTGGATAAAATGTGATGACCATTCATGTAAAGTGTCAGATCGTGCGTCTACAATGAACCTGACATTCTAGACCTCATCACCGCATGGCCCAAACTACAGATACTACAAATTTAACTCTTTTAATTTTCTGTCGGCACACTTGCACGAAGCACAATCGAATATCCATTTTTCATTTTCTGATACTTCTTTCGTATAATAAGTGATCTCACCTATTTTAACAGAGTGAGACAAATACGAAATTAGATGTTGTGTTGAAGAAAAAATCTGACGTAAAATCAATGCAATGCAGGTGTTAATCCCATATGACCAAAAAAAGTCCACGAAAACAAATTGAGGGAAGAAAAAGAAAGGAAAATGATCTTTAGAGTTTCATCATATCACCAAAGACAGACGATCAATTTTTCAACCTTATTACGCTCTACAAATCCGACAAGAAACTGAGGAAAAAATTTGAGCAGTAGCCATTAAAACCACCAAACCACATCAGAAAAACTACTTGAAATGCTTTTGCTTGGATTCATCTGTTGGATCATTATCAAGGCTTGAGAGAGAGGGCCAAACCAACCTTAGCATTCTTGTCAATAGCCTTAGTGTCAACTTCTCCAGAGATGGTGAAGAAGGACCTGGGTGTCCACTGGTGTTGAATGAGTGCATTGGCTATCCCGGCACTGTTAACACGTGCTTTCACCGTGGTCAAGGGGTCAAGTGAATGCTGCGTTCCCACGGTTATGGTGTTGACATTGGTAGAAAACTTGTGGTTCACTTCTGCTCCAACAGCGGTGTTGAACAGCGGATTAACAATGTGGTAGTACGAAGCGTTGACAGTATCTCCTTTGTCATTCCTAACAAACAAGAATAGTCAAAAGATATTCTTTCTATCAAAATTGATCAAAGGACCATCTTACATCCACAAATATCTCTTACAGGAATTAACTTACAGGGTAAGGGAGGCAATTAAATCATCCTTGGTGAAGTTAACTCCAGCATTGATCTTGGTGAAATTTCCTGATTTGGTGTCAAAGGAAACGTCAGTACCAAGGGCCAACGCATTGGTACCCATAACACCAGAGAAGTTGACAGTGGGGTTTTGAGTCAATCCCATGCTTGTGCTGATACCGGCATATTCATGCAAGTACTGAAGCTCAACCTGTTTGAAAGAGGAAGAAACCACCACCATACCATTATGAAGTTAGGGGAAGGCAGATCACATCAAAAAAATATATATAAACAAATACAGAGATGCTTGATACCTTGCCAGAGTTTTGGTCAGGGGCCCTGAAGCTGAAGATGGACTTCAATCCAGGTGCAGCCTCATCAACGGTGGCAGTGACCAGAACCTGAACCACATAGATAGAGGTGTTGGGGGTGAATAGATAAGATAATCTGATACAAAGAAAAGATAAAAGATGAATGTATCAAGGGGAAGGAAGGAATAGACATACGGTATTGTCAGTGCAAACTTTCAAATCGGTAGTGATGTTTCTTTGCTTGAGTTGAAGAGCAACATCTCCCAAGAGTGAGTCACGTTTCTTGGTTCCAGTTGAAGTAATGACCTTATATTGTAACAAGGCAAAGAAAGAAAGAGAAAAAGAAAGAGGTTTAACTTATGACAAGTAAAAAACAGAAGAAACACAATGCAAACTGTATCTCGTGAAACAAAAAGGAGTATCCAAGATTTGTGAGACTTTAAAGCTAATCAAAGTAGAAACACACACAGACACAGTAGAGAATGACCTCAATCAATTATCATGAAGTAACGCAAGAAAAGTAAAGTAAGTAGTGGGAGATGAGATGGAACTTACAACACCGGAAGGAGAGGAAGTGGTGATACTGAATTTCTGGTCGCTGTTGTGGTCCTTGTACAGCAGATCTGTCACCAAAAACCATATATATATAGAGAGAGCGAGACTCAATCGATACTTCCAAATCCAAAAATGAATCAAACATCATTTCGTATCTCATTTCAATTTGAATACACATATCTAGATTTTGATCGGAGAACTATATATGAAGGCAGAGTAGGTTTTTTTACCTCTGGCTTTTTTGCCGATGTCAGTGTAGAGACCTGGTCCTTTCCCCATCTTCGTCTCCTTGACTTTGAGAGAGATAGCTCGAGAGAGAATCGCAAGCACACGAAGAAGAAGACTCTACAGAACAAAACCCTCTATTGTGGCGTGCCGTCTATGATAAAACCCTAATTTTTATTCTTTTTTCAAAAGGCTAAATTTTATGAGCCGTAGGATCGTCACTCGCTCTGTCAGTTTCCCTCATCCACAGCCGTCCATATTTTTCATTCTCCATCAATCATTTCTTCTCCATTTATTACGGCGTCGTTTACTACTTAACCATTTTTTTTTAGTCTTCATTTTCCTTGGAATCAGGGAACGGTCTGATGGCATATTCCCTCAGGCTTTCTTCTTTGGATCTCTGTTGAGGCCCATTCGATTGTTGATGTTGACGACGCCATGTATTGATCATAAAATTATATCGCTATATATTTTTATTTTTACTAATCTGACCAAATACAACTTGGACTCTTACTAACAAAAAAAAAAAAAAAACAGTGTAGTTACTAATAACAAAAAAGTTGTAACGAATCAAACCATTGCTATATAGATATGTGTGTGCTACGATTTTTTCTCATTTTGAATATCATAAAAAAAATCAACCTCTAAGTTTTCTTCAACAGCTTGATAATATGTTTAATCGTAGACATAAACTCTTTCTCCTTCTCTGGAACCACCGAATGATACGCATTCTCCTTCCACGCTCTGTACAAAAACGATTCTTTCTCTACGAATATTGTAGCTTTGTTTGCGTTGCTCGTTCCCTTCTTGATAGTATCCGAAATTTCGTTGAGCAGCGATTCAGATTTCACCAATGAACTCAACTCCTCTTTCATATCATCTCCTTTTGATTCCTTCTTCAACGTTTTCAACTCTCCCAGCAGTTTCTTCGCATTCTCGATCTCTTTTGTAAGTTTGTCGTTCAGGAGTTCTCTTTCTTCTTCCCCTTTTAACGTTGTCAAGGTTTCGGGGTTTACATCGCGGAGTTTCACTAGCTTTACGTCTCTCGCTGCAGCCTCTTCGATGTTCCATCCCAATGCGATTACTAGCGTCACGACCAGACCAGGTAGTGTGATAATCTTTTTTGCCATATTGTATTGTTTCAAATTTGATTAAGGCAAATCTTCTTGTGTCATACTGTATATATATATGAGAGGATTGAAACTTATTTTCGTTGGTAGCCTTTACATGCAAAAATGTTTTCTAAAAGTAGAAGTTTTTTTTTTTGACATGTCTAAAAGTAGAAGGTGAATTTTGATATATTGATGTTCTATTACTGTGTTCAAAAAAAAAGTAAAGAAAAGATGTTCTATTACTAAATGCTAGTGTACTAAAATAAAATTTTAGATTTAGATTTTAATTAGAAAAATTGCGAAATTTCTGGATAACCAACTAAAGATGAGTATAACCGAGTCAATAAGACGCGTTGACCATCAATTCAAAGTTATATATGTATATTTATTTATGCACATTCTATTGTTAGTCACAGATTATAGTATAAAATAACATCGAAGACAAGAACTCACATCTCTGCTCACCTCTTTTCCTTTAACAAACTATTTGAATATAATTTTCAAATTTATTTGTTAAGGGAAATTAAACTGAGCTCTAGTAGTCATGGGAAAGATCTCCTTATTGCTTTTCGCCATGGCCCTTGTTGCCTCTCTCCACGTTTATGAAGCTCACCGCATGGGAAGATTCGATGAAGCACTTGAAAAAGACTTCCACAAAGCCGAGGCCCTGATCGAGGAAGACTTAAATGCCACGAAAAAGAGCATTCAAGGTTTGACATCTGAGATGAAAACCCTGAGCAAATCTGAAGAGATGTTAAATCAACTTGGAAAAGACTACAAAAAGGATATGGATGTAGCTCCTTATGGAAAGAAACTCAGAACATTCAGCAGGGCAGCAAAAAATGCCACGAAAGCACCACCTGCTAAAAACAAGAAACCTGCATCCGTAATCCAAACGATCTTGAAGGATTTTGGGCTAAACGGAGGGAGAGAATGACAAAAGATATAATAATTGGCGTTTCATTAATACTTTGATGGGTTTCAAGGAGGTTTGAACTTGTTTATGGAGTTAAGCTTTACAAGTGAGAGGAGCAAATAATTCCCCACATAGTATTTTAGTTACGTTGCACCGTATTGTAATTAATATGATTAAATGAAATATTACTTCTTTTGATATGTTTCTATACGAATCTTTTATTTTGATGGCGGCTTTCTGTCAGATTATAACCCAGTTGAACTGTTTTCTCAAATATTAATAGTAGTTTACATAAACCGGTGAAACGTTTTCTCAAATATTAATAGATGACAAATTGATAGTGCATGTGTCTTAAACTCTTAATAGATATAGTTACAGATAAAGATGATTTAGGGGTGATATATCCATCAAACATATAATCATGTGATCTTCAACATTATTAGTCTTGTAATAGTCATAAGAGATGTTCAACATCAAACCCACTGTTATAATGTTACTGATGCTAGTGCATACAAAACAACTACTTCTTCCATTTCAAATTCCGCTTTTTCTTTTCTACATTTCATTTCATGAATATAGAACCATGTTCGTTAGGCAAAGAACCGCCAATAGAAATGAATTTCCTGATGTTTTATAATTTTTGTTTTATAAAATGTCATTTTGTATTAAGTTTTGTATGCTTAGAACAGATTTTAAAAACAAATTTCAAGTTTATCTATTATTTGAACATATTTACTAGAGAGAAATAAAATTGTGCAATGCACTAACTAATAAAAATACAGTAAACGTTCTAATACGTTTCTTAGTATGTGTGAAAATAACTTACCATAAACATGCTGACTAATATTTTAGTTCGGAAAATTGAATTTTGGATATGAAACAAAGTGCTTATAGCATAATTTTGGTGCAATTGCATAGGCCTTTATAATATATCATGGTCCTCATAGACCTTGAAATATTTTTTGTATTGATTAAGTGTTGATTTATATGGTTTCTCTTCCCAAATGCTATCCATAAGTAGAAAAGCTTTTCTTAAATAGTTTTCTAAGCATAAAACTCTCTATATTAAAGTGAGTACACATTATCTTAATTTACATTATCTATATATATTATTTAACAAATATTTATTTATGTGAGTGATTGTGGTGAGTTATGTTGGCTCATCGCTAAATGTTACACGAAAAATATATAAATATAGGAATCTTATTTCTGTAATTTCCATAATGGAATGTTAGAACTTCGAAATTGGAAGGTTTTGAATAAGATGACTTCAAAAAAAAATGCGAATTTTATGGGTGGCCAAAGAAAACTAATAAACGAAGTTAATACCATTCGCTGACCATTAAAACAAGGTTACTATTTTTACGCACAGGTAAAGCTATAGATTCTTTAAGAAATGAACACACTAAAATATAGTTTGATCTACATCAAATTACGTTGAGGGAAAACTAATCGTTAAACATGGCAAAGATCTGCTTTGTACTTCTCGTTGTGGCTCTTATTGCCTTTCTACATGTCTCTGAGGCTGAACCTTCGAAAAAACGCGACGAAAAAGTACTTGAAGATGACCTGCACGAAGCAAAGGACTTGATCGAAGAGGACTTGAAGGAAAAGGAAAAGAACATCAAGAGCTTGAAAAGCGAGGTGAATATGTTAACCAAATCAGAGAAGATGTTGGATGACATCGGGGAAGCTCACAAAAAAGGTGAGAGTCTAGAACCTTACGGGAAAAAGCTCAAGAAATTCAACAGGAAGGTCAAGCAGGCACCAAAGGAAAAGAGAGGATCCGTAGTTCAAAACATTTTGAAGGATTTGGGATTAAACGGAGGGAGAAACTGAAACAATAACTAGGGTTTGATGGATGTTTTGATGCGTTTTAGGAGGTTTCAAATTGGCTTTGCAAATGAGATGAGCAAATATCTTTCCCATAGTATATATTTAATTAATTGCATCAATTGAATAATAAATCAACTGTAATACAATTTAATGTATTACTTATATTATCTATCTTTGTTCTAATAATTATTTATTAATATATGCATTGTAATATTATTACTTATAGTATCTAATCTGTCTTTGTGCTAATAATTTGTTAATTAGTTTACATTGTAATAGTTAAACTGAAAGTCTGATATAGCATATATACGTTTTAAAAGTTAGTTTGTAAAATGATATTTTTCTTAACAATGGCTCTTATGTCCATTCCGAAAACAAAAAAGGAGACAGCGATAAATCGTCTAACTCTTTAGTTTTCAAACGTTATTTATTAGCAGATAAAATTTATTTTTTTAAAATAATTAGTAGATAACTCTTTTAGGCCTCGCATTTTACCTGAATCTGAAGACCGACTTCGAAACCGATTCGAAAATCCTGGTTCGGTAGGAACCGAACCGATCTTTTATCCTATTGGATTTTGTCGTGGAGGACCAGCGGGTCTTGGACCGAACGAACCGAGACTTGAGTGGGGTATCCAAAACCCCAAAAAATAGTATATATATATATTATCGTTCTCTTATCTGGTTAGCGGTTCCTTCACATGCCAGTACTTGAAAGTCATATGGGAAGGTATTAATTAATACAATGATCAACAAGAACCATTTGTTTAACAAACAAAACACTTACTGTCTTTTGACAAACATCTTATACTGTTGGATCATGAGCCTAACAGTAATCTATTGCATTTCATATATAATTAGTCATGCACAATTAAACTGGATAAATTCATGAAGCAATCCAAGTAGAAAAACGGACGAAATTTGTATTAAACTTAAAACATGTTTTCTCCAAAAGAATTTTTTTTTGTAAATGAAAAACTTAAAACATGTTTTCTCCAAAAGAATTTTTTTTTGTAAATGAAAAACTTAAAACATGTTTTCTCCAAAAGAATTTTTTTTTGTAAATGAAAAACTTAAAACATGTTTTCTCCAAAAGAATTTTTTTTTGTAAATGAAAAACTTAAAACATGTTTTCTCCAAAAGAATTTTTTTTTGTAAATGAAAAACTTAAAACATGTTTTCTCCAAAAGAATTTTTTTTTGTAAATGAAAAAGTTAAAACTTAAAAAACAAAATAATAATTATAATAAAATATTCTTACATATAATATAAGTCATGGGTCATGTTACGTAACTGACAGAGCTGGAATCCCACTCGAGGTCACATGCATATGAATCTTTCTCACATGCATAATATAAAATTTGCAATTATATATATCATAAATTTCTTCAAGAGTTCATGGTTTTAGTCTCACCCAATTGGTTAGAGGGAGAAATTTGTTCGGAGTCAAGAGAGTGGTTTTGCTGTCTAACTTGGAACTTGACCACACACACAACCAATTGTCATGTTTAGACAACTTCAGAGAGTTTCTTTGTATAAATGAAAGAAATGTAGTTTATAAACTTTGTCAGGTTGGGATAAGACTCTTATCATAAGAGTCATAGACGGTTTGACAGATTATTCGAATGTATTCGTATTAACCTTTTGTACTGGCAACGCAATGCTTCTCACCTAGTCCAGTTTTTCGGTCACTAGCAAAAAAGTGTAAGATGATTTTATGATTAGCTTCAAGTTGTAAGCTCATGATCCATATACAAGTTGCTCAAAAAAAAAAATTCATTTATTAAATTATAACAACAAATTCCCACTATACACCAATGCTCTACAAACCCAAAAGAAACAAAGTAAAAGCCAACTTAAATTAAAAGATTAACAATACTTCCAAATATTCATATTCAAATAAGTGATGAATTGTTTCTTCTCGTGACGATGATGATGATAATGCCATGGTGGTGGTGCACTCGAGCAATATATAGGATCATGAATCAGTTGAATTGGTGGTTGTGGTTTGGGTCAGACCATCCCCAGTAACCAGCAGACGTCGTTTCATCAATGCCATTAAACATGTTACAGAAGCTCTCTTCTTGAACCATTTCATTATTCTGATGATGATCATCATGATTATGTGTAGATGACGGAATCGATGAAGGGAAAAGGTTTTTGATCGTGTTCACATGTGTTGTAGTGGTCTCTCTAGGAATCTCCAGATTTATGTCTGAGCTATTTTCTGTGCTTCCATTGTTGCTCCATGAAGCTTCTGCTTCCCTCTTTATTATGCTTGCTTCATTATAATCTTTGTTCTTTAAAGACATTACCTTTAACCATCAAATCAAATGTTGAGTTTTAGAATTTGGACAACAATAGTTCAGTGATGCACATGTAGATCCAAAAAAAGTTGCATTCACTTGTATGATTTCAATACTATGTGAATTTAAGTAAGACGTATTTTAATATATTGTTTGATATATCAAGAAAGATATTTAGAAAATGACTGAATATATACTTATAAAGTAAGATATAAAAACTTCTTTCATAATGATTTTTAATTTCTGTAAGGCTATAGAATTTATATATTTACTTGAGCTATTTTCGTGATATTTAATAAAAACATTTGAAAATCCCCAAAAGATAGTTAAATCAACTAGTATATATATATATTATCGTTCTCTTATCTGGTTAGCGGTTCCTTCACATGCCAGTACTTGAAAGTCATATGGGAAGGTATTAATTAATACAATGATCAACAAGAACCATTTGTTTAACAAACAAAACACTTACTGTCTTTTGACAAACATCTTATACTGTTGGATCATGAGCCTAACAGTAATCTATTGCATTTCATATATAATTAGTCATGCACAATTAAACTGGATAAATTCATGAAGCAATCCAAGTAGAAAAAAC
Source organism: Brassica carinata (assembly GCA_016771965.1). Classification (NCBI taxonomy): domain Eukaryota; kingdom Viridiplantae; phylum Streptophyta; class Magnoliopsida; order Brassicales; family Brassicaceae; genus Brassica; species Brassica carinata. The sequence goes on from CM028699.1 coordinate 64,539,492, forward strand.
GGACGAAATTTGTATTAAACTTAAAACATGTTTTCTCCAAAAGAATTTTTTTTTTTGTAAATGAAAAACTTAAAACATGTTTTCTCCAAAAGAATTTTTTTTGTAAATGAAAAACTTAAAACATGTTTTCTCCAAAAGAATTTTTTTTGTAAATGAAAAACTTAAAACATGTTTTCTCTAAAACTTATGAGATATCAGGTTCATTTTACTTTATTAATCTTGTAAACCAAATAACCCAAACAATGTCAAGCCAAAAGTTTGAAAAAAAACCTTTTCTACATATAATTTGTTAGATAAATGCATATATGTTATATACCTCAGCAAGGAGTTTCTTGTTGTGGGCAAGAAGAGAATCATTGTCCGACTTGAGAGAATCAAACTGTTTCTTGAGTGAATCATAGTCTCGTTCGAGCTGTCTAGTCTTCCACCTAGCTCTCCTGTTTTGAAACCAGATCGCTATCTGCCTAGGTTGCATCCCCAATGCTTTAGCTAGTTGTATCTTCCTCTCAGGATCCAGCTTGTTACCAAGCTCGAAGCTCTTCTCTAATACCTTAACTTGCTCTAACTGCAGCCTCTTCTTCTTTAAAGACATTACCTTTAACCATCAAATCAAATGTTGAGTTTTAGAATTTGGACAACAATAGTTCAGTGATGCACATGTAGATCCAAAAGTTGCATTCACTTGTATGATTTCAATACTATGTGAATTTAAGTAAGACGTATTTTAATATATTGTTTGATATATCAAGAAAGATATTTAGAAAATGACTGAATATATACTTATAAAGTAAGATATAAAACTTCTTTCATAATGATTTTAATTTCTGTAAGGCTATAGAATTTATATATTTACTTGAGCTATTTTCGTGATATTTAATAAAAACATTTGAAAATCCCCAAAAGATAGTTAAATCAACTAGTATATATATATATTATCGTTCTCTTATCTGGTTAGCGGTTCCTTCACATGCCAGTACTTGAAAGTCATATGGGAAGGTATTAATTAATACAATGATCAACAAGAACCATTTGTTTAACAAACAAAACACTTACTGTCTTTTGACAAACATCTTATACTGTTGGATCATGAGCCTAACAGTAATCTATTGCATTTCATATATAATTAGTCATGCACAATTAAACTGGATAAATTCATGAAGCAATCCAAGTAGAAAAAACGGACGAAATTTGTATTAAACTTAAAACATGTTTTCTCCAAAAGAATTTTTTTTTTTGTAAATGAAAAACTTAAAACATGTTTTCTCTAAAACTTATGAGATATCAGGTTCATTTTACTTTATTAATCTTGTAAACCAAATAACCCAAACAATGTCAAGCCAAAAGTTTGAAAAAAAACCTTTTCTACATATAATTTGTTAGATAAATGCATATATGTTATATACCTCAGCAAGGAGTTTCTTGTTGTGGGCAAGAAGAGAATCATTGTCCGACTTGAGAGAATCAAACTGTTTCTTGAGTGAATCATAGTCTCGTTCGAGCTGTCTAGTCTTCCACCTAGCTCTCCTGTTTTGAAACCAGATCGCTATCTGCCTAGGTTGCATCCCCAATGCTTTAGCTAGTTGTATCTTCCTCTCAGGATCCAGCTTGTTACCAAGCTCGAAGCTCTTCTCTAATACCTTAACTTGCTCTAACTGCAGCCTCTTCTTCTTCTCTCCAAGCATCATATGTGACCCATCGTCTGATAAATTTTCCTCATCAACAGATTGATGAGGATCATCTCGCATGTTCGTTAATGACATAGATCTGTTCATCATGTAGTTTCCTCCTCCTACTTACACCAACAAGGCAATAAAAGTTACTAACAAATTTTAATTATATATCTATGTGGAGAGTGAGAGAGGGAGATTAATACCATTGAAGGGATGAGGAGGAAGACAAGAAGGGAGCTGATCAGGGCTTATGTCTTCATGAAGTTGTTGGAACATAAAACCATGCTGAGGAAATGCCATCTCCAAATCTCAATCCTGCGCCTGCGTCTGTCGTTGGATCAAACACATGCAACCTGGAGTTTATATGCTTATAGTGGATTGGGAAGTTATGAACTATAGGAGTGTTCAAATGCTTATATTTTTTTTTTGTTTACAAATATGGAAATCAGGAATGAATCTGGAGTTTCTTGTGGATCTCATCAACCTCTCATATAAGAAGACAAATAGAGAGAGGAGAAACGGATCAAGTTAGGGAGGTTTCTAGGACCCATCCTCTCTTTTTAAAAAAATAAGTTTAAAGATTATGTTTATTATTCTATATATATTCTACTTCATGTATGTATAAACCCTTTAAACTTCCTAGGAATAAAAAAAGAAGAAAATTATTACTTCAAAAAGTATTTTAATAATTATGTAACAAATTTCTCTCATAGAGATGGAATATCATTATGGTAGATTCATGATTTCTTGATTCTTATCTATCTAAGGATGTTAAAATGGGTTTTAGTCTATAGGGTTAGCCCGGCCCGCATCATTTTTTTTTAACCCAAAACCCGGCACATTTTATATGGGTTAATATAGGGCCGGTTAACTTTACATACGGGCTAATCATAAAACCATTTAATTTTTTTTATGAAAACCGGCGACGTTTCTTTTTTTTTTCTCCAGCTTCATCGAAAGATCCCCTTTCTTCTCCACTTCTCCCCTTTCGTTTCCAGTCCTCTCTCATGATCCTCCGTTTTGTGTCCGCCGAGCAATCTCATCCTCTCTTTACAATCGGTGAGAAAATCGATCTAGGGTTCATGGGTCTAAGTTATTTGATTTAGGATGTGGGTTTCTGATTTAGGAAGTGGGTTTGTGACAATCGGTGAGAAAATTGCTGAAATCATCTTTAGGTTTGTGGGTTTGCATTTCGTGAGTTCTTAACACATGTTTTCGATTCTCCCTTAGGTTTCTGTTGACGTCTTCGTGGGTTCTTAACACATAAAACGTCTTTGTGGGTTCTTAGATGTCAGATTGGTTGCAGTTTTTTTTTTAGTTTTTTTACACTCATTAGTGTTGGTTCTGTTAATGATGACTCCATGTCTTCTTTTTCCACAAGCAAGAAGCATCAGAAATAAGAAGAAGAAAAGAAAAAGAGTTCGTTCATCTTTTATAGGTTTGCTAAAAATGTTTATGCGATGACTAACCTTTGTGGTTTTGTTCTTCCTTAGTTGGTATGATGTCTAGATTGGAAGTGTTAAAAACAGGATATCATGGTTCTTGAAATAATATTAAGATGATAGTATTTTTCTTGTTTTTAAAAACGTTAAATGACATTTTTATGATTGTCTTATACAAGACCAAAACATAATAACTTCTCTGTTGTTGAGTATAGGGTTTCTTCTGTATATATATGATATGTGGAATAAGTTCATAATATAGGCATGTTGTTGAACAAGTTCGTATACTATTAGAGATCATGTTGTTAAAGTAAGTTAAGAAGAAAACATAGTTCTTGGAGCGATCCTGTTGTTGAATGTGGACTTTCAACAGCTTGTCTAGGCAATCAGCAGCTTGTCTTGTTTGCGATTGTGTTAGGACCTTGTGTTATATACCCAACTTGGAAGTATAATTTTCTTCCATAAGCTTTTTTGGAGGAACAATGTGTGATGTGTTCTTCTTAGACTTTGAAGTTTGATTACAAGAACAATGTGTGATGTGTTCTTCTACAATGAAATTGCTTGGTTACTTGTGGTTTCTGCCACATCTTCTCTTTGTGGTTACTTGTGGTTTTTGTGCTTTCTTCTACAATGAAACTGTTTGGGTTTTCTTGTGGTTTCTTTGTGGTGATGAAATTGCTTGGGCTTTCTTGCGATCTTTGTGGTGATTAGGTTGCTAGGATCTTCCCTTAGCGGCTAGAAAGTTGATTTTTTTCTTCTTTTTTTATTGTAGGTTTTGACACCAGTGACGGACATTGAACATGTCTCAACAAAGTTCTCCCACTGATGCAATCGAGCAGAAAAATCAGGTTGATCATATACTTCTGCGTCCAGACGAATACATAGGATCAACCAAAGTGACTAGAGAAAACCTATGGGTTTATGAAGAAGAAGGTCATCTGGTGTATCGTGAGGTGACCAACGTAGCTGGGCTGTGCAAGATCTTCGATGAGATACTCATCAATGCTATTGACCAGAAAGATTCTAATCCTAACATGAAGTCTATCAAGGTGGAAGTCAATGCTGATAATAATATGATAAGTATCTACAATGATGCTTGTATTCCTGTGACAACTAAGAAGATTGGACCTCAAGGTTTAGAGTTTTTCCTGCCTGAGTTGGTTTTTGGGACATTGCGTACTAGCAGCAATTTCAACGATGAGGTTAAGAAGACCATCGGAGGACGTTCTGGATATTGTGCAAAGTTCACTAACATTTTTTTCCAAACAGTTCACCGTAGAAACTGCAGATGTGCAGAATTAGTACAAGTACACACATGTATTCCTCTTTTCTCTTCCTGTTGATTTGGATTCACATGTATTTGGTTTCTCATATGGTTTGAACTCATGTAATCTTTGTTTAGGTGTTTGAAAATAACATGAAAATGCGGAATGATCCCAAACTTGAAGTCTACAGGAATAGAAAAAATTGGACGAAAGTCTCCTTCATACCAGATTTAGAGAAATTCGGGCTGAACCATTTACACAAGGATGTTGTTGCATTAATGAGGAAAAGAGTGTTTGACATTGCTGGCTGTTGCAAGAAGGGTGATTCAAATGTAAAGTTCATGCTCAATGGAGAAGAAATCAGATTGAAATCCTTCCATGACTATGTTGGTCGATACCTTACTCCAGACAAGCAAATGTATGTTGTTCTATGAAAAATTCATTCTCAGTCTTCTATAAATAACATTGGTGTCTTGAACTTTGTTTTGATATTTTGAGTTTTGTGTGAATTAGGGTCCACGCTAAATGCGAAAGCTGGAAGATTTGTGTGTGTTTAAGTGAGCGAAAGTTTCAACAGGTATATAATTTTAATTCATATTAAAGATTTGAGTTTGAAAAAGGAAATTCTTAATGTGTTTTCTTATGTTATAAAGGTGAGCTTTGTCAACTGCATAGCCACAGCCAAGGATGGCTCACATGTTGAGTATTTGACTCGAAAAATCACAGAACACGTTGTGAATTATTTGAACAAAACTAATGAAGGTGCCAATGTTCAGCCCACTGATGTGAAGGAGACACTGTGGTTATTTGTCAACTGCTTCATTGAGAATCCCTCTTTTGCTCAAACAAAAGAGTCACTAACTACTGATTTAGGTGAACCATGCATACTTACTGAAGAGCAACTGGAAGAGGGTTTGTCTTTGTTTCTTCATTTTCTTTTGGCTATGCAACTTGATTCTGGCTAAGCATTCGTTTAACTTTTCTGTTTTATCTTTTTTTTTTCTTTGTCATAGTGGCAAAGATTGTGGGTAAGCATTCAGTTTTAAAGGCAAAAATAAGACAAGGAAAAGAGTTATCTGAAAGCCCCCAAGAGAAAGGAGTCCACGTTGAGAAATTAGAGGATGCAAACGAAGCTGGAGGGAAGAACTCCCAAAGATGTACCTTGATTTTGACTCAAGGCGAAGCTGCCAAAGCCCTAGCTGTAAGTGGGTTTGATCATAGACCTTTGTATTGTTAACTTCTTCTAATCCTGATGGTGCTTGAAATTGTTCAGATTGCAGGACTTTGTGTGGTGGGCCGTGACTTCTACGGTGACTTCTATGATTTCTTGATTCCCATCTATCTAGGGATGTTAATATGGGTTTTGGTCTATAGGGTTAGCCCGGCCCGCATCATTTTTTTAACCCAAAACCCGTCACATTTTATATGGGTTAATATAGGGCCGGTTAACTTTACATACTGGCTAATCATAAAACCCTTTAATTTTTTTTGTGAAAACCGGTGACGTTTCTTTTTTTTTCTCCAGCTTCATCGAGAGATCCCCTTTCTTCTCCACTTCTCCCCTTTCGTCTCCAGTCCTCTCTCGTGATCCTCCGTTTTGTGTCCGCCGAGCAATCTCATCCTCTCTTTACAATCGGTGAGAAAATCGATCTAGGGTTCATGGGTCTAAGTGATTTGATTTAGGATGTGGGTTTGTGATTTAGGAAGTGGGTTTGTGACAATCGGTGAGAAAATTGCTGAAATCATCTTTAGGTTTGTGGGTTTGCATTTCGTGAGTTCTTGACACATGTTTTCGATTCCCCCTTAGGTTTCTGTTTACGTCTTCGTGGGTTCTTAACACACAAAACGTCTTCGTTTCCGTATAGAGTCTCTTAGATGTCAGATTGGTTGCAGTTTTTTCTTTTAGTTTTTTTACACTCATTAGTGTTGGTTCTGTTAATGATGACTCCAAGTCTTCTTCTTCCACAAGCAAGAAGCATTAGAAATAAGAAGAAGAAAAGAAAAAGAGTTAGTTCATCTTTTATAGGTTTGCTAAAAATGTTTATGCGATGACTAACCTTTGTGGTTTTGTTCTTCTTTAGTTGGTATAATGTCTAGATTGGAAGTGTTAAAAACAGGATATCATGGTTCTTGAAATAATATTAAGATGATAGTATTTTTCTTGTTTTTAAAAACGTTAAATGATATTTTTATGATTGTCTTATACAAGACCAAAACATAATAACTTCTCTGTTGTTGAGTATAGGATTTCTTCTATATGTGGAATAAGTTCATAGTACAGGCATGTTGTTGAACAAGTTCGTATACTATTAGAGATCATGTTGTTGAAGTAAGTTAAGAAGAAAACATAGTTCTTGGAGCGATCCTGTTGTTGAATGTGGACTTTCAACAGCTTGTCTAGGCAATCAGCAGCTTGTCTTGTTTGCGATTGTGTAAGGACCTTGTGTTATATACCCAACTTGGAAAGTTGAAATGCGAAAATGGATTTAAGATGAGGAAGCTGAAACGCGAAAATGGATTTAAGATGAGGAAGCTGAACGATGATGTTGAAGAAGAAAACAATGAATCCTTACAGATGGAGTCAAACATCACACATGCAGAGGAGGCTGCGAATAAGCTTCCTGTAGTTTCTGAACCAGAAGCAGCAGCAGCTTTTGTGCCTCATGCAACCAAGCCCGAAACTACTGAAGGTAGTCTTTTTCCTTTCATATTATCTGCGGTTTTGTGATTAAGCTATAAGTTTTTTTTTTTCTTTCTAAAAAGGTTACTGAGGTTTGGGGTGTTAAGCATGGAAAGTTGCTTTTATTTTTTGGAGTGCAGAGCTGTTGTATTGAATCAAAAGCTAAAAAGTTATCAGATTATCTATCACTCAGGTTTTGAGCTACGATGATCATGTTTTTTCATCCATATTTTGACATTTTGTTTTGTTTTTTACAACGCATGTGTTAATAAGAAGATGCTCAGAAAGTGTGTGCCAGAGAACAGTTGTATAAGCTATGTGGTGTGAGGCATTGGAAAGCACCAATGTATTTCTTCAACGAAGACGGCCCTGACCATAAGAAATTGCAAGGGGGGATATGGTTTCTGCAGTCTCTCTTACATTTTGTATTTTTTTTTTTTTGAAAAAAACATTCAAATTAAATTCTTTTAGCATTAACATGGCTTGTTCTTGTTCAGATTTAAAGTTAAAGTCAATGTTGAAATCAAGGAAGTATCTGGGATAACGTTTCTGGAGTGTTTCGGGGATCCATGCGGGAAGAAGAAAATAGGAGCTGAGCAGGCAGCAGAAGCAGCGCTTTGGTTTCTCAAGAATGTGGGTCATACCCTTCAAACTGACAAAGTTTCGGGGTTAGTACAAAAAGGGTTTTTAGAATCTGGTAACATGAGCAAGTAGTCTAGTTTTGGCTCATGTTGTTAATTGGCTTTCAGCTGGTTTAGCATTTGATAGAAGCTCTACCTGCCTATAGACCAATGGTCTTTGACTTCATTGAGTAATTATGTTATTGCAGAGTGTAGTTCGTTGAGAGCAAACCCCCGTATCAAACGAAGCCCAAAAAGTTGTTAAAAACAAATCAAACCAAGCCCAAAGATAAATTTATAAATCAATCGCTTCTTCCTCCACCACCCAAATCATATGAGAACCACAAAGCCCATTAGCAAAGTCGACTGTTCACAACACTAGTCGCTGCCGCAAATGACCAGACCAGACCAGTAAGAGCAAGTCCATCTATTAGAACCTCTAATGGATTTTTAAGATTAAATTAATAATAAATAAGATAATTTGAGAAATTAAGAACCTTAGTTAGTGCAATTTATTTTTTCTTCCTCCAATGGGAGAACCTTATAGCGGTTCTTAAATTTTTTTTTTAAAGCAGAATGATATTAGAAGAAGAAGCCATATAGAAGAAGAATGGTTAGAGAAACAAAGTTTTGGTAAGAGAAACAAATGGCAAGAGAAACACAATTTTAACATTAGGAAGAGAAAAATAGAAATGAAGCAAATGGTTTTCATAACACGAAGTCATATTGCAAAGCTTTATAAAAAAAAAAAGGAAACAGAACCTGTGTTTCTTCTCACACGTTGGCCACACATTAACGTGAACCAAGCTTTAAAACGTTTTCCCCTCTTCAAGATGTAAAGCTTCTTTATCTTCTTGTCCTCTTCAATTTCTTATTGTCTTTTTTCTGTCACATGTGGTCTGGTTTTTGTCTTGGCTCCACCTGCAAAAACTGATGAGAAACGTGGGATAACTGATGAGAACTGAAACAACTTGCATTAAAACTCATACAGTCATAAACACATAAACTCATTGATAATGAACAGGCGTTGATATTAGTTGTCTTAGCCTATTAAACAATGAGCACAGACCCGATAACATAGCAAATAACCAAAACTAGTAACACTGGGTTCTCAGAGAGTAATACTGCATGGTTACCTTCTTGTGGAAGACGGGTTTGGTCTGACCACCATAACCAGATTGCTTGCGGCCATAACGACGTACTTGAACCAACTGGAGCCGCACCAGAACGACTCTGCAGGGGAAGGAACATATCAATTAGCTTTACACCACATTGATTGCATCAGAAAAGAAATACCACATTGTTTCAAACCAAACTCGTTATCAAAATTATTATCAAAATTTTAGGGTACTAACCATTGGAGACTTCTGAGCAGAGAGGGGCAAGGACTGGCTCATAAGAACTAAGAGCTTCGTCTTCTCTGATAAAAGAATCTGCAGAAGGAGAAGAAAAACAGAGCCATGAGTGATGAATCAGAAATACAAAAGATAAGGTGGGGTGTCTTGAGATGATTTAAAGAGATTTTTTGATACACACGCTTATATACATACAAGTATATTGACGAATGAAACTATGAAAGAGATCAAGTGGATTTAAAATAATAATTTTGCATCAGAAAAGAAATACCACATACTTTAAACACTGATCAAGAACATTCCTTTGATATATAGATCTATTCGATACACAACAAGCTCAGCTTCTAAGCAAGACCCTAAACAAAATCAGTAAGATAAAAGGTGAGAGTTTTCTTCACTTACAGGGTCCAAGGAGAAATTGTCTTTGAATTCATCTTCGACTTCTTCTCTTTCTCTATCGTTCTTTCATTTTTTGAGGATCTTCGGTGAAACAAAACAGATTCGTCTTTCAATCTAGACAGAGATGATGGAGTGATCGAGATTGGATGAGGAAGATGGAGTGATCGAGATCGCCAGAGAAGATGTGGTGATCGATATTGGAAGAGGAAGAGACAAGAAGCGATTACGGCAAAAAAACCCCATCGAAAGAGAGAGACGAACATAAAATGGGAGGTCCATTCACCAGATGACACGTAATGGTCTCTTACCAACTCTAAAACCTCTATATTAAACACCTGTTCTCTTAATTTTGTCCCTTTTTCATTTAACTTTTTTTGGCTTTTGGTAAGATCTTCTCTTAAGACCCTCCCGATGGAGGTGGTCTAACAGAGTAAGAAATACTTGAAATATACAAATCAATCGCCTCTTCCACCACCACCACCCACCCATGTGTCTCTTTTAGCTTATACCCCGAGTTTTGATTATAAAACGGTATAGATAGATAGAGTCAAGGAGAGTCACACGATTGAGAAGCGAAACAACGAAAGAGACGGGGGATGAAAGAGCGGATAATTAGTTTGGAAGAGAAAATAGAATGATCCAATAAGTTTCTCATTTTCAAAAACGCTATTAAAAACGTTGAAAATCAATTTTTAGCGGTAAAAAGCGTTTTGGATCGCCTTGTGATTGGGACATAAAGAGAATCGACAAAGTTAGAAACGTAACCATCGACGATGAATCCACAAGCGGCCCATCCCGAACCTGATTCCGAACCTCCTCCGACGATACCTTCGAGTCCTCGGACACCGAAGATGAAGGTAAGTTCCAAACTGAACCGATGGTCCATGGGCCGAGCTTTACGATCCGGTGCTGTTAAGATCGACCGTCAGACTCATCGTACCGATCACAACGACGCACCTTTCCGTCAAGTAACGGCGACGGAGGAGGCTGATAGAAAGACGTCTGCGATTGAGGACGTTTGTAGAGATGACGTGGCGGCAAAGTCGATATATATGGTTTCAGACGGGACAGGGTGGACGGCAGAGCACTCCGTTAACGCAGCGTTGGGGCAATTCGAGGATCCATTGGTCAATCGTGGCTTTCCCGTTAACACACATCTCTTCTCTTGGGTAATTACTATTATTGATTTTTTTTTTTGATTTCTATTGGCTGAGAATTTTAATTATTGATTTCTATTGGCTGAGAGCTTTAATCATTGATCATAGGAGTAAAAAGGAAATGATCTTTTAAATATAAGTTGTATGTGTTTTTGGTTTGGGGATTGGTCAGGTGGAGGATGAGGAGAAGCTATTAGAGATAATCAAGCAGGCAGCGAAACAAAAGGCAATGTGTTTCTACACTTTAGCCAATCCTTCTATGTCCAAATCCGCAAAAGAAGCTTGTGATCGTTGGGGAGTGCTTTCGGTTGATATATTGGGACCAATCATCCAAGGCATTGCGTCTCACTTGGGTGTTTCTCCATCAGGTCTCACCCGTGGAGCGGCAGGTAGGGTCAAGACTCTCAACGATGCGTATTTCAAAAGAATCGAAGCCATCGAGTTTACCATCAAGCAAGACGATGGGACTTTACCCGAGAACTTAGGCAAGGCTGATATCATTCTTGTCGGTGTTTCCCGGACTGGAAAGACGCCGCTGTCCACTTATATTGCTCAGAAAGGGTACAAAGTCGCTAACGTACCGTTTGTGATGGGAGTTGAACCGCCCAAGACGCTTTTTGAGGTTGATCCGAGGAAAGTTTTTGGTTTGAAGATTCAACTTGTTGTACTTCAAGCGATAAGGAGGACAAGGGCTAAAACGTTAGGCGTGGATAGGGAAGGAGAGAACAGATACTCGGGCTTTGATCTTGTTCGGAAAGAGCTTGATTTCGCATCAAAGATCTATGCCAAAAACCCTGGATGGGCGGTCATAGGTAACAAACACACACTCACTTTGAACACAACATGCTGCATTTTTCCATCATTTAATATCATCATTGTTATTCTTTGGGGGTTGCAGATGTGACGAATAAAGCGATTGAAGAAACAGCAGCTGTGATTCTGCGGCTTTATCATGACGGTAGCGACAGTAGTACTTCTGTGCCTTGTATCTCAAAACGCTTCTAAGCTCACTCCTCTCTCCCTTGGGTAGGAGAATACAGTATGGTGTACTACAACCCTAGGCGGCTGTATTTTGTTTACTCAAACTTTGTATTTTTAAAAAACACTTTCATGGAAACAATCAACTGATGTAAGAGGGTGAAAAAGTAATGATTATGAAATTACTCTGAATTTCTTTTAGGTTTATATTCAAAAAAGTTTGGCATGTGATTTACCAATTTGCAGCAGAACATGCTACAATATATGTAAAACATGGATAAGTATCATCAGCAGTTAGTTGAAAGGTTGCATAAACAAGGATAAATATCATCAGCAATTAGTTGAAAGGTTGCATTCAACGTGGATATATGTTGTAGCATGGTTGACACACGTTTTTTGTCTTCATTCAGGAATTTTTCTAGAGCTCTGTACGTTGATCTGGTAAACTATTTCTATTTGATTATGAAATTTTATCTATGCTTGCTAGTTAATATATATGTTCATCCACATGATTAATAGGATATATTAATACATGACGCCACCTAACGAAGGTTAATGATTGGAGGAACATGCAAATAAACATTACGGGGATTGGGGAATCTATAATGTATGAATATATGCATGTGGGATCAAATAATTGTTGGCGAGATAACGTCCAGGAATTAAACATTTCATTGACAAATATTATACGTGTTTACTTAATTGTTTGCGATAACGTCCAAGAATACAAAAGTTCATTCAACAAAGATTATATATAGAAAAAGTATATATACAATTAAATTTAATTGAATTCGTTCAAGTGTCAGTATACTACCGATACCGTCCCTAGCTAAAAAGATTGATTATACAGTTTATGTTTGCATCGTGCGTCTCCTCGTCGCTAATGATTTAGACTTAACAAAAGAGCTGACATTGTTCGGTAACTTGTATTGATTCACAATTATCGTTATAGACATTCTAACAGCGTGTAAGTGGTGCAACTGAGGGGAGACTATTGATTTCATAAAATGTTTTTTTTTTTCAATCCTTGGTTAACAGTTAACAACATACGTTAACAAAAAAAAACATACGTTAATTCTAAAATCATTCTTTTAGGAAATTGAATATAGATGAATCATACTTCTTAGAATTATTTTCTAGCATATCTTATCAGTTTTAATTAAAAAATTAGAAAATCTACAACAATATATTAGCATGCTTTTAATAGAAAGGCATAATACTCATGTTCTATATGGTTCTGGTTGCTATGTCTATTTATGTTTATATATTTTCATATTTTCCTCTTGTAAGTAGGAAATTTTCAGTTCGGTGTCAGCATATTATTCTTGATTACTATATATTTTGTCTGTAATATCTTAATTTATTATACATTATCTACACACGAAATTTACAAATTTATAAACCCAATTTGTGTTTATTGGGATTTTTTTTTTTTTAAATTAGGCAGCCATTTGTTTCTGGTGGCAGTATACATCAAGCAATACGTAACAGAAACATAAGTATTGTATATGCAAACATGCATAACAAATACTAGACACAAAGTACGACTTTTGTCAATTTGCCTTTTCTTTTTTTTTACAAACAATGATTGATCATAGAACAACAAAAATACAACAAGCATTCCACCGCAGACCATTGATAGTCAGCTACATTTTGTTGTTAATTAATATCAATGTTCTAACCACAAACTCTTATAATATTCCAGTTTCAGTTTAGACTGCTTACATAATTGAGTATAAATAACTCCAACATCTTCATCAACAATCCATCATCAATCGAGTAAAAAGCAAAAGCTAAGGGTCAATCTAAAAAATGTCTGCATCTAAGCGATTAGCTGTCTCTTGCTTTCTCTTAGTGTTGTTGCTAGCAGAAGCCAATGCAAAAGGCTTGAAAGTAGGCTTCTACAGCAAAACATGCCCACATGCAGAGGGTACTGTTAGAAAGGTCGTGTTCGCTGCGATGAAGAAAGCTCCTACACTTGGTGCTCCTTTGCTAAGAATGTTCTTCCACGACTGCTTCGTTCGGGTATGTTTCTAAAGTGACTCATGACTTTTCTAAATCGAACGATCGCGTCTAGCTAATGAGTAAACCATAATCAACAGGGCTGTGACGGATCAATTTTGTTAGATTCATCGAACAATCAAGCCGAGAAGAATGCGGTTCCTAACCTAAGTCTTCGAGGGTTTGGCATCATAGACGATTCCAAAGCGGCTCTAGAAAAAGTGTGTCCTGGCATAGTCTCTTGCTCTGATATCTTAGCCCTCATCGCTAGGGACGCAATGGTTGCAGTAAGTAATCTTTACATTAACCTAAAATTTTACACAAAAAGTTATCTGAATTATTATATATTAATAATATATATATACGTTGACTTTATAGCTTGAAGGACCAACGTGGGAAGTTGAAACGGGAAGAAGAGATGGTAGGGTTTCTAATATCAGTGAGGTCAACTTGCCATCACCTTTTGATGGCATCACCAAGCTTATCACTGATTTTCGCACAAAGGGACTCAACGAGAAAGATCTAGTCGTTCTTTCAGGTACGGACAAGTGATTGATATATTACTCCTAGCTTAGGTTGATCACGAATGAATTGTATTAGTGAAAATATGTATGTTATTTGTGTGTTTCTAAAGGTGGACACACTATTGGAATGGGACACTGTCCTCTGATGTCAAACCGTCTTTACAACTTCACCGGAAGAGGAGACAGCGACCCAAGTTTGGACTCGGAGTACGCCACTAACCTCAGGAAGAAATGCAAGCCGACCGACACCACGACGGCTCTAGAGATGGATCCGGGAAGTTTCAAGACATTCGACGTGAGCTACTTCAAGCTAGTGGCTAAGAGAAGAGGGCTATTCCAGTCGGATGCTGCTCTATTGGACAACTCAAAGACCAGGGCTCATGTCTTGCAGCAGGCACGTGGGTCAACCTTCTTTCATGACTTCGGTGTCTCTATGGTGAAAATGGGTCGGATCGGAGTTCTTACGGGTCGGGCTGGGGAGATCCGTAAGGTGTGTCGTGTTCGTAACTAAGAGATTATTTAAAAAATGGAAAACATCTCTCGGCGAGTTTAATTCATATATGGTTTGCTTCTCTATTTGCTTAAAAACGTTAATTAAAGTGTGATTTGTGTTTCTTGGGAATAAATTAAAGATAAGCCATGTATTCTCCTTCAAATTATAAGAAATGATTTATATTAATAATAAATCTCAGATATCCCCATCAAGGTCCTCCCATGCATATTCTCGCATTCGTCCACGTCTGTCAACCATATATAAAAAGTATATTTAATTATTTGAAAAATAAAATGAAAATCGCTCGACTCTTGGTATCAGTAAATTTGGACGGCTCAGATTGCTTCGGGTACAGGGAAATCTCGAGGAATAAAAAGTATGTGGCGTAGATCAGCTGCCTAATCCCAATGCTTTTTGTAATAATAGAAATAAAAATATAAATTTCGGCTCGTGAATCACGCGATGGTATTATTTGAGAGTTTATGGTTATCTCATCGTGGCCCCCACCATTTGGGCAAAAATTTTCCATTACACGACTCTGTTTTTTGTTTGATTCCATCTCGTCATTTCACTCACAAAGCTCTCGTCTTTCTCGCTACTCTCTGTCAAAATCTTTCGGTCTTTGGCTCATCTGGATGAAACCTGTCGGAATTTCTGTGTGATCTCATCTGCTCATCAATTCAAAATAATATTTTTCAGTGAGGCAATTTGTCGAACGAGTGAATGGCATCATCAGTTGCTGACAGCTCTTTCCCTCTTCTGTGTCAAATCAAGACTTACCGTCGCGTCACTTCCTCTACGCTGAGGAATTCGAGTCTCGTCCGAGTTTCTTCTCCTGATTTGGCTTCTGGGTCGCTGTCATTTCGTCGCCGGAGCTTCGTACTCGGACATCGATGGAAGTTTGCTAGGTGCGTGGAAGCTACGGGCTCAGATTCTTCTGGAGCTGCGAGTGGAGATGATGAGCAGGAGGATGCGCTTCAAGCTACCATCGACAAGAGCAAGAAGGTTCTTGATATGCAAAGAAACCTCCTTCAGCAGGTTAGTTAGATCCATCCTTGAAATTCGCACTGAGCTTGATGGAACTTCATTATCAAAGTCTAATTCTTTTTCGCCTTCAATGTGAGGATTATTAGGCCAATGAATTGCTTTGTAAAGATTGAACAATTCCATCTTTTTACACTGTGATCAGTTAGTGAGAGTGTTATGAAAATATGGTGATTGATTGTGCAAGCATCTCTGGGAACTTGATGCTTAACTCTGCTTTGGAGGCTGCTCTTGGGTAGTTTTAGGATTACAAGTATTGAATTGTTCTTTGACATATGTGTTTTAAGATTATTTCACTTCATCTATCTTGTGACTCTTCAGATTGCTGAAAGGAGGAAGCTGGTCTCATCTATAAAAGACAGCACTCCTAACTTGGATGATGGCAAACCTTCTCCTAAAGAAGATGCAAATACTGATGATGCAACTAAGAAAGATAAGATGGAAGGAGACAGGAACGGTAGTGTTAGCTCAAGCAGCTATGACAAGTCATCTCTGAACAAAGAACCAGAAGCTAAGACTTCACCTCCCCTGAAGAGCAGCAAACAAACCTCAGCGTCTGCAAAATCTCCTGAGAAAGAGAAACCATCCGGTGTAGCCAATTATGGGAAACCTTGGTCTAGCGTTGTAGCCTCCAGTGCGGATCCTCCTTATAAGCCATCTTCTACTGTAACCTCTTCGAAGAAAACTTATGATCCTGAAACTTCCCTGGAAATCCGAGTAAATCTCCCGCTGGTGCATTTTGGTCAGACCCACTACCGTCTTACCTGACTAAAACACCTGAAACACCAAGTATAAAGACAGAGGAGTACATGGAAACAAAAGAGGAAAAAACACATGAAGAAGCCAGTAGTGATACTAATGATCCTGTGAGGGACGAAGAGAAGCCGCCTCCACTGGCCGGAGCAAATGTCATGAATGTGATATTGGTAGCAGCAGAATGTGCTCCATTTTCCAAAACAGGTAATTATTGTTGTATTTGATCAATTGTGGGGTTTTGTATTGCTCGTCCATAAGTAGGCTTCTCTCGGAGTACACAAGCTGAAGACTATGTGATATTATATAGGTGGCCTTGGAGACGTAGCTGGCGCTTTGCCAAAGGCTTTAGCTCGGCGTGGACATAGGGTTATGGTAATATTTATTACATAGTGCCTTTCTCGTGTTGTATAAGTTCTCTGGTTGGTTATGGACATTTTCTTTATTTTTTGGTTAGGTTGTGGTTCCTCGGTATGCAGAGTATGAGGAAGCTAAGGATGTAGGGGTACGGAAGAGATATAAGGTGGCCGGGCAGGTATAACAGCTGTTTTAATGTATCAAAATTTATAATTTTCGTTCTTGTTCATTTATAATAATTCCTTAACAACGACATTTGAGGTAGAGAAAATTTCATATTGAGTACACATTACTGCAGGATATGGAAGTAATGTACTTCCATGCATATATTGATGGTGTGGATTTTGTTTTCATTGATAGTCCTGTGTTCCGGCATCTGAGTAATAACATTTACGGTGGAAATCGACTTGTAAGACTATTTGATTCTCCCTCTTCTTTACCAAATTATCAGTGTCAGCCTACCTGGTTGTACTAAGTATGTTTTTGTGAATGCAGGATATCTTGAAGCGGATGGTTTTATTTTGCAAAGCCGCTGTTGAGGTAAACCTCTGTTCCAAGATCGTTAGCGTGAATGGATATTTTGTTTTCTTCTTAGACCAACCAAGTTCGGATTCTTGGGACTTTTGTCAGGTTCCATGGTATGTTCCTTGTGGAGGTGTTTGTTATGGAGATGGAAATTTAGCTTTTATAGCAAATGATTGGCACACTGCTCTGCTACCTGTCTACCTGAGAGCCTATTACCGAGATCACGGATTAATGAAATACACACGCTCTGTTCTTGTAATCCATAACATTGCTCACCAGGTTAGCATGTCTCAAAAAGAGTTATTTACTTCAATCTTATATCCAGAGATCTATGCATAACCTACTCTGGTTGTAAATTTTAGGGTCGAGGACCGGTAGATGATTTCTCATACGTGGATTTACCGGGCCATTACTTGGATAGCTTCAAGCTGTATGACCCTGTGGGAGGTGAGCACTTCAACATTTTCGCAGCTGGTCTTAAAGCTGCGGATAGAGTTCTCACTGTTAGCCACGGATACTCCTGGGAGGTTAAGACCTTGGAAGGAGGCTGGGGTCTCCATAACATCATTAATGAAAACGACTGGAAATTTAGAGGAATTGTGAACGGTATCGACACAAAAGAATGGAACCCGAAGTTTGATATTCAATTGCACTCTGATGATTACACAAACTATTCCTTGGAGACTCTTAACGTTGGTAAACCCCAATGCAAAGCTGCATTACAGAAAGAGCTCGGTTTACCTGTTCGATCTGACGTTCCCCTGATCGGATTTATCGGAAGATTGGATCACCAGAAAGGTGTTGATTTGATAGCTGAGGCGGTTCCATGGATGATGAGCCAGGATGTTCAGCTGGTTATGTTAGGCACAGGGAGACCGGATCTTGAAGAAGTCCTCAGACAGATGGAGCACCAGTACAGGGATAAAGCTAGGGGATGGGTTGGTTTCTCGGTCAAAACAGCTCACAGGATAACAGCTGGTGCAGACATTCTGCTGATGCCTTCGAGATTCGAACCGTGCGGTCTAAACCAGCTCTATGCTATGAACTATGGAACAATTCCGGTGGTCCATGCAGTGGGTGGGTTGAGGGATACGGTTCAACAGTTTGACCCGTATAGTGAAACTGGTCTGGGATGGACATTTGATAGCGCGGAAGCAGGTAAGCTGATTCATGCTTTAGGAAACTGTTTGTTGACGTATAGAGAGTATAAGGAGAGTTGGGAAGGGCTTCAGAGAAGAGGGATGACGCAAGATTTGAGTTGGGATAATGCTGCAGAGAAGTATGAAGAAGTTCTTGTTGCTGCTAAGTATCAATGGTGAGAGTTAATAAAAAGTTCGTTTTACTTTGACTGTCTATAAAGGAATCGGTCTTTTGGAATTGTTAAGAAGCATAGTTTTGTAGATTTAGTGAAAAAATACATTTTGGCAACTTATCATATGCTTTGTAAGCTCCTTGTGGAAAAAGCTCTAGCTATTGTAATCTCTTGTGCTCTCTCTAATATTGCAATAAAACAGTACTTAAATAGATTCAGAAAAGATGGGAGCAAAGCAGCTGAGGAAGTTCTATAGATTTTGCTACTATTGAAATCAATGTTGATGAGCTTGTGTTGACACCATTTGAGGTGAGAAGATGAGAGACCAAAGACATTTGTTTCAGTTTTACTGTTTTTTTTTTGAACGACCGTTCAGTTTTACTGTTTTTTTTGAACGACCGTTCAGTTTTACTGTTTTTTTTGAACGACCGTTCAGTTTTACTGTCAAAGATCCACAAAGTCTATTCCATTCAGATCTACATTAGCCATAAAGTTATATAAAACTAGAATTCCTTATATATATTAAACTAAAAGTCACTAAAGTGACTTTTGCTTATGTTGATCATTTGTGAAGTTTTAACAAAATTGTTACAATTTCCTTGGTCGAAATTTTTTAAATTTGTTGATTTAAAAAATGTTTTGTATTTAAGTCAAATAATATAGTGAATAATGTAATGTTATGATTGAAAAAAAAAAATTCGAAGATGGATATTTGATTTGTCTTATTATTTTGAGGGAAAATAAATATTTTGCAAAAAAAAATTATGAAAACATTAGCAAAAACTAAGTAAAAAGAACGAAATGATAACGAGAAATAAGATGAGATCAAGAAGATGCATAATATGTGTTGGAGAAATGTGGTAGTTACATATATAATTCTGCAAGTATTTCTTATAACTAAATATTCATCAATTACTTTTACGTCAAATTTATGAAATATTTTATATATAATATATATTTCATACAATATTTTATCCGCGAATTCATGGGCGGTAACTAGTAATCATAAGAAAAGGTTGACATATGGTTAAGAGTAATAACTAATAACTAAGGGGCATATTTTAACATCTCGGTTCGGATCTCCAATAGGCACGGACCGGTCCTGGGTAGACTGGTGGTACCCTGGACTGGTGGTGGGACTTCTAGTGCACTGGGCAGTGCAAAGAAGAAAAAGAAGAGACAGATTATCATGATTTTAGACCACTATAGAGATAAAATTGAGAGACGAGTTACTTTTCAACGACTATTATATAGCTAGCTTATATAGTAAAAGAGAAAACCCTAAGAGCAAGTCCATTGGTTAGAGACCCTTATGGGTTCTAATGAATAAATTAGTAGTTAATCTTGTGATTTGAAAAGTTTAGAACCCTTGGTAATATAATTAATTTTCTCATCATCCAATGGGAAAACCTTATTGAGGTTCTTAAAAAAAATTTAAGTTTTTTTTTTCTTTAAGTTGAATGATTGGATACATGGAATATGAAAAAGAATACATAAGCAAACTCTTTCTATAACATTTTGATTTGGATTTATATACTTTGCCAAGACTCATAGAGAGGAATGTGTTGAAGTACCTTCAAACTCACGTTCAATAGCATCAACCATACTTTTCCTACTTGCCAAAAACATGTAAATAGACTGATTCAGAATACATTAGAAACAAACATGGAACATATCTTATACAGATGTAAGAGGGAAGAGTGTTTTATGGTGGTCATCATGATCTTTGCCTTCAGTTGAATCACTAGCCTTTCGCTCTCCAAGACCTTTGTAGCAGCTGCAAGTAAGAACATATATGTTATCTACTCAGATCAAAGACTTTTGTTTCAGTTTTACTGTTTTTTTTGAACGACCGTTCAGTTTTACTGTCAAAGATCCACAAAGTCTATTCCATTCAGATCTACATTAGCCATAAAGTTATATAAAAACTAGAATTCCTTATATATATTAAACTAAAAGTCACTAAAGTGACTTTTGCTTACATGTTGATCATTTGTGAAGTTTTAACAAAATTGTTACAATTTCCTTGGTCGAAATTTTTTAAATTTGTTGATTTAAAAAATGTTTTGTATTTAAGTCAAATAATATAGTGAATAATGTAATGTTATGATTGAAAAAAAAAATTCGAAGATGGATATTTGATTTGTCTTATTATTTTGAGGGAAAATAAATATTTTGCAAAAAAAAATTATGAAAACATTAGCAAAAACTAAGTAAAAAGAACGAAATGATAACGAGAGAAATAAGATGAGATCGAAGAAGATGCATAATATGTGTTGGAGAAATGTGGTAGTTACATATATAATTCTGCAAGTATTTCTTATAACTAAATATTCATCAATTACTTTTACGTCAAATTTATGAAATATTTTATATATAATATATATTTCATACAATATTTTATCCGCGAATTCATGGGCGGTAACTAGTAATCATAAGAAAAGGTTGACATATGGTTAAGAGTAATAACTAATAACTAAGGGGCATATTTTAACATCTCGGTTCGGATCTCCAATAGGCACGGACCGGTCCTGGGTAGACTGGTGGTACCCTGGACTGGTGGTGGGACTTCTAGTGCACTGGGCAGTGCAAAGAAGAAAAAGAAGAGACAGATTATCATGATTTTAGACCACTATAGAGATAAAATTGAGAGACGAGTTACTTTTCAACGACTATTATATAGCTAGCTTATATAGTAAAAGAGAAAACCCTAAGAGCAAGTCCATTGGTTAGAGACCCTTATGGGTTCTAATGAATAAATTAGTAGTTAATCTTGTGATTTGAAAAGTTTAGAACCCTTGGTAATATAATTAATTTTCTCATCATCCAATGGGAAAACCTTATTGAGGTTCTTAAAAAAAATTTAAGTTTTTTTTTTCTTTAAGTTGAATGATTGGATACATGGAATATGAAAAAGAATACATAAGCAAACTCTTTCTATAACATTTTGATTTGGATTTATATACTTTGCCAAGACTCATAGAGAGGAATGTGTTGAAGTACCTTCAAACTCACGTTCAATAGCATCAACCATACTTTTCCTACTTGCCAAAAACATGTAAATAGACTGATTCAGAATACATTAGAAACAAACATGGAACATATCTTATACAGATGTAAGAGGGAAGAGTGTTTTATGGTGGTCATCATGATCTTTGCCTTCAGTTGAATCACTAGCCTTTCGCTCTCCAAGACCTTTTGTAGCAGCTGCAAGTAAGAACATATATGTTATCTACTCAGATCAAAGACTTTTAAACTTTGAGCAATGGTGATTTAACATTTTTCTACTTCTGTTATTTAGAACAAAAATAACGAGTTTCAAATCTTAATTATTACATTTATGCTTACTGCCAATGAAACGACAAACCCAAATTTAAGTGATTTTCCATTAACAAACTCATTAGCCACCACATATTGGAGGTATGATGGCTAACTCATCTCTTTGCTTAACAATGGCTGAATCCGTTGTATATTCCTCGTTCAAAGCAAGTACCACACAGCCACGCACCTCCTCTAACCTCAGAAACTTTATCACCAACTCGTCCATACATGATCCGTATTTGGATTTGGATATGTTCTGTAGCACTTTACAAGATCCGTATCGGATTGTTCGGTTCGGGTTTCGGATTTTGTGTTACGGATTTTATATCCAGCCCTAGTTCTGGTTTGAAAAATTTAAAATAAAAAATAAAAATTTTGAAATAGTTTCAAAAAAAAATTTCTGATTTCAAAAAGAAAATGTGAAAAATTGAAAAAATGAGAAAAATGCAAAAATTTTGAATTTAAAAACATATAATTCGAAATTATTAAAAAAAAAATCTTTTTTTTTAATGCCTTAGAGATTCTGCTGGTGCAGACATTCTGCTGATGCCTTCGAGATTCGAACCGTGCGGTCTAAACCAGCTCTATGCAATGAACTATGGAACAATTCCGGTGGTCCATGCAGTGGGAGGGCTGAGGGATACGGTTCAACAGTTTGACCCGTATAGTGAAACTGGTCTGGGATGGACATTTGATAGCGCGGAAGCAGGTAAGCTGATTCATGCTTTAGGAAACTGTTTGTTGACGTATAGAGAGTATAAGGAGAGTTGGGAAGGGCTTCAGAGAAGAGGGATGACGCAAGATTTGAGTTGGGATAATGCTGCAGAGAAGTATGAAGAAGTTCTTGTTGCTGCTAAGTATCAATGGTGAGAGTTAATAAAAGTTCGTTTTACTTTGACTGTCTATAAAGGAATCTGTCTTTTGGAATTGTTAAGAAGCATAGTTTTGTAGATTTGGTGAAAAAATACATTTTGGCAACTTATCATATGCTTTGTAAGCTCCTTATGGAAAAAGCTCTAGCTATTGTAATATCTTGTGCTCTCTAATATTGCAATCAAACAGTACTTAATAGATTCAGAAAAGATGGGAGCAAAGCAGCTGAGGAAGTTCTATAGATTTTGCTACTATTGAAATCAATGTTGATGAGCTTGTGTTGACACCATTTGAGGAGAGAAGATGAGAGACCAAAGACATTTGTTTCAGTTTTACTGTTTTTTTTTGAACGACCGTTCAGTTTTACTGTCAAAGATCCACAAAGTCTATTCCATTCAGATCTACATTAGCCATAAAGTTGTCCAAGGAGCAACTCTGCAGATTCCTAAAACAAATCAAGAAACCTATCACTTCTCAACCTCTATAACAACACAGCATAAAGAAATAACTGACGCACAACCACACATGATACTCTTCAATATCAGTACTAATAGCTCTTTTGCTAACCTGCAGAAACGTTCCAACCTTCAAGATTAAAAACACAACCAAATCCTACCCAAAAAAACAACATCAGTGACTAATAATTCCCATATAGAGCCGGATCCCAAACACGAAAGTTGAGCACAAAAACAGAGATTATAACCAAAATGTTCATTCACTATAACCAGTTTCCCACATTATCCTTACAATGCTTATTCCCATTGTACCTTATTTTTTAAACACATAGATTAACATTTATATATATAAGTTTTTGTAAAAAAAAAAGTGTTTTGTGAGAAACAAAAGAAAAGTATAACAACGATCCCCCCATCTCATTTCTCTTTTTTTTTCACTTCTTGACCTTCCGCTGCTGTTTCTTTGGCCCCGAGACCACTAATCTCCTAACAGAACAACCACACCTGGCTCTGAAAACCAGCACGGCTCGCCCATTAGGAGGTGCCATCTTCTTCAGCTCTGCTTCCAGCTCACGATGATGGACACGAGGCAGCTCAAAAAACCTCCCCTTTTTGCCATTGCTGTTAGAGCTGCTCTTGATGGAATCCTCAGTCTCAATCTGAATATCAAACTCAACGGCTTTCCTAAGCCCCTTGCAGTTGGGCTTCCCGCATCTGTGCATCGTGCACAAGAGTATGACGAGCCAAGCGGAGATTGCAGCGCAGAAGACGCTCAGAGCCAACGATCCGTACACTATAGGGTTCTGCGAAATCTCTGCTCTGACTAAAACAGAGATGTCTGAGAAGATGTGGATGGATGTGAGGGCGATGAGTTTGAGGTAAGGGAAGAACAAGAACCCGGAGGCTGTGATGACGGCGATGAGGATGAAGACGTCGATGGCAGCGGAGTGAGAGCCTTCGCAGACGGGGAAGCTGGAAGAAGAGGTGGGTGATGATGATGATGTTGGGTAAGGCTTCCGGGTGGTTCTAGGAGAGTGAGAAGAGGTGGGCATAGCTTGGTCGACGGGATTGCAGACCGAGATTGAGTTATGCAAATATACCATCGAAGGAACACACAGGAACAGACAAAAGATCGGATCGAACGAGGAGGAAGAGATTGGATCGACGAGTTTAAATGAGAATCGATTGATCACCGATCAAAGCTCTTAGTCCTGAAAATAAAGTTATTGCGTTTCAGGAGATTGAAAATGGAAATACAGAGAGAGGTCTCTGTTTGAATCTGATCGAGAGAATGAATGAATAATACCTGATTTTAATTGAAGCAAAGGAACCGATCCAGTTAAAAAAAAAAAAAAAGAGAAGCTGAATCGAAGAGAAGGAAGGATGTTTGTGTCCTCAATCAAGCAGGAATCCCAATCGTCGTCGTCGTCGTCATGATTTCAACTTCTTCGTTCTTCTGATGAATCTGAATGGAATGAAATGGATTCGTATATTCGTATGTGAGAGAGAGACACGCGTTTAGATAACTCTTTTTATTTAAAATGACGTCGTATTGTCTTTTTATGTCGTCATTACTCTTTTTTATTTTTTAAAACCATATAGAGAGAGAGACTCGAGAGTCGTATAAAAAACCCTTGAAGGTGCGCAGCCTCTAAAACCCTACAAAAAGAGCTCTTTTTTTGATTGAATCCTGCAACGAGAGAATGGGTTCGAAGCGAAAGAAGGGAGAGGAAGGGAAACAACAGATGATTACGGATTCGAGGTTTTCCAAGGCGCACACTGACCCCAGATTCCGTAGCCTTCCCAGGCGTGAATCTAAAGTCACCATTGACTCTCGTTTCAAAGGTGTCCTCACCGATAAGGCTTCTGCTCCGGTCGATAAGCGTGGCAAGCGTAGAAGACGAGGCAGTGCCAAGGATTCTCTTAAAGAGTACTATCGTATCGAAGAAGATGATGCAAAGAAGAATAAGAAGCAAAAGAGGAAGAAGGAAGAAGAGGAATCTGAGAGCGAGGGTGAAGAAGAATTGATGGCTTTGGAAGCTGAGGCTAGGAGGAGGAAATCCGAACAGTCTAGCGAGGAAGTATCTGATGATGAAGAAGAGACTAAGAGTCCTTTGAAATTGGCTTCGGATTCGGATGAAGAATCTGAAGAAGAAGAAGAAGAAGAAGAAGACGGCGAGAATGTATCGGAAGAGATAGAAGAGGAGGATACGGACGAAGACGATGAAGCCATGTATGAGGACGACGATGGACCCGAAGTTGCCGTAAGCAGAGTTTTGATTTAGTTAATAGAATCTAATCCATTCAAGTTTTTGGTTTTTCTGACAATGCAAGCAAATTTTGAGGCAGGAAGAGGAGATAGCAAGTATCGAGAAAGAAACTCACAGACTCGCTATTGTCAACATGGACTGGAAACATGTCTCTGTAAGTTAGCTCTCTTTTTGTACTCAAAGAGTTAACCTTTTTGCTCACTAGGCTCCAGCAGTGTTTTTGTTCTTATGCCTGCTATCTTTTTTTTTACTTTACTTAGGCCAAAGACTTGTACGTTGTTCTCAATTCATTTCTCCCCAGAGATGGTCGTCTTTTGTCTGTTGCCGTCTATCCATCTGAGTTTGGACTTGAGCGAATGAAACATGAGGAAATCCATGGCCCTGCAATCGGTGGTGACAAGAAGAGTGATGATGATGAGGAGGATGATGATGAAGGAGAAGATAAGGACGCCATCAATGAGACTATACGTGATTACGAAAAAAGCAAATTGAGGTAACTGATGATGAAGGGCTATATGTTGAATGGATGGAGACTATTAATATCACTCACACTACTTATTGCTCTCTTTCAGGTACTATTTTGGCGTTGCCGAATGTGATTCCAGTGCTACTGCTGATCACTTGTACAAACAATGTGATGGTATCGAGTTTGAGAGATCCTCTAACAAGCTCGACTTAAGATTTATTCCTGATTCCATGGAATTCAAACATCCACCTCGTGATATTGCCACCGAGGTTGCATTGCATCCTCTACTTTCTATCAAAAGATCTTGTTGCTTTCATGGTGATATCTAAAAGTGTTCTTTCTTTTATAAAAATTTTACAGGTACCTGCTACTTATCATGGTTTAGATTTTCAAAGCCAAGCACTGCAGATGAGTAAGGTTAATGTTTCTTGGGATGAAGATGAGCCACACCGTGTGAGGACCTTAAACCAGAGATTCAACCCTGATCAGGTCTCTATGCTTATTTTCTTCATTTTTCTTCTAAACCAGGCTTATTAGAACCATCTCCTATATATAGCTGCAGCCGTTTTTGTTCTGATAAATTTCCACAAATCATAGTTGGCAGAACTTGAGCTGAACGAGTTTTTAGCTTCTGATGAGAGTGAGTCTGATAGTAGTGATAATGATAATGATGAGGAAAAAAGAAAAGAAAAGTACCGAGCTTTAATGGAATCCGGAGATGTTGATTCTGATAAAGACGAGGATGATGAGGAGAATGACCAGGATATGGTAGTAGAATTCAATACCGGGTTAGAAGATCTGAGTAACAAATTTCGTGAAAAGAAAGAAGAGAAGCCTGAAACAGTCTGGGAGGCACAACTAAGGAAGATGCGGGAGAAGAAGAAAGCTAGGAGGATGCAGAAGAAGGATGATGATGATGATGATTCAGATGATTCTTCAGATGGTGATGATGATGAAGACGATGACTATAACGTTGATCATAAGAAGACGAAGAAGAAGTTGATGAATAAGAATAAGAAGGGTTTAGAGGAGAAATTAGCAGCGGACGAGAAAAGCTTGGCGGAGCTGGAGTTGATAGTAGCTGATGAGAATGGTAAAGGTCTAAAAGGATATAACATTAAAGGAAAAGGTAAAAAGAAAAGCAAAGGGATGGCAGAAGAGAAGATACCTTCGGCTGATCCTGACGATTCAAGATTCTCAGCTGCATTCACGGATCCTAACTATGCTCTTGACCCTACGAATCCACAGTTTAAAAGGTACGTTGATGCATAGTTTGAGACTTCTTTGTGTATTTGAGAATTGTGAAGTTGTTGTTTTGATGAAGTTGTTGGGATTGTTTGAATCTTGGCAGGAGTGCGACTTATGTTAAGCAATTAACTCAGAAGCAAAAGGAAGATCCAAGAAGCCAAGAAGAGCAAGTGAAACATGTGGAGACAAAGACTACAGATGGTATTGTGGGATCTTCTAAGAAGAGGAATTTTGCAGAGTCTGCTACTGTCAAATCGTTGAAGCTCAAGATGCAGCAGAAGGGGTCGGAGAAGAAGAAGAAAGAAGGGACTGCCGAGCTGGCTCAACGAGTGAAGAATAAAGCCAAAGCTTTATCAAACAAATAATAATGTCTTTTGTTTCCTTCATATCATTTGTTTATCTTTTTATTTAGAATTCAGTGCACGGATGTTTTGAAATGTTAACAATTTCAGTTTTGATTCGACATTCAAATTGGATAATTTTTCATTTTCCTCTGTTGTGTATTAGAAATGTGGTTCAAGTATTTCTAAAACTGATTTAAATCAGTTTCTGTTATTGCTTTGAACCTTGAAGTTGGAATACTTGTTTTTGCTCATCCTCTGGCCAGTAGCCGCCGCTGGTTGGAAAATAACTTCATTTTCTATTCAACGAGGTTCTAGTTTTAGAGTAACATTTGAAAATAGCACACGCAACACTGGCGCTTGAAGCACGTTTCGATTTTATTACTGTTTTCCCACACTTAAACGTCTTGTCTATAAAACCAAAAAGAAAAAAAAAACAAGAACAATCACACTGTTAACTGAAACATAACAAACTGGTGAAACCTAAGACAGTTTGGTCTTTAGACAGACAGTACATCCGATAATTTATGTAGAAAACAAATATATATGGATCATCAACCATAGTAAGGAGGATGACCACCAGAAGAAGGTGAAGCCCCTGTGGGATCAGCTGATGGGTACATATATGGACTTCCACCATAACCTGCGTACTGACTTTGCACCTGCCCATTCTGCCAACCCCCTGTTGTTGGCGCAGAAGCTTCAGCCACTCCGGGAACGTTTTGGCCCACGAGTAGGCTCAGATCAGGTAGTGTGTAGTCTCTGCTTTTGTCGCTAAATGCCTTCATTCAAGCGCACCACAATTTCAAGAAGAGAATTATTAGTACGAGACAAAAATAAAGGTTGATTTACAGATTTCACTGAATTGTTGAAGAGTAAAAAGGCATACGGTTCTTGCAGGCATCAGTTATTAATCTCTTTCCCACAACTCAAGAAAGCAACCAATCTTATATACCTTTACATTGAGATCAGTATGACGAGAGTATGATAGTCGAAGCTTACAGTAGCCACCGTCATATATGCAGTGTCCTTCCAGTGCTTCTTTCGCTATTGCCGCCGTCGCTATATCTACAGAGTGTCATGAAAGCAAACGATGACTGTATTCAACTGCTTAGCATACCCATAAGCTAATTTACAAAATATCGGAACGTTCATAAAGGGCTTTGGATCAGATCACAATCAAATATCAAAGCAGATCATCAAGGTCATGTACCAGAGTATTGAATTAAGGCTTGTGTTGAACCATTCTTCTCAAATATAGCAATCTTCTGGACAGTCCCATACGCCGAAAACACCTATGAAAGCAAAGTACAGTATTAATTTTGACAGATTTAAGTACGCGGAGACGCAGAAACATGCAAACTATTTTTTGTTCCTCACCGTGTGAAGAACATCCACGGTGACAGCATACTGCATGTTCTCAATCAAAGCAAGCAGGACATTGCTCTGAGTTTCTACCTTTTTTCCATCAGCACCCAAAGCAGGCTGAATGCAATGATGTCAAAGACAGTCAGTTATATAACATAACACAGTCAACGTAAGAAAGGTCAACGGTCGGGGAGGAAGTTTAGATAAAAAGGTGGCAAGGGCCAGGGAATGAATATTTTACCTGCATAGACCCGTCCATTGCTGTATGATTCACTGGAAGGTATGGATTTGTGTAGTCCCTGAGCAGTACGCAAAAGATTCAAACACATGAATCAACTATTTCATGATAACGTTTCCAACATTACTGGCAGTATAATTCAGGGGCATGTTTGTAAGGGCTCAAAACTCTACCTGCTACGGTGGGACTGAAACTTGATGTTTAGATCAGTATGAGCTGAATAAGACATCCGCAAATTGCAAGAGGCAACATGTTCTGGAAGCAGATATCTGAATTTTGCAAAAAAATGAAGAAATTATCAGCAGAACTTATATCTTATGGCGAGGGTGGAAAGCATGAAAAAAGAAAACGTGCATACTTGGGTATACTTCTGCCATCTAGCGCACTTCTTGCCGCTGAAGCAGTCTCAACATCAGTAAACTGAACTAGTGCCTGACAGGTTATAACGGCAGGTAATGAGTTCAAACATCATTTCCTTTTCTCAACCAGGCAAGACGTTCAAAACAAATCTCGACATCTAACCTGGAAACCAGCAGCTTTCTCGAAAGTGGCAATTTTGTGGACGAATCCAAAAGCAGAAAACACCTGAAAAAAAAGTTTGGATATGAGTCATGACCATAAGACAGTGTAGTGAATGGAGAATAGCAAAAGAGAACCAAAGAAACTCAAATGTTCCCGGACTGGGAGACTGTAAACAAAAAAAAGAGAGTAAGGCCAGGTAAGTACAGAGTGACACCTGTCCATGAGAATGACGAACACGATACTAATTTCCAAAGTCTCTCCACAAAGATTTTAATAAAGAGGCATCAACATCTGTGATTGGAGCATTTTCATTAATGTTTGATATACCGTAACTGGAATAGAATGTCCAAGTGAAAAATTACTAAAAAAAGTTTGCTTAATACTAAAAGTTGAAAGCTTTTAATCTATTTTCATCTGCTGGAAGCACAAACACAAGGCCTCTTATAAGCATCAATCTAAAGTTGGTATCAAATGTAAACAAATTCCTAATGAGAAGTAGCCACCTAACAAAACAAAAATCAGTGAAAGGTAAAAGCAAGAATGAAGCTAAAAAGCAGTTACCAGATGAATGACATCGATGCTGACTTCGTGAGATTCGACTCCTTCAAAGGTAACCAAGAGGACGTTCCCAGGGACATCTCCAGGACTCTGATTGTTCACAATCTCATGTCGATTAGAGTACTGAATATAAACAGTTTTCCCACGAATCTGTGCCGGCTCCGAAGATGAAGCATAATACGAAACCATCGATATAGCCTGATTCAAGTCAGCCTGTAAAAGGAACAGCTCAGCTCAGCTCAACTCAACCATCGATTTCACAATTCACAAAACCTAAACAATCCGATTGAAGAGAAGAAGAAAGATGTTTACGAATTCGACGAAGGCTTGGTTGCGATTGGCGCCGACATTGGTCTTCGTATTGACGATCTTGCCGAATCGTTTGCATAGGTCGATGAGCTCTTCTTCCACGCATTCCCACGGCAGATTCCTCAGGTGCACCACCTTCGACGGCGTCTGCGTGTACCGGAACTGTGAGCTCGACATCTCTTCTCCGGTTAAAAACGATCACACAGAGCCTTCGATTCCCTCCTTCTTTTCTGAGCCTTAGCTGTGATCGGAATCTATACGGAAGCTCAAATCTCACGCTATTTTGTAAATCGGTCCCTTAAAACTACATTAATTTACAAATCATGCTACAATTTTCTTGTATAGGCAATAGGTCCATAAGCCCGTTTAGCTAATAGTTGAGACGACTCTGTTGATAAGCCTATTAAGGGCCCAATAAACTTTTTTTTTTATTCCCTCTTCTTTTGTTGACTTTTAGTTGGATGATTCGTCTTGTGTTCAAAAAAAAAAAAACAGTTGGATGATTCGTTTATGCATTATTGCTGAATAATAGAGTGATCAAAGGTTTGAGTTAGACAACGATGAGTCACAGTTACTTCAATTAAACTCCTAAAACATACCAAAATGACTTACTTTTATCAATGTTTGCGTCTGCTTAATTACCATTAATAAATTCTTCGTCAATGGGGTTAAGAGATTTACTTTTACATAATCGTTATTCCATGAAAAGTTTTGAAGTTGATGTGGTTTTTTTATGTGTGTGACTTGTGATCACAACTCTCACGATCCTGTTTTTCTACCTTTGTACTAGAACGTAATACCTTGATCATGCAGGAGACGTCGAGTTGTTCATTAATCATTCCCTTGTTCTCAGTGTTATTGTTTGCCTGGTGTGGCTATATTGAGATATTTTATCAAGTCATTCTCTTGTTACCCCTTTAGAGAAGTTCTAAATAAACCTGAAAAAAGCATAACATAATTTAATGTGCAATGGTGATGAGACCGCAAGACAAACTCAGCTCTCTAACGTCCAATCTGATTAATTGGATTAGCTGCTTTATTATTTAATCTTGATCATGCAGGAAGGCGTCGAGAAATTCATTGATCATTACCTTCTTCTCAGTATTATTATATGCCTAGTGTGGCTGAGTGAGAGATTATGATCAAGTCATTCTGTTGTTGCCCCTTGAGATAAGATCTAAATAAACCTGGAAAAGCAAAACACAATTAACTAATGTGCATGATCACAGACAATATAGGGACATCAAAGCCCACAGTTTTGAGCTGTTTCTTGGCCCTACATGAACGAACTGTCAGTTAGATCTCATATCGTTAGCCTTGGTCGGGAGGGTCTCAATAGTCTCTACTATTACTCATCCATCAGTACTGGTTTAATTGTATTATTAACTAGTCTTTTAACACAGTACTAATTAGTTTATTGTAATCTCTTTCTTATTTGCGTGGCTAGTTTCTTGCCATAAGTCCTCTCTATTAATCTCATGTGCTTTGCTTGGCCTACTGTAATTAAAATGATAGTTGGCTAGTTTTGTTGCCATATGTCCTCTCTATTAATCTTATGTGCTTTGCTTGGCCTACTGTAATTAAAATGATTGTTGTATTGTTCGGGTCCTTCCTCTTTTGTTTAATTTCAGTTGGGTTATTTGGTCATGTCTTGCTGAGATAGTGATGAAAGGTTGGTCTATAACTGATAATAACCAAGTTTGGAAGTTGCTCAAAAAAAAAACCAAGTTTGGAATAGACAATCCTTAATGGTACTTCGACTAAACTCTTAAACGTAGCAAATAATAAACTCTTCGGCTTACTAGTCAGCCTTTAGCCAATAGAAATGAAAATGTATAAATTCAGTGACAGGTTACTGAAGTTAGTAACATGTGAAACCGGTTCTGTCTTCATGGAGCTCAGTAATTAGATGTGTTTTTACATAGTTTTTTCATTTAAGTTCTAAAGCAGTTGGAGGTTATATATATATGAAAAAGACGTAATGTGGTTCTTCATGCGTGTGACTTGTTCTTTTCGACAGAACGAGCACACTAATGCAAAAGACTTGGAGCATTGATGTGGAAATTTAAGAAACTGATGATGGTTATCAGCTAACTTTAAATCCTTTGGCCCCTCTTCTTGGCTCATTGGTTCTTATAACTTCTCTCAATTTTTGCATGGGAGGTTGAGCTACGTGGATAGATGAAATTTTGGCAAGTGGCATCATTAATTCATTATCCTCATCTATGGAGCTTAGTGTGAACTGTTTGGACCATATTGAGTAGAAGCTGTCGATGTGAATCAGCAAGACATTTAAAAGAGTTTGTCCCCATTGTCCTTTACATCTCTTGCATCCAATGTGAATTTTCACTAAGAGAAAAATAATGTTGCTTTTCTTTTTGTTTTTATTGTTAGAATTTTTGGGCCTATGAGTTTTGTCCTATGGTTTCTCTTTTAAGTCGATGAAGATACTTTCTTATCTCCCTACAAGCTTGGAGCCCACCTCAATAAATCCCTTCTTTGCTGCCATGGAGCACACTATGATACTCTTTCTTTGTTAGGACTAGTAAAATCTCTTTAATGTCACCGTCACCTCCATAATTAATCGTCTACTTTTCTTGGCAGCAAAAGTTACCTCTGTCAACAAAGGTTGATCACCTGTAAACAATCCAAACCATGTATAATAAAACTAAAACATTAAAGTAACATGATAAACAGTTGAGAAATAAGGTATCAATTCTTAGTTAAATCTAAGATGATCAATTGCCAGCTAGATTATGAGATAACTTAATCAGTTTCCTGCTAGATTGATGAGAAATGTAGTTGCAGAAATCATACATGATCAATGTATGGTAAACTGCATAGTAAATACAGGTTTTTACATCACCAGTAGCTATTTTGTAGATTAAGTTTCTGGATGCTTTTGATCATTCAGTGTCTATTTCTGTTTATCTTTGTGAAAAGAAAAGATCTTCTGGTGACTTGACACCAAGAACAGTGTATCAGCTAGTGGGACTTTCATTAAATGGTGAAGGAATCACATAAGGAAAGGTTTTTCATCTCCTTTCTTCCTGCTCCCCTCCACTAAAGTGCTTCCTCTGTTCTTTATAAGGTTATATAGCATTCTCTTGAATAGTTAAAGTGGCCTGTATACCAAAGACACTGTAAAACTTTCAAAATCTATTTACTACAATCATCAGTCATCTCTGTCTGATTTGCTTTTCCAATTATAGTGCCAGCTTCCTCTTCTTCACCGCCATTTAACAGCATTTACTATTGCGCAGTTTCTAGTAAAAGCTAACTAAAATGTGAAAGGAACAAAAAAATATCAATAAAACACGTTTTTGATAAAGAAATGTAACTTATTACGGTAACTAGTTATAGGCTAGCTAAGAGAGAGAACATGATAGTATCTTTGTAGCTTTCAAGAAACCATAGCTCATTTAGGAAACCTGTAACAAGAAACCTAGAGCATACGACTTTGTTTAAGTATAATTTTTACACTCTTTGTCTATTACATTATCTAAAAGCTAGAGGGTCATCAAATTGAGGGCTATGGATGGATAGATGTTGACCTGAAAATTTACTCCTGTTTCTGAAATTAACCGTTTTACCTTGGTGTAAGAATCATATGGTACTCTGTTGAGTCTTTAAAAGGAAATGAAGGTGTTTGAACCACAAAGGTAATAATTTAGCTAGGCCCCATCTAATTGAATGCCAATCCATGTCAAAGACTGAGAAAAGGGAAGCTTACAGAACCTAAACAGAGACATCTTCTGTTGTGTGCTCTCCCTCTTATAAATCAGAACCAAGCCAAGAGAGCAGATTTTGTGGATTATCATGTTCATATAATAGCTAGTACTATCTCCTCATACATTACATTACACAGAGTGGATCATATTGAAGATATTTTTAATTCAGTAGCTTAGCCTAGTTTGTGGAAAAATAATGGGAAGATCGCCGTGCTGTGATAAGGCTGGGTTAAAGAAAGGGCCATGGACACCAGAAGAGGATCAGAAACTCTTGGCTTACATTGAAGAACATGGCCATGGAAGCTGGCGCTCTTTGCCTGAGAAAGCCGGTAAATTAACTTCCACATATCTTTATCTTCTTTTACCTCTATTCAAACCTTCTTTTGTGATTTATTCCGACTCTGTTATAGGTCTCCAAAGGTGCGGGAAGAGCTGCAGACTCAGATGGACTAATTACCTAAGACCTGACATCAAGAGAGGAAAATTCACTGTACAAGAAGAACAAACCATCATTCAACTCCACGCTCTCCTCGGAAACAGGTGAGACTCAAATCACAATCTCTCTCTCAAACGGATCATCAAAATTGTATTAATCTTTTGTGATTATCTTTAAACCAAAGCCATCTCCTGTTGTGTTGTTGTCATGATTATAATAGATGGTCAGCGATAGCAACCCACTTACCGAAAAGGACAGACAACGAGATAAAGAACTACTGGAACACACACTTGAAGAAACGTTTGGTGAAAATGGGGATAGATCCAGTGACTCACAAGCACAAAAACGAGACTCTAATGTCTTCCACAGGTCAATCTAAGAACTTATCCACGCTTAGCCACATGGCTCAGTGGGAGAGTGCTCGGCTCGAAGCTGAAGCGAGGCTAGCTAGAGAATCAAAGCTTCTCCATTTACAGCATTACCAAAACAACAAACCAGCTCCTCCTAATCATTGCTTGACTCACAAGGCATCAACAAATTGGTCAAAACCAAACGAAGGTAAGAAGAGAATAATGTGTGATATTAAAAAACTAAAGACTTCTTTATACGTAAATGAAAATCTTGACAGGAAACGGAGATCAACAGCTTGAATCTCCGACGTCGACGGTGACATTCTCCGAGAATCTCCCTCTGATGATCATGCATTTAGGTATCCCTACGGAAAACAGAAACAGCAGAGTCGCCGTCTCTTCTTCCACCTCCTCCATCAAATATTCAGAACACGACTGGATGAGACAAATCAACTGTCCAAAAGGAGGTATCGAAGAAGGATACACGAGCCTCCTGCTCGGTGATTCAGTTGATCGGAGTCTCTCCGCCGGTAAAAACGACGAGGCGACCGCCGGCGCTGTCCAGGTCAACGAGAGTGAGTACAGCTACTATGAGGATAACAAGAACTACTGGAATAGCATTCTCAACTTGGTTGATTCCACACCGTCCGATTCTCCGACGATGTTCTGATCTAATGGTCCACAGTGATTCCGCCAAATTTTAAAATTCTCATATTGTTTATGTTGATAGCTTCCAATACTTTTTTTTTCTTTACTTTATTTATATGATGATTATATCATGGTATTCCGATGAAAACTTCATGAAAATGACCATTTGGCAATATATATGATATTTATTTGGTTTTTGCATAATTGAATGGGAGTAAATCCATTTACAATCTATATGTAAGATGCTTTTATGTTGTGTATATTAGAAATTTAGTATTAGTAAACAATTGATGTTTAATAGTTCATTTTGATATTCTATCATAAAAATAAATTACATTATTCTTAAAGGGCTACAACTATTATGCTCATAAGCACTCCTCATTTTAGTTATTTTTTTATTTTTATGTAAAGAGATGTGAATTGGGGTGTGTAATAAAAACAGCACGTTGACATGTCGAGTAAAAGAAACAAAATTAAATGTATGGTTGTTTCATGTCACTTTCTTTGTATTAAATAGATTCAATTAAAATATAAATTACATAGTAGATATGAAAATCACAAGCCCCGCTGATGATTAACTTTAAGGCAAAATCCTATTAACATTTCGACATCGCAATGGACAGAACCAACACATAACAATATGTAAATAGTCTAGACTACTTTTGTGGGTTTAGAATATTCCTGAATAATTAAAAAAGATCGTTACATTCATCATTTATGAATTCACAAAAACATTGTTTTCTGATCTTAATTTGTGGATTTGTTTTATTA
This sequence comes from Brassica carinata, assembly GCA_016771965.1. NCBI lineage: Eukaryota > Viridiplantae > Streptophyta > Magnoliopsida > Brassicales > Brassicaceae > Brassica > Brassica carinata. Next base: position 64,575,972 of record CM028699.1, read on the forward strand.
AATGGAGACAAGTTTCCCTGTAAACTCTGTAAAAAAAAACAGAAAAGTTGGTATATAATTTTAACATTTTACCCCAAAAAAAATTTTGGTAAACAAGAAAAAAGAAAATGCGCGTAATAAGGCTTTCAATATGGGCATAAGGTATTTCCATTGATTAAGGCCCATAGAAAGCCCAGTTGTGACCTTTCTGAGAAGACAAAAGACAAAGACAGAAGGAAACACTGTTCTGTCTCAATACCACTCCTCGCGAATCTGAGATTTTCGGAAGTTTCGATCGAATTGGGGGTTAGGGTTTTTCGCTGCCGACGAACTTGCTTGATAATCTGATCAATGACGCCGCCTCCAGGACTTTACTCCGGTAGCAGCACTCTTGCCCTGGTAACGATCTCACTTCTCTTTGATTTCTCGATCTGTATCCTTTGACTCAAGTACTTGTAGAATTTGGGGTTTTTCGAGTCTGTCATGGTCTTTGTTTGTATGGATCAGGTGGCTCGTGCTTCGGCTTTCGGGCTGGGTCTCATCTACGGCAACGTCAAGCTCAAGGCTTTGAAGGTACTTCTCTCTCTCTCTCTCTCTCTCTCTTTCTTGTCTCGATTCATTTTCCAAGAAATGAGAGAAATTGGGACACATGATCTGTTGTTCTTGATGTACAAAGATGGTTTCGATCAGATTACAATGGAAGATGGGGGCTTTTGAGTTGATGGGAACATGATTGAATCATAATATATGATGTAGATATATTGTAGCTTGGCTCTTTTATGCTCTGAAAGTTTCGATTTTTTTCATTATATAGTTATCTAACTAGAGGCCTGAACTTTGTTTATGTAATCTATTTTTCAAGTATCTGAGTCCAATGGTTAAGCTGCATTACATATTCCATTTGAATGATCATATTTTACTTATAAACACTCGGATTTTCATATTGTTTAAACTTTGTTTTATTTTGCATTGCAATTATTTGCCTTCATAGTTTAATGAGTAGATAGATACTTGCAAACAAGTGCATTGCCCTGATTAGTGATTATACATGTCAGGCCCCAGATTACTTCCTTATAAAAGCATTCCATTGTTTAGGAAACCAAATATTTTTTATTTTGTATCTCTGTACATTTGATATTTTAGCCTACGAGATTTATCTTGTTGATAGCTGTATTGACAAATGCGTTTATCTAATGTGATTTGCCTACTGAGTGATTTATTAACAAATGTTTTTATCATATGTAGATAAAGAAGAACTCACAGATTAAGGCTGAAGCCAAGGCTCATCACTAAGAACCAGACATTTTCCTCTCCCTTCAAAATAAGATGATGAAGCCAAGTGAACGTTCTCCACAGTTGTAGCTGTTTCTTCTTCTTGATCTACATATCTCCCTTGGTGACAGTTTTCGGTTTTTCTGTTTTCTATTTGGCTATCGTTGACAAAGAAGAACAAAAACTTTTGTCTATTTGGCTATCGTTGACAAAGAAGAACAAAAACTTTTGTCTGAAAAAGCAATCATAATACCATTTTGATTTAAACCCGATGCTATGAACACCATATGTTTTTCATTTTAACAAGATTGGTTATATGACCATTGTGCTTTGCTATTCAAATACCAAGGTATTCATAATTGCCTTCTTTTACTAGATGGTCTTCCTTTAGGTGCTTACCTAGCTAAGATTACTAATTGGCAATCAGAATTGTTATTTGATTTCTTATCCCATTTAATACATAACTTTAGCATAAGCGTGGCTTATATAAAATGTGACTCAGAGACCATATAATACACAGAATATTATCATATTCATCAACATTAAGCACTATAGACTTTAGTGGGGCCACGTAGTTTTCGGTTAATTCTAGTGTTGGTGCTTTCTTCATTGGATATGAATGATAACTTAAAGAATAATTTTGTATGCCTTTCTAATAAAGTATACGATATCATTTCCCTTTCGAAGACAACTTTTATTGTGGTCCATTGGCTATCATCAACTTGAGGTGTAAGGGCGTAGTATAGAGTTCCAGATCAAAACATCTATTATTTGACTAATGATCCAATATATTTGTATGCACGAAGGAAGTTGAATACATGGCATTAAACATACACTTAATCTTAAATCTAAGTCTAATCCCCTTAGCAAAGTTTATCATATTAGTGATGAGTTACACAAACATTCTAGTGCTACATGGCATAGACTTAATCTAGCAATATAGCATTTGAAGATAACGAAAGAAATAGAAAAAATCAAAAGAATTAAGTGATACAGATAAAGAGCTATTGTCTTCTTCTTTTTTTTGCATTACTGTTCAAAAAAAAAAAAACTGTCGTCTACATGAACGAATTTAGTTTTAATTTGTATTTCCATCTTCTGAAAGAAGTTTATGTATCGTCATGTTCAAGTCCACAATCAAAAACTATCAAAGCATCGCGACCTACCCTGATGACTCAAAACGCACGTTCACAAATTTGAAGTGGCATTCCCGTAAATAAACTTAAGGAAAAGCTTGCCTAAATTATTATTATTTTTTTTTTTAGCTACGGTATGCGTATTGGCATTCATTATCCTCCGTGGGGTCAGTAATACGGAAGGGATGTTAAATCCGTTAATGGTAGAAACTCCCGGCGGTGTGAGCGATCTGTTTGTCTCCTTCCACCAAACTACGAGCGCTTGGTTTGCCTAAATTATTTTGTAATAAGATCAGTAATAATATCTTTTTTCAATGATCATTTTATGAGACTCAGGGCTACGAAAGTGATTGATGTTTACTAATCTTTTTCTTCTGCTCGTCAAAATATGCACCACCGCTAAGCATTGTATTCTAATAAAACTGTGGGCATATTCATTCCACACATTCTAACTGACTTGTGTTCGCTTATACTTTATATTGTTGGTGCAGTAGCTAAACAAGATACAATTAAACCACTATGATTTTATTAGAGAAATATCTTTTACCTTTGGTTTCAAGTCATATCCTGTGTGTTACCACTGTGTTTGACTTCTAAATAATGTTTATACTTGGATTAATTGCATTTTTAACAAATCCTTAGCAAAATAGAAGCATTTAACATTATCAAATTGAAGATTACACGCTTTAAAAAGAGGTCACAAGTCACAACAAAAATACTAATATTGGGGCATGCCAGCTAATTGGCCATTCTCAGTACATTATTCCAAAAATTGTATATATTTTTGTAAACTATTCCCTCTTTTCCTAAAAAGACATGTTATGTGATTTACACATATTAAGAAAATATAACAAATCTTTGTGACAAAAAAAAAGAAGAAAATATAACAAATCTAATGATAAAAGCATTATTTCTGTATTTATCATTTTCCAATAATTCTAAGCCAATAACATTTCAAAAGTATAATTAACTTTTTGAAGTTAACAATTCACCATATATAAAAAATAAATACTATAGGAATCATTTTAAAGATGCTACAATTTTCAAAAAGGGCGGGATGTTCAAAATATTCACCATCGGTATTCATTAGCATTTAAAATGCTATACTACAAGATTCTGTCTATTGAACAAATTTTCAACATGCATGTACATCTTAACCATTTAACTGTTTACAAGAAAATATTAACAACTTATAATATTTATTCTCAACTTCCAATAAATATATTTTCACAGTAATTATCCTCTGCAAAAATAATAAATGCCAACACTTGCGATTCTAACTAAAAAAAAAAAGAGTTCTATTTTTGTAACGTTGAAAATCAGGAAAAATGGTAAAAATATATAAAAAGAAGAAAAACAAAAACCGTGGGTTAGTTTGGGATATGGTTAAGTTAATCTAAACTCAAGGGAAGGAGTGGGTTAAGTTCACGGAAACGCAAAACGACAAGCAGTTTTGCTTCTTAAAAACCCGCCCATTCAGCAATCTCTCACGCACCTAACCACAAACCCCACGTAGAGAGAAGAAGAGAGAGAGATGGCCGTCTTGTCGTTCCAGAGCCCTACAAACTTCTCCCCAACCTCCATCCCCGGTTCATCTCGCCGCCGTTTCAACGCCTCCGCCGATATGCCATCGTCATTCACCGGAGACGGTCGGATATCCTCAATGATCCTGAGGTTTCCTCCCAATTTCGTCCGTCAGCTGAGCATCAAAGCCCGCAGAAACTGCAGCAACATCGGCGTCGCACAGATCGTGGCTGCTAAGTGGTCCAACAACCCTTCCTCCGGGTTACCACCGGCGGCGGCAGCAGCAGCATCGTCTGCTTCCGCCGCCGCCTCGGCCCCTGCGGCTGCCGCTCCTCCCGTCGTGGCGCTGAATGGCGTGGACGAGGAGGTTGTGGTGGCCGAGGGAGCCAGGGAGATAGGGTTGAAGAAGGATTCTAAACCCTCATTTTTGAGCTCCGATGGGAGCTTGACTGTTCACGCCGGTACGTCGTCGGAGCTGTAGATCCGTTTCGTTTCATGTTTTATCTCTCTGCTAAGAATCATTTTAATGGAGATGATTTGAGTTTTGTTGGGTTTATGATGATACAGGTGAAAGATTAGGTCGTGGAATAGTCACGGATGCAATCACCACTCCTGTAGTCAACACATCTGCCTACCACTTCAAGAAAACTGCTGACCTTATTGACTTCAAGGTCTGCCTTTTATTATGTCCCTTGATCCAGTCTCTTGCTTGCTTTTGGTGTCATGGTGTGAATAATAATCTGTTTTGGTGAATATAATTACTTTAATTGAAAGAATCTTTCTTGACAAAATCATTGACTTATTTCTTCAATTATTGTAGGAGAAACGAAGTGTGAGTTTCGAGTATGGTCGTTATGGGAACCCTACGACCATCGTTCTTGAGGAGAAGATAAGGTTATTATCTATTGTCTTAATATCTCTTTAGAATCTACACTTGCTTCATTTCTTTTCTTATGTTCATAATGTTTTTGATTTAATGTATATTGTGTAGTGCACTTGAAGGTTCTGAGTCAACCTTGGTTATGGCTTCTGGGATGTGTGCAAGTACTGTTATGCTTTTGGCTTTGGTTCCTGCTGGTGGACACATTGTCACTACTACAGATTGCTACCGCAAGACTAGAATCTTCATGGAGAATTTTCTTCCCAAACTGGGGATCACTGTAAGAACCCACCGAAACCCAAATTTTTTAATTACAGTAGTTTCTCTTTTTCCTGAAAGATACAGAATTTCAACTTGAATGATTAACATCATGTTTATGTTCAGGTCACTGTGATTGATCCTGCTGATATCGCGGGGCTTGAAGCTGCTGTGAATAAGTACCAAGTCAGTTCTGCAACACTTGTTGTTCTTTCATATTCTTTCTTGCAAAAGAGTGTATTTCTGACAGCTTCATTCAACTGGTTTACAGGTTTCACTGTTCTTCACAGAGTCACCGACAAACCCATTCCTGAGGTGTGTAGACATTGAGCTAGTTTCAGAAATATGCCACAAAAGGGGAACTCTTGTTTGCATTGATGGCACCTTTGCAACACCTCTGAATCAGAAAGCCCTTGCTTTTGGTGCTGATCTTGTCGTGCACTCTCTTACAAAGTACATTGGAGGACACAACGATGTGAGTACAAAATGTTGCAAAACATAAATAAATAAGAGCTCTCTTTGGCTGTACACTTTTTTTTAATCAAAGACTGGTTCTCTCCTTGACTTAGGTTCTTGGTGGATGCATCTGTGGCCCACTGAAGGTGGTTTCAGAAATTCGCAATCTCCATCATGTGTTGGGAGGCACACTTAACCCGGTGAAACACCTGATACTCATAAACTTCTTTATGCTATGCCATATTTCTTCATGAATCTCATAAGATCCGTGTGTTAAACAGAACGCTGCGTACCTAATGATCCGAGGCATGAAGACAATGCATCTTCGTGTAAAGCAACAGAATTCTACTGCCTCAAGGATGGCCGAAATTTTAGAGGCACATCCTAAGGTATGTGATCGTTCTGTGTACAGCGTGCTTACCGTTTTTAGTAAATTTCTTGACACGGCACTGTGATCATGGATGCGTGTTTTGATTATTGCAGGTGAGTCATGTATACTATCCAGGCCTTGCAAGTCATCCCGAGCATCACATTGCCAAGCGACAAATGACTGGTTTTGGAGGTGTGGTCAGTTTCGAGGTAACATCGATCAACCACTCTCTTTCTACTCGAGATTTAGCTTTTCTAACAAAAAATAATAAAATGATCCTCTAAATGGAACGGTGATATTATCTCTTTGTATGGTAGATTGATGGAGACATTGAAAGAACGATCAAGTTTGTGGACTCTCTCAAGATTCCTTACATCGCACCATCTTTTGGTGGCTGCGAAAGCATCGTGGACCAACCGGCCATCATGTCTTACTGGTATGTATACGTTTCCAACTTTGACAAAGTCGATCTTCTTTTTGGTTTTACTAATATCATCTTGGGTGTTTGATTTTATACGATAGGGATCTGACACAGGAGGAGAGGCTAAAGTATGGAATAAAAGACAACTTGGTACGTTTCAGCTTTGGAGTTGAAGACTTTGAAGATGTCAAAGCTGACGTTCTTCAAGCTCTCGAAGCCATCTGAAATTCCCAATTATTTCACCCCCCAAAAACAAAGAGTCGTTTCTGTGATCTTTTGAATTATTGTCTGTTTCCTTGTCTCTCTTGCTTTTTATCGCTCTCTATTTCTACGGTCACTGTAACAATGTTGTCTTTGAACTATTGTTCGGCGACATTTACCGTTTCGTAATAATGATGAACTCTATTTATGTTTGTTTGGTTTAACAGATACCATTTGATCCCTGGGGAAAAAAATAGCCTAAAGTAAAAACGTAAATGAGCGACCAAAGTGACCATAGCTCTGTGGTAAGAACCCAACATTCGTAATCACAAAGGCTCGGGTTCGAGTATTGGTCATCAGACTCATCACAGCATCGTCTCTGCTTCTTGCAATGTTTGCTTTGATTCAACATAAGAGGCATTCTCAAATGCCTTTTATCTTTTTTTTTTTTCCCGTCTCCATTCAATTTAGTCCACCAACATATTCAATCTTTACTTTTACTAGAGATTTTTCCCGGGCTACGCCCGGGGTTGTTCCCGATATTTTAATTTTTTTAAAGTTTATTATATTGTTTAATGTTCTAGAGTTTATTATTCAAATAGAATAGAATAAGATATTGTGGAATTAAATATTTATAAATTTCGATGTTATTGTTTATTGTAGTTTGTTTTTCTTGGATTAATGAAATTTTTGTTTTACTAACATATATTTGATAAAATTCATAGATTCTAAATATATATTTTAACCATAAATTACTTTTTAAGAAATTTGACATTCATTTGTTTTATGGGGTTATCCTTAGCACGATAGATCGGCTGAAATAAATATTTGGTACAAATTATTGTTTTGAAGCAGAGGAAAGTTATCATCTTTAGGAAGAACAAATATTAAGGTCTCGTAAAAAGATGGAAATTATAGATAAGATGGTGGACTTTTGATGAAGAGAGTGTAGATGTGATGTGGTTCTTTCGGGAGGAGAGCACGAAACAATTTTAAAATAAATCAATTAACATAACTTAGTAATATAAATCAGTTTATTTAATTGATAGTACAGGTAGGCGTGCTTGGAAGTAGTGAGATATCTAGATTAGGGAGCGATTTTCCGCTTTGACTTTTTCGTTGATAGCTAGGACAGGGGAGGAGATAAATGTGAAGTATTAGGTAAATAACCATTTAAATACATAATCATAGAGATTGTGAATTTAAAATTTTACACTCTCATGTGAAGGAAGGCGGTTGAAGATTTCTTTGTAGTATGTTCTTCACTTTTGTAGGTGCAATTTTAGCCTTTAATGATTTTAGTCCTGCTTTGCTTGTTACACGTGAGAGGGCTACATAGAGTTGACCATGTGCGAATATCGGTTTAGGTAGATATAGGAGAACCTCTTTTAAACTTTGGCCCGACTTTTATTGATCGTCATTGCATAACACAATCGATAGGGAATTGTCGCCGACGTAAAGTGAGCGGCAGCTTTATTTCATCATGCAAGAGAACAATCCTTGGGATTAAAACTTCATTTCCAATGTGTGAGCCAGTTATTATTTCTGCCTTGAGCACTCGTTAAGCCTATGTGTGTTAGGATCATCACGGGTACCATTACATAATCCTTTTCTTTGATTTATGTTTCGAAGCATAACCGGGCCCCAACTTTGAGAGTGAGCTCGAGTTTCGAAATCTCAAAGCTATCGTGACTGTAGTAGTCTCTTGACTCCTCTTCGATTTTGGAGATAGTGTATGCATTGATTTTTGAGAAGTATTAATTTGGATAAACATTCTGTGAGTGTTTTTACGTTAAGCTTAGCTGAGATGATTACCTTGTAGCGAGAGATGATGTTCGTTTTGATAGTAAGATGGTTTTCTCATGCGGCGTCGTTTTCTGTCTCACTCGTTAAATTGAAAAAGTCCAATTAGGAGATTATAAACATAAGACAGTGAAGTAGAAAACTGTTTTTAGGATTGAAAATTATTACGTACCATAAAGGTCACACTTATCACAGCTACTGTAGATTTAAATTTGATAAGCAAAACAGTTTTGGATACATATTGATGATGAATATAGTATTATAATCCATTTTAAACTTACAATCAAACAATCTAGGTTTGAATGTTGGTGGGTCGATATCGGCGGACTGCGAAATACACTAATAATTTAACGTCTATGATGTTTGATAAAGATATAAAATATTTGCGAGAAAATTAACACACCTTTTGGCTTGTTGTGTGATCCGAGTGGGCGACCTCTTTTCTTTTTTGCGTAGCCTCGGTGGAAGTTTCTGCATGAGAAAAATTAGCAAGATGTATTTTTTTTATTGGGAATTTGTGGACTTACTCTAATTAATGTTCATTCATATTGACAGGCTAATGGAAAAAATTGGCTAGATGTTTTTTCAGAAAAAACATTTGAAAAAGTATTGAATTGGTTTTCTTATTCAGTGGGAATCATAAACATTTCTTGGGTTTTAAGCACCGAATATTGACATTGGGTAAACCTTAACAAACATAATTTAATATTGGTCGGCGTGATTTAGAGTAAAACTTATTGATACCTTTTAGTTTAGTTTATGATTCCTTTTTTTTGAAACAAATATATTATGAGACCTTATACGTTATTTGTTGTGGTCTAATTGTGCTTTGTATATAAGGTAGGTTTTTGTTTCTTAAAATTATAATTCTAATCAGTTGGTTTATCTTTTCAAGATTTATAAATATAAAAACCAAATATTAGTAAGTGAGATTATTCATATGAATATGAATTATGAAACATTGCAGTTTAAGCATTAGTGTGATCTTAATTAGTTTATTTATTCAATTACTGTCCATTACTAAACTTTTCATTCGTGTTGTTATGCTTTTATTTTTCACCCTGGGTTCTGCAGAAGACTGATTCCAAGGAGAAAGTTTCAAAGGATTCTGCACTATCTGAAGAAGTTACTTAAAATTCATTTTATTGTTTTAATATATTTTTGACGTTCACTATTGTTAAGTTGATAAATTTCTTCTAATTATATCACGAACCCCTATTATCTACTGTTTGTCTCTTGCATTCTTTTAAGAGTTGTATTACATGAAGTGAAATAAAACTCGGTGATATAATATTTAATCTGAGACTTATTGATTCCAAAGAAACATAGTCTCAAGTTTTGTTTCGAGTTTATATCGTGTGTGAGAGGTTGTCAAGTGGAGTTATTATATATTTCTATAGAATGTTACGTATAAAGTGGTGTTGTACCTGCAGTTTCGAGAGGGTGTGGGAGGTGGGTTCTTCATTCCTTTGTATTCTCGATCCTTAGAAACAATCCGGTTGTAAAGTTAGAGATCTTGATTTTGGTTTGGAATTTGGTTGGATAGATAAAAGAATCATTTCAGATAAGCAAATCATTCAAAATGTGAATGAACGCTGAAGAAGCGAGTATTAGTTCAAAACAGATGATTATCATCTAATAATCATTCAAAGTAAAGAAAATGTTTGCAAGGGGAGAAAACTCTGAAAAGTAAAACTGAAAGGAAATTATGGGTCCATAATAAAACTGCAAAACAAACACTTAAAGCGCATTCAACTTCGCTCATAGAAGGCGTCGTAAGCTCTAGTTCCCACACTTGGCGTTTAGCTTTCTGCATCTCAGCACTCTCACTCCTCTTAGTCCCCTCATCTGCAGATTCCACACCGCTTTTGGAAGCTGCAGACACAACATTCCGACGAAGTGTTTCCTCGGAAGTTGCAGCAACGTTGGTTCCGACCGAGGCTTCGTTAATGCGGGAGAGTGTCCAAAGAGAGGATCTTGGTCACGCTTATAGCTCGTGACTTCCTGATAAGTTGTGTTTTGTAACTTTTACACAAAACTTATGCTTCGTCCGATGGTGCTGATTAGAGCTTCGGGACAGGCACCTCATGTTAACACCTTGGGTTTCATTAGCCTGATATTCAAGAACAACAACGTCGGTTATAACTTCGAAAGCACCTAGTGTTGAAAATTTACCTCAAAATAGTTCTGACTAACTCGATGCCTTCTTCCCGGTCGGTTGGCGACCAGCATCGCCGAGTAGTATAAAATGGCTTGCTCACTGTTGTCATAGACAGATATCTTTGCACGGTACCTGTAAAGAAAACAAATCAGTACTAATTCCGATTGAAAAGACATTGAGAACTGAGTCTAAAGTGCATCTTGTGGAACACCCGCTACGTTAACCTTGCCACATTTGCTACACATCAATGAAGTTGGTCCTTTGCTAGCCTTAGTATGGCACCCACCACATGAAATGTAATACCAAGGAGAGTCATGCACAACATCATCAATGGTAGCCGTGCATTCAAAAACCCTCTGCGTGAGAAAGAGATATGAGCACCCAAGCTTTTCATAATGCGTAAGAAATTTATAACTTCAGTGGTACCTTGGCAGATTCCTGCTTGATGTAGGAGAATATCTCCCCAATAGTCAGTGGCTCACGTTTAGTCACCACCTCGCATTAACCTCCTTGCCATTCTGCGGATTAGAGCACAACCTGAGCAGAATACAAAGTAGTGCTTCATCAAGAATCGCAATGGATTTTTACGGTTAACTTCATTTAGCCAAAGAGTAATTGTAATAAAATACAAAAAATACTTACCAGGCGAGGTAATCGGCGGTGGGTTGGACATCGTTATCCATAAAAACACGTGAAGAGGACATTGAGGTTAGGGCGAGTACACGTTATATTATGGAAATCCCATTAAAACAACTCCAAGTGTAGATATATAAATGTAAGAAAGCTATATTACGAGAGAAATGGAAACCTCTAGAAGCTTCGTGTTGTGATCGTGACCAATAACACGGTGGGTGTGTTTTCGTAGGACTTAAATTTTATGCAGAAGTCCTTTGCAGCCTGGTCCCAAAGATAAAGCTTTATCACAGGTCCACTGCAAAAATCACACCCAATGGTTAAGAGAAGTACAGAGAAGAGATGTGTAAGAGATAAATGTAGGCGTACTCATGTAATTGCACATGAACGGAAGATGCCTGCAGCTGCTATATCCACTTCTTCAAGGGCGGGGCGCTCGGTGAGAGTCGCCCATTGACCAACTTCATGTGGCCAACAACATCTGTAACATCATTAATAAAGTGCATAAGTTTGATGACTCCAAAATAAGTAGTCTAACATTTTATCAAAACATGAATTGAAGCGGACATTATCCCTAAATAATCAACGAAGATCACATTTAGACTATGATATGCTATGATGATGAACAACATCCAAGAGATAAATTTAATAAGTTTTGCTACCTAACGTTACAAACCTAATAAACCAAATTTCATTCATCGAGATGTGCATCTTCCAAGAGTTACTTGACAATGATTAAGACAAGCGTCAACTCTTAAAACTATATTCATTCACACTCTATTCATTAACATGTCTTCTTTCAATATCAAGTTGAGTATGTGTAATACAAACCAAAAACTCTTTAAACACTCCATTCATTCACATGTTTTCTAAATAGCAACTTTATTATTCTAGAGTTACGTAACTAAGCAGGAAGGAAGACTCTAAAATAAATCCAATCAAAAGCAATGCAACTCGGATATCTGTGGGGATTTAAGAGCTTACCGTAGAGGTCTCCTTTGAGATCACAATTAGCTTCAAACTCCTCATGCGAATGAAACCGAATCTGTCTTCATCGAAAGGGGTGGTGCTGTCCAAAAGAACCGATAGCTCGAGTTCCATGAGAAGGACACGGTCCGCGGCGTGGCGAAACCCGATACATCGATTTGTTGCTTGATCCGTAAAAGTTGTTGAGTTTGTAAATTGATCCTCTCTTCATTTTGGCAAATATTTTTGAATCGCCAGCGAAATGAAGCCTTGAATCACAGTTCCTGTGAATAATGACATAAGACGAAACCAAAATAAATAAGCTAACAATGTTTTGAATTAAATAAGTGGGGACAAAGTTACGAAATTTTGGAGATTAAACGTAACCTGTTCGTCGATCAAGAGCATCTCAAGGCCGATTAAGCGTTTTCTTAATCGGGTTCCAAGCCTCGAAGTGGATCAGCCGGAAGCAAGCGAGTCTCGTGGGGACCAAGAGAGACATCTCGGAAGAACATGACGTTTTCATCATAATCGGAGGCGATATGGGACTTGCCATTAGGTTTCATCGCGAAGGATCGAGGTTAGAGAACTTCTAGGTTTTGATTTGTCTGAGAGGGAAAAAGAGTTTATAAAGGAGGAAAAGAAAGCGAAATCATTAAGAACAAATTCATTGATGGAGATGTAGTGGAGTCTTGATTGTGCGAAGTGAAACGAAAGAACTCAACCGCGATGGTTTCAAGCGGAGATAGCGAAGAGGCAAAGTAGAGACGAGACGTCCGTCTATGGACTCTGTCGTTGTGGTGGCGATGGTTTTACTCAAGCCCAAGAACCAATAGAGCAAGCCCATCGAATATCATCTCGGTTTTGAAACCCAAACGTAAACAAAGATAATGAAACCCATGACATGTCAAATTTAAATATTCGATTGGAGGATTATTTTAATTGGCGTGTCTGTATAAGATTTCACTATATTCTCCTTTTAATAGAGTATAGATTTCAGTACTGTGCCTCTTTTTGCAATTATCTAGGCCCATTAGTAAAGATACCTAACGTAAATTCAGTAGGATATTTATTTATGTAGTTGACATAAGCTCAAAAACCCATGTGGTGTCCAGCAAAAGAGTAATCAAAGCGGAGTTCCGGACCAATCAAGTAACATACTAACATTATTCGATTCCTTTTTGAATACCGACGCAACGCAAAACTAATCCAATTTGGAGCTCAAAAATGACAATGGAGAACTCCAGAATTTGGTATTGGTCAGAGGTTCAAAGACCATCACCGCGCCTTCACTGATTTCATGCTAAAGGTTCCATCTTTTCTCCCCCTCCTTGTTTTTTTTGAAAAGCTTCAGCCTTTTTTGGAAGAATCGTCTCTTGCTTTGTATCTGATCCAGATTAGAAAACGTTTGACCTCAAATCTCCATGCTCTTCTTCACAGTTATAACCCTCGTTTTTGTTCTTTTTGTGTGTGTCAATTGCTGAAGGCTGCAATTGTCATTATCGATATTGCTCTTCTTCACCTACTGTAACTTTGATTCTATGTATCATCATTTTGCGTTTGTTCTCAGGCTTCTCTTGCTCTAGTGCTAGGTTGAAACCGCACGATCCTTTGTTGTTGTTGGTTTAAGAAGGCAGGACTTTTGAGTTATGATTCTGTCAGCACTTTTAACGTCAGTGGGAATCAATCTTGGCCTCTGTTTCCTGTTTTTCACTTTGTATTCCATATTGAGAAAGCAGCCTGGTAATGTCACCGTCTACGGTCCACGGCTTATTCAAGCCGGCAAATCTCAGCATTTTTTGAATTTTACTCAAAATATGTGGGTTAACCCCTACTAAAATATTTAGTTTTTCGTAAATTCTTTATATAGTAAACCTTATACTCTTTAGTGTTCTTTAATAATTTCTAACTATATATGACATTTATATTAATGTATTATAAACTCTCTTTCATGGTAAATGTGCATCATTCTCATTTCTAACAATTAGTTTAGTAAAACATCATATACTTCTTAAATAAGTGAACTAACCACTAAGAAATCTCTATTATCTAGAGAAACGGAGACAACAAATGTTCCAAATCTCTTTTACCATCATCATATGTAAGTGGAGGATGCAACTATGCATTAAAACAACATTGTCATATTTTTGAATTTTACTCAAAATATGTGGGTTAACCCCTACTAAAATATTTAGTTTTTCGTAAATTCTTTATATAGTAAACCTTATACTCTTTAGTGTTCTTTAATAATTTCTAACTATATATGACATTTATATTAATGTATTATAAATTATCTTTCATGGTAAATGTGCATCATTCTCATTTCTAACAATTAGTTTAGTTAAACATCATATCTTGCTTAAATCGGTGATCTAACCTCTAAGAAATCTCTATTATCTAGAGAAACGGAGACAACAAATGTTCCAAAACTCTTTTACCATCATCATATGTAAGTGGAGGATGCACCTATGCATTAAAACAACATTGTCATATTTTTTGAATTTTACTCAAAATATGTGGGTTAACCCTACGAAAATATTTAGTTTTTCGTAAATTCTTTATATAGTAAACCTTATACTCTTTAGTGTTCTTTAATAATTTCTAACTATATATGACATTTATATTAATGTATTATAAATTATCTTTCATGGTAAATGTGCTTCATTCTCATTTTTAACAATTAGTTTAGTAAAACATCATATACTTCTTAAATAAGTGAACTAACCACTAAGAAATCTCTATTATCTAGAGAAACGGAGACAACAAATGTTCCAAATCTCTTTTACCATCATCATATGTAAGTGGAGGATGCAACTATGCATTAAAACAACATTGTCATATTTTTGAATTTTACTCAAAATATGTGGGTTAACCCTACGAAAATATTTAGTTTTTCGTAAATTCTTTATATAGTAAACCTTATACTCTTTAGTGTTCTTTAATAATTTCTAGCTATATATGACATTTATATTAATGTATTATAAATTATCTTTCATGGTAAATGTGCATCATTCTCATTTCTAACAATTAGTTTAGTTAAACATCATATACTGCTTAAATCAGTGAACTAACCACTAAGAAATCTCTATTATCTAGAGAAACGGAGACAACAAATGTTCCAAAACTCTTTTACCATCATCATATGTAAGTGGAGGATGCACCTATGCATTAAAACAACATTGTCATATTTTTTGAATTTTACTCAAAATATGTGGGTTAACCCCTACGAAAATATTTAGTTTTTCGGTAAATTCTTTATATAGTAAACCTTATACTCTTTAGTGTTCTTTAATAATTTCTAGCTATATATAACATTTATATTAATGTATTATATACTCTCTTTCATGGTAAATGGACATCATTCTCATTTCTAACAATTAGTTTAGTAAAACATCATATACTTCTTAAATAAGTGAACTAACCACTAAGAAATCTCTATTATCTAGAGAAACGGAGACAACAAATGTTCCAAATCTCTTTTACCATCATCATATGTAAGTGGAGGATGCAACTATGCATTAAAACAACATTGTCATATTTTTTGAATTTTACTCAAAATATGTGGGTTAACCCCTACGAAAATATTTAGTTTTTCGGTAAATTCTTTATATAGTAAATTTTATACTATTTAGTGTTCTTTAATAATTTCTAGCTATATATGACATTTATATTAATGTATTATAAACTCTCTTTCATGGTAAATGGGCGTCATTCTCATTTCTAACAATTAGTTTATTAAACATCATATCTTGCTTAAATCAATGATCTAACCTCTAAGAAATCTCTATTATCTAGAGAAACGGAGACAACAAATGTTCCAAAACTCTTTTACCATCATCATATGTAAGTGGAGGATGCAACTATGCATTAAAACAACATTGTCATATTTTTGAATTTTACTCAAAATATGTGGGTTAACCCCTACTAAAATATTTAGTTTTTGGTAAATTCTTTATATAGTAAACCTTATACTCTTTAGTTTTATTTAATAAATTTATAACTACATCCGACATTTATATTAATGTATTATAAACTCTCTTTCATGGTAAATGTGCATCATTCTCATTTCTAACAATTAGTTTAGTTAAACATCATATACTGCTTAAATCAGTGAACTAACCACTAAGAAATCTCTATTATCTAGAGAAACGGAGACAACAAATGTTCCAAAACTCTTTTACCATCATCATATGTAAGTGGAGGATGCAACTATGCATTAAAACAACATTGTCATATTTTTGAATTTTACTCAAAATATGTGGGTTAACCCCTACTAAAATATTTAGTTTTTGGTAAATTCTTTATATAGTAAACCTTATACTCTTTAGTTTTATTTAATAAATTTATAACTACATCCGACATTTATATTAATGTATTATAAACTCTCTTTCATGGTAAATGGACATCATTCTCATTTCTAACAATTAGTTTAGTAAAACATCATATACTTCTTAAATAAGTGAACTAACCACTAAGAAATCTCTATTATCTAGAGAAGCGGAGACAAAAAGTGTTACAAATCTCTTTTACCATCATCGTATGTAAGTGTAGGATGGAACAATGCATTAAAACAACATTGTCATATTTTTGAATTTTACTCAAAATATGTGGGTTCATCCCAACGAAAATATTTAGTTTTTGGTAAATTCTTTATATAGTAAACCTTATACTCTTTAGTGTTCTTTAATAATTTCTAGCTATATATGACATTAATATTAATTTATTATAAATTATCTTTCATGGTAAATGTGCATCATTCTCATTTCTAACAATTAGTTTAGTTAAATATCATATACTGCTTAAATCGGTGATCTAACCTCTAAGAAATCTCTATTATCTAGAAGCGGAGACAACAAATGTTCCAAAACTCTTTTACCATCATCATATGTAAGTGGAGGATGCACTATGCATTAAAACAACATTGTAATATTTTTTGAATTTTACTCAAAATATGTGGGTTAATCCCTACAAAAATATTTAGTTTTTCGGTAAATTCTTTATATAGTAAATTTTATACTATTTAGTGTTCTTTAATAATTTCTAGCTATATATATATAACATTTATATTAATGTATTATATACTCTCTTTCATGGTAAAAGGACATCATTCTCATTTCTAACAATTAGTTTAGTAAAACATCATATACTTCCTAAATAAGTGAACTAACCACTAAGAAATCTCTATTATCTAGAGAAACGGAGACAAAAAAGTGTTACAAATCTCTTTTACCATCATCGTATGTAAGTGTAGGATGGAACAATGCATTAAAACAACATTGTCATATTTTTTGAATTTTACTCAAAATATGTGGGTTCATCCCAACGAAAATATTTAGATTTTCGGTAAATTTTTTATATAGTAGACCTTATACTCTTTAGTGTTCTTTAATAATTTCTAGCTATATATGACATTTATATTAATTTATTATAAATTATCTTTCATGCTATATGTGCATCATTCTCATTTCTAACAATTAGTTTAGTTAAATATCATATACTGTTTAAATTAGTGATCTAACCTTTAAGAAATCTCAATTATCTAGAGAAACGGAGACAACAAATGTTCCAAAACTCTTTTACCATCATCATATGTAAGTGGAGGATGCACCTATGCATTAAAACAACATTGACATATTTTTTGAATTTTACTCAAAATAAATGGGTTAACCCATACGAAAATATTTAGTTTTTCAGTAAATGCTCTATATAGTGAACCTTATACTCTTTAGTTTTATTTAATAAATTTATAACTGCATCCGACATTTATATTAATGTATTATAAACTCTCTTTCATGGTAAATGGTCGTCATTCTCATTTCTAACAATTAGTTTATTAAACATCATATACTTCTTAAATAAGTGAACTAACCACTAAGAAATCTCTATTATCTAGAGAAACGGAGACAACAACTGTTCCAAATCTCTTTTACCATCATCATATGTAAGTGGAGGATGCAACTATGCATTAAAACAACATTGTCATATTTTTTGAATTTTACTCAAAATATGTGGGTTAACCGCTACGAAAATATTTAGTTTTTAGGTAAATTCTTTATATAGTAAACCTTATACTCTTTAGTGTTCTTTAATAATTTCTAACTATATATGACATTTATATAATGTATTATAAATTATCTTTCATGGTAAATGTGCATCATTCTCATTTCTAACAGTTAGTTTAGTTAAACATCATATACTGCTTAAATCAGTGAACTAACCACTAAGAAATCTCTATTATCTAGAGAAACGGAGACAACAAATGTTCCAAAACTCTTTTACCATCATCATATGTAAGTGGAGGATGCACCTATGCATTAAAACAACATTGTCATATTTTTTGAATTTTACTCAAAATATGTGGGTTAACCCCTACGAAAATATTTAGTTTTTCGGTAAATGCTCTATATAGTGAACCTTATACTCTTTAGTGTTCTTTAATAATTTCTAGCTATATATATATAACATTTATATTAATGTATTATATACTCTCTTTCATGGTAAAAGGACATCATTCTCATTTCTAACAATTAGTTTAGTAAAACATCATATACTTCCTAAATAAGTGAACTAACCACTAAGAAATCTCTATTATCTAGAGAAACGGAGACAAAAAAGTGTTACAAATCTCTTTTACCATCATCGTATGTAAGTGTAGGATGGAACAATGCATTAAAACAACATTGTCATATTTTTTGAATTTTACTCAAAATATGTGGGTTAACCCCTACGAAAATATTTAGTTTTTCGGTAAATTCTTTATATAGTAAACCTTATACTCTTTAGTGTTCTTTAATAATTTCTAGCTATATATGACATTTATATTAATTTATTATAAATTATCTTTCATGCTATATGTGCATCATTCTCATTTCTAACAATTAGTTTAGTTAAATATCATATACTGTTTAAATTAGTGATCTAACCTTTAAGAAATCTCAATTATCTAGAGAAACGGAGACAACAAATGTTCCAAAACTCTTTTACCATCATCATATGTAAGTGGAGGATGCACCTATGCATTAAAACAACATTGACATATTTTTTGAATTTTACTCAAAATAAATGGGTTAACCCATACGAAAATATTTAGTTTTTCAGTAAATGCTCTATATAGTGAACCTTATACTCTTTAGTTTTATTTAATAAATTTATAACTGCATCCGACATTTATATTAATGTATTATAAACTCTCTTTCATGGTAAATGGTCGTCATTCTCATTTCTAACAATTAGTTTATTAAACATCATATACTTCTTAAATAAGTGAACTAACCACTAAGAAATCTCTATTATCTAGAAGCGGAGACAACAACTGTTCCAAATCTCTTTTACCATCATCATATGTAAGTGGAGGATGCAACTATGCATTAAAACAACATTGTCATATTTTTGAATTTTACTCAAAATATGTGGGTTAACCCCTACTAAAATATTTAGTTTTTGGTAAATTCTTTATATAGTAAACCTTATACTCTTTAGTGTTCTTTAATAATTTCTAACTATATATGACATTTATATAATGTATTATAAATTATCTTTCATGGTAAATGTGCATCATTCTCATTTCTAACAGTTAGTTTAGTTAAACATCATATACTGCTTAAATCAGTGAACTAACCACTAAGAAATCTCTATTATCTAGAGAAACGGAGACAACAAATGTTTTAAAACTCTTTTACCATCATCATATGTAAGTGGAGGATGCAACTATGCATTAAAACAACATTTTCATATTTTTTGAATTTGACTCAAAATATGTGGGTTAACCCCTACGAAAATATTTAGTTTTTCGGTAAATGTTCTATATAGTGAACCTTATACTCTTTAGTTTTATTTAATAAATTTATAACTACATCCGACATTTATATTAATGTATTATAAACTCTCTTTCATGGTAAATGAGAATCATTCTCAATTCCAACAATTAATTTAGTTTAAAATCATATACTCCTTAAATCAGTGAACTAACCATTAAGAAATCTCTATTATCTAGAGAAACGGAGACAACAAATGTTCCAAAACTATTTTACCATCATCATATGTATGTGGAGGATGCAACAATGCATTAAAACGACATTGTCATATTTTTTGAATTTTACTCAAAATATGTGGGTTAACCCTACGAAAATATTTAGTTTTTCGTAAATTCTTTATATAGTAAACCTTATACTCTTTAGTTTTATTAAATAAATTTATAACTACATCCGACATTTATATTAATGTATTATAAACTCTCTTTCATGGTAAATGGGCATCATTCTCATTTCTAACAATTAGTTTAGTAAAACATCATATACTTCTTAAATAAGTGAACTAACCACTAAGAAATCTCTATTATCTAGAGAAACGGAGACAAAAATGTTCCAAATATCTTTTACCATCATCATATGTAAGTGGAGGATGCAACTATGCATTAAAACAACATTGTCATATTTTTTGAATTTTACTCAAAATATGTGGGTTAACCCTACGAAAATATTTAGTTTTTCGTAAATTCTTTATATAGTAAACCTTATACTTTTAGTGTTCTTTAATAATTTCTAACTATATATGACATTTATATTAATGTATTATAAATTATCTTTCATGGTAAATGTGCATCATTCTCATTTCTAACAATTAGTTTAGTTAAACATCATATACTGCTTAAATCAGTGAACTAACCACTAAGAAATCTCTATTATCTAGAGAAACGGAGACAACAAATGTTCCAAAACTCTTTTACCATCATCATATGTAAGTGGAGGATGCACCTATGCATTAAAACAACATTTTCATATTTTTTGAATTTTACTCAAAATATGTGGGTTAACCCCTACGAAAATATTTAGTTTTTCGGTAAATTCTTTATATAGTAAACCTTATACTCTTTAGTGTTCTTTAATAATTTCTAACTATATATGACATTTATATTAATGTATTATAAACTCTCTTTCATGGTAAATGGGCATCATTCTCATTTCTAACAATTAGTTTAGTAAAACATCATATACTTCTTAAATAAGTGAACTAACCACTAAGAAATCTCTATTATCTAGAGAAACGGAGACAAAAAAGTGTTCCAAATCTCTTTTACCATCATCGTATGTAAGTGGAGGATGCAACTATGCATTAAAACAACATTGTCATATTTTTTGAATTTTACTCAAAATATGTGGGTTAACCCCTACGAAAATATTTAGTTTTTAGGTAAATTCTTTATATAGTAAACCTTATACTCTTTAGTGTTCTTTAATAATTTCTAACTATATATGACATTTATATTAATGTATTATAAATTATCTTTCATGGTAAATGTGCATCATTCTCATTTCTAACAATTAGTTTAGTTAAACATCATATACTGCTTAAATCAGTGATCTAACCTCTAAGAAATCTCTATTATCTAGAGAAACGGAGACAACAAATGTTCCAAAACTCTTTTACCATCATCATATGTAAGTGGAGGATGCACCTATGCATTAAAACAACATTGAAATATTTTTTGAATTTTACTCAAAATATGTGGGTTAACCCCTACGAAAATATTTAGTTTTTCGGTAAATTCTTTATATAGTAAACCTTATACTTTTAGTTTTATTTAATAAATTTATAACTACATCCGACATTTATATTAATGTATTATAAACTCTCTTTAATGGTAAATGGTCGTCATTCTCATTTCTAACAATTAGTTTATTAAACATCATATACTTCTTAAATAAGTGAACTAACCACTAAGAAATCTCTATTATCTAGAGAAACGGAGACAACAAATGTTCCAAATCTCTTTTACCATCATCATATGTAAGTGGAGGATGCAACTATGCATTAAAACAACATTGTCATATTTTTTGAATTTTACTCAAAATATGTGGGTTAACCCCAACGAAAATATTTAGTTTTTAGGTAAATTCTTTATATAGTAAACCTTATACTCTTTAGTCTTCTTTAATAATTTCTAACTATATATGAAATTTATATAATGTATTATAAATTATCTTTCATGGTAAATGTGCATCATTCTCATTTCTAACAATTAGTTTAGTTAAACATCATATATCGCTTAAATCGCTGATCTAACCTCTAAGAAATCTCTATTATCTAGAGAAACGGAGACAACAAATGTTCCAAAACTCTTTTACCATCATCATATGTAAGTGGAGGATGCACCTATGCATTAAAACAACATTGTCATATTTTTGAATTTTACTCAAAATATGGGTTAATCTCTATGAAAATATTTAGTTTTTCGATAAATGCTCTATATAGTGAACCTTATACTCTTTAGTGTTCTTTAATAATTTCTAACTATATATGACATTTATATTAATGTATTATAAACTCTCTTTCTTGGTAAATGGTCGTCATTCTCATTTCTAACAATTAGTTTATTAAACATTATATACTTCTTAAATAAGTGAACTAACCACTAAGAAATCTCTATTATCTAGAGAAACGAAGACAACAAATGTTCCGAAACTCTTTTACCATCATCATATGTACGTGGAGGATGCAACTATGCATTAAAACAACATTTTCATATTTTTGAATTTTACTCAAAATATGTGGGTTAACCCTACGAAAATATTTAGTTTTTCGTAAATTCTTTATATAGTAAACCTTATACTTTTAGTTTTATTTAATAAATTTATAACTACATTTTATATTAATAAATTATCAACTCTATTTCATGGTAAATGAGAATCATTCTCAATTCCAACAATTAATTTAGTTTAAAATCATATACTCCTTAAATCAGTGAACTAACCATTAAGAAATCTCTATTATCTAGAGAAACGGAGACAACAAATGTTCCAAAACTATTTTACCATCATCATATGTATGTGGAGGATGCAACAATGCATTAAAACGACATTTTCATATTTTTGAATTTTACTCAAAATATGGGTTAACCCTACGAAAATATTTAGTTTTTAGGTAAATGCTCTATATAGTGAACCTTATACTCTTTAGTTTATTAAATAAATTTATAACTACATCCGACATTTATATTAATGTATTATAAACTCTCTTTCATGGTAAATGGACATCATTCTCATTTCTAACAATTAGTTTAGTAAAACATCATATACTTCTTAAATAAGTGAACTAACCACTAAGAAGTCTCTATTATCTAGAGAAACGGAGACAACAAATGTTCCAAATATCTTTTACCATCATCATATGTAAGTGGAGGATGCAACTATGCATTAAAACAACATTGTCATATTTTTTGAATTTTACTCAAAATATGTGGGTTAACCCCTACGAAAATATTTAGTTTTTAGGTAAATTCTTTATATAGTAAACCTTATACTCTTTAGTGTTCTTTAATAATTTCTAACTATATATGACATTTATATAATGTATTATAAATTATCTTTCATGGTAAATGTGCATCATTCTCATTTCTAACAATTAGTTTAGTTAAACATCATATCTTGCTTAAATCGGTGATCTAACCTCTAAGAAATCTCTATTATCTAGAGAAGCGGAGACAACAAATGTTCCAAAACTCTTTTACCATCATCATATGTAAGTGGAGGATGCACCTATGCATTAAAACAACATTGAAATATTTTTTGAATTTTACTCAAAATATGTGGGTTAACCCCTACGAAAATATTTAGTTTTTCGGTAAATGCTCTATATAGTGAACCTTATACTCTTTAGTTTTATTTAATAATTTCTAACTATATATGACATTTATATAATGTATTATAAATTATCTTTCATGGTAAATGTGCATCATTCTCATTTCTAACAATTAGTTTAGTTAAACATCATATCTTGCTTAAATCGGTGATCTAACCTCTAAGAAATCTCTATTATCTAGAAACGGAGACAACAAATGTTCCAAAACTCTTTTACCATCATCATATGTAAGTGGAGGATGCACCTATGCATTAAAACAACATTGAAATATTTTTTGAATTTTACTCAAAATATGTGGGTTAACCCCTACGAAAATATTTAGTTTTTCGGTAAATGCTCTATATAGTGAACCTTATACTCTTTAGTTTTATTTAATAAATTTATAACTACATCCGACATTTATATTAATGTATTATAAACTCTCTTTAATGGTAAATGGTCGTCATTCTCATTTCTAACAATCAGTTTATTAAACATCATATACTTCTTAAATAAGTGAACTAACCACTAAGAAATCTCTATTATCTAGAGAAACGGAGACAACAAATGTTCCAAATCTCTTTTACCATCATCATATGTAAGTGGAGGATGCAACTATGCATTAAAACAACATTGTCATATTTTTTGAATTTTACTCAAAATATGTGGGTTAACCCCTACGAAAATATTTAGTTTTTAGGTAAATTCTTTATATAGTAAACCTTATACTCTTTAGTCTTCTTTAATAATTTCTAACTATATATGACATTTATATAATGTATTATAAATTATCTTTCATGGTAAATGTGCATCATTCTCATTTCTAACAATTAGTTTAGTTAAACATCATATACTGCTTAAATCAGTGAACTAACCACTAAGAAATCTCTATTATCTAGAGAAACGGACACAACAAATGTTCCAAAACTCTTTTACCATCATCATATGTAAGTGGAGGATGCACCTATTCATTAAAACAACATTGTCATATTTTTTGAATTTTACTCAAAATACGTGGGTTAATCTCTATGAAAATATTTAGTTTTTCGATAAATGCTCTATATACTGATCCTTGTACTATTTAGTGTTATTTAATAATATATAACTACATCCGACATTTATTGTATTGCATTCTAAACTCTCTTTCTTGGTAAATGGTCGTCATTCTCATTTCTAACAATTAGTTTATTAAACATCATATACTTAAATAAGTGAACTAACCACTAAGAAATCTCTATTATCTAGAGAAACGGAGACAACAAATGTTCCGAAACTCTTTTACCATCATCATATGTACGTGGAGGATGCAACTATGCATTAAAACAACATTTTCATATTTTTTGAATTTTACTCAAAATATGTGGGTTAACCCCTACGAAAATATTTAGTTTTTCGGTAAATGTTCTATATAGTGAACCTTATACTCTTTAGTTTTATTTAATAAATTTATAACTACATTTTATATTAATTAATTATCAACTCTATTTCATGGTAAATGAGAATCATTCTCAATTCCAACAATTAATTTAGTTTAAAATCATATACTCCTTAAATCAGTGAACTAACCATTAAGAAATCTCTATTATCTAGAGAAACGGAGACAACAAATGTTCCAAAACTATTTTACCATCATCATATGTATGTGGAGGATGCAACAATGCATTAAAACGACATTTTCATATTTTTTGAATTTTACTCAAAATATGTGGGTTAACCCTACGAAAATATTTAGTTTTTCGGTAAATGCTCTATATAGTGAACCTTATACTCTTTAGTTTATTAAATAAATTTATAACTACATCCGACATTTATATTAATGTATTATAAACTCTCTTTCATGGTAAATGGACATCATTCTCATTTCTAACAATTAGTTTAGTAAAACATCATATACTTCTTAAATAAGTGAACTAACCACTAAGAAGTCTCTATTATCTAGAGAAACGGAGACAAAAAATGTTCCAAATATCTTTTACCATCATCATATGTAAGTGGAGGATGCAACTATGCATTAAAACAACATTGTCATATTTTTTGAATTTTACTCAAAATATGTGGGTTAACCCTACTAAAATATTTAGTTTTAGGTAAATTCTTTATATAGTAAACCTTATACTTTTAGTTTTATTTAATAATTTCTAACTATATATGACATTTATATAATGTATTATAAATTATCTTTCATGGTAAATGTGCATCATTCTCATTTCTAACAATTAGTTTAGTTAAACATCATGTACTGCTTAAATCAGTGATCTAACCTCTAAGAAATCTCTATTATCTAGAGAAACGGAGACAACAAATGTTCCAAAACTCTTTTACCATCATCATATGTAAGTGGAGGATGCACCTATGCATTAAAACAACATTGAAATATTTTTTGAATTTTACTCAAAATATGTGGGTTAACCCCTACGAAAATATTTAGTTTTTCGGTAAATGCTCTATATAGTGAACCTTATACTCTTTAGTTTTATTTAATAAATTTATAACTACATCCGACATTTATATTAATGTATTATAAACTCTCTTTAATGGTAAATGGTCGTCATTCTCATTTCTAACAATTAGTTTAGTTAAACATCATATACTTCTTAAATAAGTGAACTAATCACTAAGAAATCTCTATTATCTAGAGAAACGGAGACAACAAATGTTCCAAATCTCTTTTACCATCATCATATGTAAGTGGAGGATGCAACTATGCATTAAAACAACATTGTCATATTTTTTGAATTTTACTCAAAATATGTGGGTTAACCCCTACGAAAATATTTAGTTTTTAGGTAAATTCTTTATATAGTAAACCTTATACTCTTTAGTCTTCTTTAATAATTTCTAACTATATATGACATTTATATAATGTATTATAAATTATCTTTCATGGTAAATGTGCATCATTCTCATTTCTAACAATTAGTTTAGTTAAACATCATATACTGCTTAAATCAGTGAACTAACCACTAAGAAATCTCTATTATCTAGAGAAACGGAGACAACAAATGTTCCAAAACTCTTTTACCATCATCATATGTAAGTGGAGGATGCACCTATTCATTAAAACAACATTGTCATATTTTTTGAATTTTACTCAAAATATGTGGGTTAATCTCTATGAAAATATTTAGTTTTTCGATAAATGCTCTATATACTGATCCTTGTACTATTTAGTGTTATTTAATAATATATAACTACATCCGACATTTATTGTATTGCATTCTAAACTCTCTTTCTTGGTAAATGGTCGTCATTCTCATTTCTAACAATTAGTTTATTAAACATCATATACTTCTTAAATAAGTGAACTAACCACTAAGAAATCTCTATTATCTAGAGAAACGGAGACAACAAATGTTCCGAAACTCTTTTACCATCATCATATGTACGTGGAGGATGCAACTATGCATTAAAACAACATTTTCATATTTTTTGAATTTGACTCAAAATATGTGGGTTAACCCCTACGAAAATATTTAGTTTTTCGGTAAATGTTCTATATAGTGAACCTTATACTCTTTAGTTTTATTTAATAAATTTATAACTACATTTTATATTAATTAATTATCAACTCTATTTCATGGTAAATGAGAATCATTCTCAATTCCAACAATTAATTTAGTTTAAAATCATATACTCCTTAAATCAGTGAACTAACCATTAAGAAATCTCTATTATCTAGAGAAACGGAGACAACAAATGTTCCAAAACTATTTTACCATCATCATATGTATGTGGAGGATGCAACAATGCATTAAAACGACATTTTCATATTTTTTGAATTTTACTCAAAATATGTGGGTTAACCCCTACGAAAATATTTAGTTTTTCGGTAAATGATCTATATATTGAACCTTATACTCTTTAGTTTTATTAAATAAATTTATAACTACATCCGACATTTATTGTATTGCATTCTAAACTCTCTTTCTTGGTAAATGGTCGTCATTCTCATTTCTAACAATTAGTTTATTAAACATCATATACTTTAAATAAGTGAACTAACCACTAAGAAATCTCTATTATCTAGAGAAACGGAGACAACAAATGTTCCAAAACTCTTTTACCATCATCATATGTATGTGGAGGATGCAACTATGCATTAAAACAACATTTTCATATTTTTGAATTTGACTCAAAATATGTGGGTTAACCCTAAGAAAATATTTAGTTTTTCTAAATGTTCTATATAGTGAACCTTATACTTTTAGTTTTATTTAATAAATTTATAACTACATTTTATATTAATTAATTATCAACTCTATTTCATGGTAAATGAGAATCATTCTCAATTCCAACAATTAATTTAGTTTAAAATCATATACTCCTTAAATCAGTGAACTAACCATTAAGAAATCTCTATTATCTAGAGAAACGGAGACAACAAATGTTCCAAAACTATTTTACCATAATCATATGTATGTGGAGGATGCAACAATGCATTAAAACGACATTTTCATATTTTTTGAATTTTACTCAAAATATGTGGGTTAACCCCTACGAAAATATTTAGTTTTTCGGTAAATGATCTATATATTGAACCTTATACTCTTTAGTTTTATTAAATAAATTTATAACTACATCCGACATTTATTGTATTGCATTCTAAACTCTCTTTCTTGGTAAATGGTCGTCATTCTCATTTCTAACAATTAGTTTATTAAACATCATATACTTTAAATAAGTGAACTAACCACTAAGAAATCTCTATTATCTAGAGAAACGGAGACAACAAATGTTCCAAAACTCTTTTACCATCATCATATGTATGTGGAGGATGCAACTATGCATTAAAACAACATTTTCATATTTTTGAATTTGACTCAAAATATGTGGGTTAACCCTAAGAAAATATTTAGTTTTTCTAAATTCTTTATATAGTAAACCTTATACTTTTAGTTTTATTTAATAAATTTATAACTACATTTTATATTAATTAATTATCAACTCTATTTCATGGTAAATGAGAATCATTCTCAATTCCAACAATTAATTTAGTTTAAAATCATATACTCCTTAAATCAGTGAACTAACCATTAAGAAATCTCTATTATCTAGAGAAACGGAGACAACAAATGTTCCAAAACTATTTTACCATCATCATATGTATGTGGAGGATGCAACAATGCATTAAAACGACATTTTCATATTTTTTGAATTTTACTCAAAATATGTGGGTTAACCCCTACGAAAATATTTAGTTTTTCGGTAAATGATCTATATATTGAACCTTATACTCTTTAGTTTTATTAAATAAATTTATAACTACATCCGACATTTATATTAATGTATTATAAACTCTCTTTCATGGTAAATGGACATCATTCTCATTTCTAACAATTAGTTTAGTAAAACATCATATACTTTTTAAATAAGTGAACTAACCACTAAGAAGTCTCTATTATCTAGAGAAACGGAGACAAAAAATGTTCCAAATATCTTTTACCATCATCATATGTAAGTGGAGGATGCAACTATGCATTAAAACAACATTGTCATATTTTTTGAATTTTACTCAAAATATGTGGGTTAACCCCTAAGAAAATATTTAGTTTTTCGGTAAATTCTTTATATAGTAAACCTTATACTCTTTAGTGTTCTTTAATAATTTCTAACTATATATTAAATTTATATTAATGTATTATAAATTATCTTTCATGGTAAATGTGCATCATTCTCATTTCTAACAATTAGTTTAGTTAAACATCATGTACTGCTTAAATCAGTGATCTAACCTCTAAAAAATCCCTATTATCTAGAGAAACAGAGACAACAAATGTTCCAAAACTCTTTTACCATCATCATATGTAAGTGGAGGATGCACCTATGTATTAAAACAATATTTTCATATTTTTGAATTTTACTCAAAATATGTGGTTAACCCCTACTAAAATATTTAGTTTTTCGTAAATGTTCTATATAGTGAACCTTATACTTTTAGTTTATTAAATAAATTTATAACTACATCCGACATTTATATTAATGTATTATAAACTCTCTTTCATGGTAAATGGACATCATTCTCATTTCTAACAATTAGTTTAGTAAAACATCATATACTTTTTAAATAAGTGAACTAACCACTAAGAAATCTCTATTATCTAGAGAAACGGAGACAAAAATGTTCCAAATATCTTTTACCATCATCATATGTAAGTGGAGGATGCAACTATGCATTAAAACAACATTGTCATATTTTTGAATTTTACTCAAAATATGTGGGTTAACCCTAAGAAAATATTTAGTTTTTCTAAATTCTTTATATAGTAAACCTTATACTCTTTAGTGTTCTTTAATAATTTCTAACTATATATTAAATTTATATTAATGTATTATAAATTATCTTTCATGGTAAATGTGCATCATTCTCATTTCTAACAATTAGTTTAGTTAAACATCATGTACTGCTTAAATCAGTGATCTAACCTCTAAAAAATCCCTATTATCTAGAGAAACGGAGACAACAAATGTTCCAAAACTCTTTTACCATCATCATATGTAAGTGGAGGATGCACCTATGCATTAAAACAACATTTTCATATTTTTGAATTTTACTCAAAATATGGGTTAACCCCTACTAAAATATTTAGTTTTTCGGTAAATTCTTTATATAGTAAATTTTATACTATTTAGTGTTCTTTAATAATTTCTAACTATATATGACATTTATATTAATGTATTATAAACTCTCTTTCATGGGCGTCATTCTCATTTCTAACAATTATTTTAGTAAAACATCATATACTTCTTAAATAAGTGAACTAACCACTAAGAAATCTCTATTATCTAGAGAAACGGAGACAAAAAAGTGTTACAAATCTCTTTTACCATCATCGTATGTAAGTGTAGGATGGAACAATGCATTAAAACAACATTGTCATATTTTTTGAATTTTACTCAAAATATGTGGGTTAATCCCTACGAAAATATGTGGTTTTTCGGTAAATTCTTTATATAGTAGACCTTATACTCTTTAGTGTTCTTTAATAATTTCTAGCTATATATGACATTTATATTAATGTATAATAAATTATCTTTCATGCTATATGTGCATCATTCTCATTTCTAACAATTAGTTTAGTTAAACATCATATACTGCTTAAATCAGTGATCTAACCTCTAAGAAATCTCTATTATCTAGAGAAACGGAGACAACAAATGTTCCAAAACTCTTTTACCATCATCATATGTAAGTGGAGGATGCACCTATGCATTAAAACAACATTGAATTATTTTTTGAATTTTACTCAAAATATATGGGTTAACCCCTACGAAAATATTTAGTTTTTCGGTAAATGCTCTATATAGTGAACCTTATACTCTTTAGTTTTATTTAATAAATTTATAACTACATCCGACATTTATATTAATGTATTATAAACTCTCTTTCATGGTAATTGGTCATCATTCTCATTTCTAACAATTAGTTTATTAAACATCATATACTTCTTAAATAAGTGAACTAACCACTAAGAAATCTCTATTATCTAGAGAAACGGAGACAAGAAATGTTCCAAATCTCTTTTACCATCATCATATGTAAGTGGAGGATGCAACTATGCATTAAAGCAACATTGTCATATTTTTTGAATTTTACTCAAAATATGTGGGTTAACCCTACGAAAATATTTAGTTTTAGGTAAATTCTTTATATAGTAAACCTTATACTCTTTAGTGTTTTTAATAATTTCTAACTATATATGACATTTATATAATGTATTATAAATTATCTTTCATGGTAAATGTGCATCATTCTCATTTCTAACAATTAGTTTAGTTAAACATCATATCTTGCTTAAATCGGTGATCTAACCTCTAAGAAATCTCTATTATCTAGAAGCGGAGACAACAAATGTTCCAAAACTCTTTTACTATCATCATATGTAAGTGGAGGATGCACCTATTCATTAAACAACATTGTCATATTTTTGAATTTTACTCAAAATATATGGGTTAACCCCATGAAAATATTTAGTTTTTAGATAAATGCTCTATATACTGATCCTTGTACTATTTAGTGTTATTTAATAATATATAACTACATCCGACATTTATTGTATTGTATTCTAAACTCTCTTTCTTGGTACATGGGCATCATTCTAATTTCTAACAATAATTTAGTTAAATATCATATCTTGCTTAAATCGGTGATCTAACCTCTAAGAAATCTCTATTATCTAGAAGCGGAGACAACAAATGTTCCAAAACACTTTTACCATCATCATATGTAAGTGGAGGATGCAACTATGCATTAAAACAACATTTTCATATTTTTGAATTTTACTCAAAATATGTGGGTTAACCCTACGAAAATATTTAGTTTTAGGTAAATGCTCTATATAGTGAACCTTATACTCTTTAGTTTTATTTAATAAATTTATAACTACATTTTATATTAATAAATTATCAACTCTATTTCATGGTAAATGAGAATCATTCTCAATTCCAACAATTAATTTAGTTTAAAATCATATACTCCTTAAATCAGTGAACTAACCATTAAGAAATCTCTATTATCTAGAGAAACGGAGACAACAAATGTTCCAAATCTATTTTACCATCATCATATGTATGTGGAGGATGCAACAATTCATTAAAACGACATTGTCATATTTTTTGAATTTTACTCAAAATATGTGGGTTAACCCCTACGAAAATATTTAGTTTTTAGGTAAATGCTCTATATAGTGAACCTTATACTCTTTAGTTTATTAAATAAATTTATAACTACATCCGACATTTATATTAATGTATTATAAACTCTCTTTCATGGTAAATGGGCATCATTCTCATTTCTAACAATTAGTTTAGTAAAACATCATATACTTCTTAAATAAGTGAACTAACCACTAAGAAATCTCTATTATCTAGAGAAACGGAGACAAAAAATGTTCCAAATATCTTTTACCATCATCATATGTAAGTGGAGGATGCAACTATGCATTAAAACAACATTGTCATATTTTTTGAATTTTACTCAAAATATGTGGGTTAACCCCTAAGAAAATATTTAGTTTTTCGGTAAATTCTTTATATAGTAAACCTTATACTCTTTAGTGTTCTTTAATAATTTCTAACTATATATTAAATTTATATTAATGTATTATAAATTATCTTTCATGGTAAATGTGCATCATTCTCATTTCTAACAATTAGTTTAGTTAAACATCATGTACTGCTTAAATCAGTGATCTAACCTCTAAGAAATCCCTATTATCTAGAGAAACAGAGACAACAAATGTTCCAAAACTCTTTTACCATCATCATATGTAAGTGGAGGATGCACCTATGTATTAAAACAACATTTTCATATTTTTTGAATTTTACTCAAAATATGTGGGTTAACCCCTACGAAAATATTTAGTTTTTCGGTAAATTCTTTATATAGTAAATTTTTTACTATTTAGTGTTCTTTAATAATTTCTAGCTATATATGACATTTATATTAATGTATTATAAACTCTCTTTCATGGGCGTCATTCTCATTTCTAACAATTATTTTAGTAAAACATCATATACTTCTTAAATAAGTGAACTAACCACTAAAAAATCTCTATTATCTAGAGAAACGGAGACAAAAAGTGTTCCAAATCTCTTTTACCATCATCGTATGTAAGTGGAGGATGCAACTATGCATTAAAACAACATTGTCATATTTTTTGAATTTTACTCAAAATATGTGGGTTAATCCCTACGAAAATATTTAGTTTTTCGGTAAATTCTTTATATAGTAGACCTTATACTCTTTAGTGTTCTTTAATAATTTCTAGCTATATATTACATTTATATTAATGTATAATAAATTATTTTTCATGCTATATGTGCATCATTCTCATTTCTAACAATTAGTTTAGTTAAACATCATATACTGCTTAAATCAGTGATCTAACCTCTAAGAAATCTCTATTATCTAGAGAAACGGAGACAACAAATGTTCCAAAACTCTTTTACCATCATCATATGTAAGTGGAGGATGCACCTATGCATTAAAACAACATTGAAATATTTTTTGAATTTTACTCAAAATATATGGGTTAACCCCTACGAAAATATTTAGTTTTTCGGTAAATGCTCTATATAGTGAACCTTATACTCTTTAGTTTTATTTAATAAATTTATAACTACATCCGACATTTATATTAATGTATTATAAACTCTCTTTCATGGTAATTGGTCATCATTCTCATTTCTAACAATTAGTTTATTAAACATCATATACTTCTTAAATAAGTGAACTAACCACTAAAAATCTCTATTATCTAGAGAAGCGGAGACAAAAAATGTTCCAAATCTCTTTTACCATCATCATATGTAAGTGGAGGATGCAACTATGCATTAAAGCAACATTGTCATATTTTTTGAATTTTACTCAAAATATGTGGGTTAACCCTACGAAAATATTTAGTTTTTAGGTAAATTCTTTATATAGTAAACCTTATACTCTTTAGTGTTCTTTAATAATTTCTAACTATATATGACATTTATATAATGTATTATAAATTATCTTTCATGGTAAATGTGCATCATTCTCATTTCTAACAATTAGTTTAGTTAAACATCATATATTGCTTAAATCGGTGAACTAACCACTAAGAAATCTCTATTATCTAGAGAAACGGAGACAACAAATGTTCCAAAACTCTTTTACTATCATCATATGTAAGTGGAGGATGCACCTATTCATTAAAACAACATTGTCATATTTTTTGAATTT
Organism: Brassica carinata; assembly: GCA_016771965.1. NCBI lineage: Eukaryota > Viridiplantae > Streptophyta > Magnoliopsida > Brassicales > Brassicaceae > Brassica > Brassica carinata. The sequence goes on from CM028699.1 coordinate 64,610,359, forward strand.
TACTCAAAATACGTGGGTTAACCTCTATGAAAATATTTAGTTTTTCGATAAATGCTCTATATACTGATCCTTGTACTATTTAGTGTTATTTAATAATATATAACTACATCCGACATTTATTGTATTGTATTCTAAACTCTCTTTCTTGGTACATGGGCATCATTCTAATTTCTAACAATAATTTAATTAAATATCATATACTGCCTAAATCAGTGAATTAACCACTAAGAAATCTCTATTATCTAGAGAAACGGAGACAACAAATGTTCCAAAACTCTTTTACCATCATCATATGTAAGTGGAGGATGCAACTATGCATTAAAACAACATTTTCATATTTTTTGAATTTGACTCAAAATATGTGGGTTAACCCCTACGAAAATATTTAGTTTTTCGGTAAATGTTCTATATAGTGAACCTTATACTCTTTAGTTTTATTTAATAAATTTATAACTACATTTTATATTAATAAATTATCACCTCTATTTCATGGTAAATGAGAATCATTCTCAATTCCAACAATTAATTTAGTTTAAAATCATATACTCCTTAAATCAGTGAACTAACTATTAAGAAATCTCTATTATCTAGAGAAACGGAGACAACAAATGTTCCAAATCTCTTTTACCATCATCATATGTAAGTGGAGGATGCAACTATGCATTAAAACAACATTGTCATATTTTTTGAATTTTACCCAAAATTTGTGGGTTAACCCCTACGAAAATATTTAGTTTTTAGGTAAATTCTTTATATAGTAAACCTTATACTCTTTAGTGTTCTTTAATAATTTCTAACTATATATGACATTTATATAATGTATTATAAATTATCTTTCATGGTAAATGTGCATCATTCTCATTTCTAACAATTAGTTTAGTTAAACATCATATACTGCTTAAATCAGTGAACTAACCACTAAGAAATCTCTATTATCTAGAGAAACGGAGACAAAAAATGTTCCAAATATCTTTTACCATCATCATATGTAAGTGGAGGATGCACCTATTTATTAAAACAACATTGTCATATTTTTGAATTTTACTCAAAATACTTGGGTTAACCCCTATAAAAATATTTAGTTTTTCGATAAATACTCTATATACTGATCCTTGTACTATTTAGTGTTATTTAATAATATATAACTACATCCAACATTTATTGTATTGTATTCTAAACTCTCTTTCTTGGTACATGGGCATCATTCTAATTTCTAACAATAATTTAGTTAAATATCATATACTGCCTAAATCAGTGAATTAACCACTAAGAAATCTCTATTATCTAGAGAAACGGAGACAACAAATGTTCCAAAACTCTTTTACCATCATCATATGTAAGTGGAGGATGCAACTATGCATTAAAACAACATTTTCATATTTTTTGAATTTGACTCAAAATATGTGGGTTAACCCCTACGAAAATATTTAGTTTTTCGGTAAATGTTCTATATAGTGAACCTTATACTCTTTAGTTTTATTTAATAAATTTATAAATACATTTTATATTAATAAATTATCAATTCTATTTCATGGTAAATGAGAATCATTCTCAATTCCAACAATTAATTTAGTTTAAAATCATATACTCCTTAAATCAGTGAACTAACCATTAAGAAATCTCTATTATCTAGAGAAACGGAGACAACAAATGTTCCAAAACTATTTTACCATCATCATATGTATGTGGAGGATGCAACAATGCATTAAAACGACATTGTCATATTTTTTGAATTTTACTCAAAATATGTTGGTTAACCCCTACGAAAATATTTAGTTTTTCGGTAAATGCTCTATATAGTGAACCTTATACTCTTTAGTTTTATTTAATAAATTTATAACTACATCTGACATTTATATTAATGTATTATAAACTCTCTTTCATGGTAAATGGTCGTCATTCTCATTTCTAACAATTAGTTTAGTAAAACATCATATACTTCTTAAATAAGTGAACTAACCATTAAGAAATCTCTATTATCTAGAGAAACGGAGACAACAAATTTCCAAATTTCTTTTACCATCATCATATGTAAGTGGAGGATGCAACTATGCATTAAAACAACATTGTCATATTTTTTGAATTTTACTCAAAATATGTGGGTTAACCCCTACGAAAATATTTAGTTTTTCGGTAAATTCTTTATATAGTAGACCTTATACTCTTTAGTGTTCTTTAATAATTTCTAGCTATATATGACATTTATATTAATGTATTATAAATTATCTTTCATGCTATATGTGCATCATTCTCATTTCTAACAATTAGTTTAGTAAAACATCATATACTGCTTTAATCAATGATCTAACCTCTAAGAAATCTCTATTATCTAGAGAAACGGAGACAACAAATGTTCCAAAACTCTTTTACCATCATCATATGTAAGTGGAGGATGCACCTATGCATTAAAACAACATTGTCATATTTTTTGAATTTTACTCAAAATATGTGGGTTAACCCCTACGAAAATATTTAGTTTTTCGGTAAATGCTCTATATAGTGAACCTTATACTCTTTAGTTTTATTTAATAAATTTATAACTACATCCGACATTTATATTAATGTATTATAAACTCTCTTTCATGGTAAATGGGCGTCATTCTCATTTCTAACAATTAGTTTATTAAACATCATATACTTCTAAATAAGTGAACTAACCTCTAAGAAATCTCTATTATCTAGAAGCGGAGACAACAAATGTTCCAAATCTCTTTTACCATCATCATATGTAAGTGGAGGATGCACCTATGCATTAAAAAACATTGTAATATTTTTTGAATTTTATTCAAAATATGTGGGTTAACCCCTACGAAAATATTTAGTTTTTCGGTTAATTCTTTATATAGTAAATTTTATACTATTTAGTGTTGTTTAATAATTTCTAGCTATATATGACATTTATATTAATGTATTATAAATTATCTTTCATGGTAAATGTGCATCATTCTCATTTCAAACAATTAGTTTAGTTAAACATCATATACTGCTTAAATCAGTGAACTAACCACTAAGAAATCTCTATTATCTAGAGAAACGGAGACAACAAATGTTCCAAAACTCTTTTACCATCATCATATGTAAGTGGAGGATGCACCTATGCATTAAAACAACATTGTCATATTTTTGAATTTTACTCAAAATATGTGGGTTAACCCCTACGAAAATATTTAGTTTTTCGGTAAATTCTTTATATAGTAAACCTTATTCTCTTTAGTATTTTTTAATAATTTCTAGCTATATATGAAATTTATATTAATGTATTATAAATTATCTTTCATGGTAAATGTGCTTCATTCTCATTTTTAACAATTAGTTTAGTTAAACATCATATCTTGCTTAAATCGTGAACTAACCACTAAGAAATCTCTATTATCTAGAGAAGCGGAGACAACAAATGTTCCAAAACTCTTTTACCATCATCATATGTAAGTGGAGGATGCACCTATGCATTAAAACAACATTGTCATATTTTTGAATTTTACTCAAAATATGTGGGTTAACCCTACGAAAATATTTAGTTTTTAGGTAAATTCTTTATATAGTAAACCTTATACTCTTTAGTAGTTTTTAATAATTTCTAGCTATATATGAAATTTATATTAATGTATTATAAATTATCTTTCATGGTAAATGTGCTTCATTCTCATTTTTAACAATTAGTTTAGTTAAACATCATATCTTGCTTTAATCAATGATCTAACCTCTAAGAAATCTCTATTATCTAGAAGCGGAGACAACAAATGTTCCAAATCTCTTTTACCATCATCATATGTAAGTGGAGGATGCAACTGTGCATTAAAACAACATTGTCATATTTTTGAATTTTACTCAAAATATGTGGGTTAACCTCTGCGAAAATATGTAGTTTTTCGGTAAATTCTTTATATAGTAAACCCTATACTCTTTAGTGTTCTTTAATAATTTCTAGCTATATATGACATTTATATTAATTTATTATAAATTATCTTTCATGGTAAATGTGCATCATTCTCATTTCTAACAATTAGTTTAGTTAAACATCATATCTTGCTTAAATCGGTGATCTAACCTCTAAGAAATCTCTATTATCTAGAAGCGGAGACAACAAATGTTCCAAAACTCTTTTACCATCATCATATGTAAGTGGAGGATGCACCAATGCATTAAAACAACATTGTAATATTTTTGAATTTTACTCAAAATATGTGGGTTAACCCCTAGAAAATATTTAGTTTTTGGTAAATTCTTTATGTAGTAAACCTTATACTCTTAAGTGTTATTTAATAATTTCTAGCTATATATGACATTTATATTAATTTATTATAAATTATCTTTTATAAATGCTCTATATAGTGAACCTTATACTCTTTAGTTTTATTTAATAAATTTATAACTACATCCGACATTTATATTAATGTATTATAAACTCTCTTTCATGGTAAATGGTCATCATTCTCATTTCTAACAATTAGTTTAGTAAAACATCATATACTTCTTAAATAAGTGAACTAACCACTAAGAAATCTCTATTATCTAGAAGCGGAGACAACAAATGTTCCAAATCTCTTTTATCATCATCATATGTAAGTGGAGGATGCAACTATGCATTAAAACAACATTGTCATATTTTTGAATTTTACTCAAAATATGTGGGTTAACCCTACGAAAATATTTAGTTTTTAGGTAAATTCTTTATATAGTAAACCTTATACTCTTTAGTGTTCTTTAATAATTTCTAGCTATATATGACATTTATATTAATTATTTATAAATTATCTTTTATAAATGCTCTATATAGTGAACCTTATACTCTTTAGTTTTATTTAATAAATTTATAACTACATCCGACATTTATATTAATGTATTATAAACTCTCTTTCATGGTAAATGGTCGTCATTCTCATTTCTAACAATTAGTTTAGTAAAACATCATATACTTCTTAAATAAGTGAACTAACCACTAAGAAATCTCTATTATCTAGAGAAACGGAGACAACAAATGTTCCAAATCTCTTTTATCATCATCATATGTAATTGGAGGATGCAACTATGCATTAAAACAACATTGTCATATTTTTTTGAATTTTACTCAAAATATGTGGGTTAACCCCTACGAAAATATTTAGTTTTAGGTAAATTCTTTATATAGTAAACCTTATACTCTTTAGTGTTCTTTAATAATTTCTAACTATATATGACATTTATATAATGTATTATAAATTATCCTTCATGGTAAATGTGCATCATTCTCATTTCTAACAATTAGTTTAGTTAAACATCATATACTGTTTAAATCAGTGAACTAACCACTGAGAAATCTCTATTAACTAGAGAAACGGAGACAACAAATGTTCCAAAACTCTTTTACAATCATCATATGTAAGTGGAGGATGCACATATTCATTAAAACAACATTGTCATATTTTTTGAATTTTACTCAAAATACGTGGGTTAACCCCTATGAAAATATTTAGTTTTTCGATAAATGCTCTATATACTGATCCTTGTACTATTTAGTGTTATTTAATAATATATAACTATATCCGACATTTATTGTATTGTATTCTAAACTCTCTTTCTTGGTACATGGGCATCATTCTAATTTCTAACAATAATTTAGTTAAATATCATATCTTGCTTAAATCGGTGAACTAACCACTAAGAAATCTCTATTATCTAGAGAAACGGAGACAACAAATGTTCCAAAACTCTTTTACCATCATCATATGTAAGTGGAGGATGCAACTATGCATTAAAACAGCATTGTCATATTTTTTGAATTTTACTCAAAATATGTGGGTTAACCCATACGAAAATATTTAGTTTTTAGGTAAATTCTTTATATAGTAAACCTTATACTCTTTAGTGTTCTTTAATAATTTCTAACTATATATGACATTTATATAATGTATTATAAATTATCTTTCATGGTAAATGTGCATCATTCTCATTTCTAACAATTAGTTTAGTTTAACATCATATACTGCTTAAATCAGTGAACTAACCACTAAGAAATCTCTATTATCTAGAGAAACGGAGACAACAAATGTTCCAAAACTCTTTTACCATCATCATATGTAAGTGGAGGATGCAACTATGCATTAAAACAACATTTTCATTTTTTTGAATTTTATTCAATATATGTGGGTTAACCCCTACGAAAATATTTAGTTTTAGGTAAATGTTCTATATAGTGAACCTTATACTTTTAGTTTTATTTAATAAATTTATAACTACATTTTATATTAATAAATTATCAACTCTATTTCATGGTAAATGAGAATCATTCTCAATTCTAACAATTAATTTAGTTTAAAATCATATACTCCTTAAATCAGTGAGCTAACTATTAAGAAATCTCTATTATCTAGAGAAACGGAGACAACAAATGTTCCAAAACTATTTTACCATCATCATATGTAAGTGGAGGATGCAACAATGCATTAAAACGACATTGTCATATTTTTTGAATTTTACTCAAAATATGTGGGTAAATGATCTATATATTGAACCTTATACTCTTTAGTTTTATTAAATAAATTTATAACTACATCCGACATTTATATTAATGTATTATAAACTCTCTTTCATGGTAAATGGACATCATTCTCATTTCTAACAATTAGTTTAGTAAAACATCATATACTTCTTAAATAAGTGAACTAACCACTAAGAAATCTCTATTATCTAGAGAAACGGAGACAACAAATGTTCCAAATATCTTTTACCATCATCATATGTAAGTGGAGGATGCAACTATGCATTAAAACAACATTGTCATATTTTTTGAATTTTACTCAAAATATGTGGGTTAACCCCTAAGAAAATATTTAGTTTTTCGGTAAATTCTTTATATAGTAAACCTTATACTCTTTAGTGTTCTTTAATAATTTCTAACTATATATGAAATTTATATTAATGTATTATAAATTATCTTTCATGGTAAATGTGCATCATTTTCATTTCTAACAATTAGTTTAGTTAAACATCATGTACTGCTTAAATCAGTGATCTAACCTCTAAGAAATCCCTATTATCTAGAGAAACGGAGACAACAAATGTTCCAAAACTCTTTTACCATCATCATATGTAAGTGGAGGATGCACCTATGTATTAAAACAACATTTTCATATTTTTAGAATTTTACTCAAAATATGTGGGTTAACCCCTACGAAAATATTTAGTTTTTCGGTAAATTCTTTTTATATTAAATTTTATACTATTTAATGTTCTTTAATAATTTCTAGCTATATATGAAATTTATATTAATGTATTATAAACTCTCTTTTATGGTAAATGGGCGTCATTCTCATTTCTAACAATTATTTTAGTAAAACATCATATACTTCTTAAATAAGTGAACTAACCACAAAGAAATCTCTATTATCTAGAGAAACGGAGACAACAAATGTTCCAAATCTCTTTTACCATCATCATATGTAATTGGAGGATGCAACTATGCATTAAAACAACATTGTCATATTTTTTGAATTTTACTCAAAATATGTGGGTTAACCCCTACGAAAATATTTAGTTTTTAGGTAAATTCTTTATATAGTAAATCTTATACTCTTTAGTGTTCTTTAATAATTTCTAACTATATATGACATTTATATAATGTATTATAAATTATCCTTCATAATAAATGTGCATCATTCTCATTTCTAACAATTAGTTTAGTTAAACATCATATACTGCTTAAATCGCTGATCTAACCTCTAAGAAATCTCTATTATCTAGAGAAACGGAGACAACAAATGTTCTAAAACTCTTTTACAATCATCATATGTAAGTGGAGGATGCACATATTCATTAAAACAACATTGTTATATTTTTTGAATTTTACTCAAAATACGTGGGTTAACCCCTATGAAAATATTTAGTTTTTCGATAAATGCTCTATATACTGATCCTTGTACTATTTAGTGTTATTTAATAATATATAACTACATCCGAAATTTATTGTATTGTATTCAAAACTCTCTTTCTTGGTACATGGGCATCATTCTAATTTCTAACAATAATTTAGTTAAATATCATATACTGCCTAAATCAGTGAATTAACCACTAAGAAATCTCTATTATCTAGAGAAACGGAGACAACAAATGTTCCAAAACCCTTTTACCTTCATCATATGTAAGTGGAGGATGCAACTATGCATTAAAACAACGTTTTCATATTTTTTGAATTTTACTCAAAATATGTGGGTTAACCCCTACGAAAATATTTAGTTTTTCGGTAAATGTTCTATATAGTGAAGCTTATACTCTTTAGTTTTATTTAATAAATTTATAACTACATTTTATATTAATAAATTATCAACTTTATTTCATGGTAAATGAGAATCATTCTCGATTCTAACAATTAATTTAGTTTAAAATCATATACTCCTTAAATCGCTGATCTAACCTCTAAGAAATCTCTATTATCTAGAGAAACGGAGACAACAAATGTTCCAAAACTATTTTACCATCATCATATGTAAGTGGAGGATGCAACAATGCATTAAAACGACATTGTCATATTTTTGAATTTTACTCAAAATATGTGGGTAAATGATCTATATATTGAACCTTATACTCTTTAGTTTTATTAAATAAATTTATAACTACATCCGACATTTATATTAATGTATTATAAACTCTCTTCATGGTAAATGGACATCATTCTCATTTCTAACAATTAGTTTAGTAAAACATCATATACTTAAATAAGTGAACTAACCACTAAGAAATCTCTATTATCTAGAGAAACGGAGACAACAAATGTTCCAAATATCTTTTACCATCATCATATGTAAGTGGAGGATGCAACTATGCATTAAAACAACATTGTCATATTTTTGAATTTTACTCAAAATATGTGGGTTAACCCTAAGAAAATATTTAGTTTTTCGTAAATTCTTTATATAGTAAACCTTATACTTTTAGTGTTCTTTAATAATTTCTAACTATATATGAAATTTATATTAATGTATTATAAATTATCTTTCATGGTAAATGTGCATCATTTTCATTTCTAACAATTAGTTTAGTTAAACATCATATACCGCTTAAATCGCTGATCTAACCTCTAAGAAATCCTATTATCTAGAGAAACGGAGACAACAAATGTTCCAAAACTCTTTTACCATCATCATATGTAAGTGGAGGATGCACCTATGTATTAAAACAACATTTTCATATTTTTAGAATTTTACTCAAAATATGTGGGTTAACCCCTACTTAAAATATTTAGTTTTTCGGTAAATTCTTTTTATATTAAATTTTATACTATTTAATGTTCTTTAATAATTTCTAGCTATATATGAAATTTATATTAATGTATTATAAACTCTCTTTTATGGTAAATGGGCGTCATTATCATTTCTAACAATTATTTTAGTAAAACATCATATACTTCTTAAATAAGTGAACTAACCACAAAGAAATCTCTATTATCTAGAGAAACGGAGACAACAAATGTTCCAAATCTCTTTTACCATCATCATATGTAATTGGAGGATGCAACTATGCATTAAAACAACATTGTCATATTTTTTGAATTTTACTCAAAATATGTGGGTTAACCCCTACGAAAATATTTAGTTTTTAGGTAAATTCTTTATATAGTAAATCTTATACTCTTTAGTGTTCTTTAATAATTTCTAACTATATATGACATTTATATAATGTATTATAAATTATCCTTCATAATAAATGTGCATCATTCTCATTTCTAACAATTAGTTTAGTTAAACATCATATACTGCTTAAATCAGTGAACTAACCACTAAGAAATCTCTATTATCTAGAGAAACGGAGACAACAAATGTTCTAAAACTCTTTTACAATCATCATATGTAAGTGGAGGATGCACATATTCATTAAAACAACATTGTTATATTTTTTGAATTTTACTCAAAATACGTGGGTTAACCCCTATGAAAATATTTAGTTTTTCGATAAATGCTCTATATACTGATCCTTGTACTATTTAGTGTTATTTAATAATATATAACTACATCCCACATTTATTGTATTGTATTCAAAACTCTCTTTCTTGGTACATGGGCATCATTCTAATTTCTAACAATAATTTAGTTAAACATCATATAACGCTTAAATCGTGAACTAACCACTAAGAAATCTCTATTATCTAGAGAAGCGGAGACAACAAATGTTCCAAAATCTTTTACCATCATCATATGTAAGTGGAGGATGCAACTATGCATTAAAACAACATTTTCATATTTTTTGAATTTTACTCAAAATATGTGGGTTAACCCCTACGAAAATATTTAGTTTTTCGGTAAATGTTCTATATAGTGAAGCTTATACTCTTTAGTTTTATTTAATAAATTTATAACTACATTTTATATTAATAAATTATCAACTTTATTTCATGGTAAATGAGAATCATTCTCGATTCTAACAATTAATTTAGTTTAAAATCATATACTCCTTAAATCAGTGAACTAACCATTAAGAAATCTCTATTATCTAGAGAAACGGAGACAACAAATGTTCCAAAAATCTTTTACCATCATCATATGTAAGTGGAGGATGCAACAATGCATTAAAACGATATTGTCATATTTTTTGAATTTTACTCAAAATTATGTGGGTTAACCCCTACGAAAATATTTAGTTTTTCGGTAAATGATCTATATATTGAACCCTATACATCATATACTTCTTAAATAAGTGAACTAACCACTAAGAAATCTCTATTATCTAGAGAAACGGAGACAACAAATGTTCCAAATATATTTTACCATCATCATATGTAAGTGGAGGATGCAACTATGCATTAAAACAACATTGTCATATTTTTTGAATTTTACTCAAAATATGTGGGTTAACCCCTAAGAAAATATTTAGTTTTTCGGTAAATTCTTTATATAGTAGACCTTATACTCTTTAGTGTTCTTTAATAATTTCTAACTATATATGAAATTTATATTAATGTATTATAAATTATCTTTCATGGTAAATGTGCATCATTCTCATTTCTAACAATTAGTTTAGTTAAACATCATGTACTGATTAAATCAGTGATCTAACCTCTAAGAAATCCCTATTATCTAGAGAAACGGAGACAACAAATGTTCCAAAACTCTTTTACCATCATCATATGTAAGTGGAGGATACACCTATGTATTAAAACAACATTTTCATATTTTTGAATTTTACTCAAAATATGTGGGTTAACCCTACGAAAATATTTAGTTTTTGTAAATTCTTTATATAGTAAACCTTATACTATTTAGTGTTCTTTAATAATTTCTAGCTATATATGACATTTATATTAATGTATTATAAACTCTCTTTCATGGTAAATGGGCGTCATTCTCATTTCTAACAATTATTTTAGTAAAACATCATATACTTCTTAAATAAGTGAACTAACCACTAAGAAATCTCTATTATCTAGAGACACGGAGAGAAAAAAGTGTTCCAAATCTCTTTTACCATCATCGTATGTAAGTGGAGGATGCAACTATGCATTAAAACAACATTGTCATATTTTTTGAATTTTACTCAAAATATGTGGGTTAACCCCTACGAAAATATTTATTTTTTCGGTATATTCTTTATATAGTAGACCTTATACTCTTTAGTGTTCTTTAATAATTTCTAGCAATATATGACATTTATATTAATGTATTATAAATTATCTTTCATGGTAAATGTGCATCATTCTCATTTCTAACAATTAGTTTAGTTAAACATCATATACTGCTTAAATCAGTGATCAAACCTCTAAGAAATCTCTATTATCTAGAGAAACGGAGATAACAAATGTTCCAAAACTCTTTTACCATCATCATATGTAAGTGTAGGATGCAACAATGCATTAAAACGACATTGTCATATTTTTTGAATTTTACTTAAAATATGTGGGTTAACCCCTACGAAAATATTTAGTTTTTCGGTAAATGATCTATATATTGAACCTTATACTCTTTAGTTTTATTAAATAAATTTATAACTATATCCAACATTTATATTAATGTATTATAAACTCTCTTTCATGGTAAATGGGCATCATTCTCATTTCTAACAATTAGTTTAGTAAAACATCATATACTTCTTAAATAAGTGAACTAACCACTAAGAAATCTCTATTATCTAGAGAAACGGAGACAACAAATGTTCCAAATATATATTAACATCATCATATGTAAGTGGAGGATGCAACTATGCATTAAAACAACATTGTCATATTTTTTTGAATTTTACTCAAAATATGTGAGTTAACCACTACGAAAATATTTAGTTTTTCGGTAAATTCTTTATATAGTAGACCTTATACTCTTTAGTGTTCTTTAATAATTTCTAGCTATATATGATATTTATATTAATGTATTATAAATTATCTTTCATGCTATATGTGCATCATTCTCATTTCTAACAATTAGTTTAGTAAAACATCATATACTGCTTAAATCAATGATCTAACCTCTAAGAAATCTCTATTATCTAAAGAAACGGAGACAACAAATGTTCCAAAACTCTTTTACCATCATCATATGTAAGTGGAGGATGCACCTATGCATTAAAACAACATTGACATATTTTTGAATTTTACTCAAAATATGTGGGTTAACCCTAAGAAAATATTTAGTTTTTCGGTAAATGCTCTATATAGTGAACCTTATACTCTTTAGTTTTATTTAATAAATTTATAAATACATCCGGCATTTACATTATTGTATCATAAACTCTCTTTCATGGTAAATGGGCGTCATTCTCATTTCAAACAATTAGTTTATTAAAACATCATATACTTCCTAAATAAGTGATCTAACCACTAAGAAATCTCTATTATCTAGAGAAACGGAGACAACAAATGTTCCAAATCACTTTTACCATCATCATATGTAAGTGGAGGATGCAACTATGCATTAAAACAACAGTGTCATATTTTTTTAATTTTACTCAAAATATGTATGTTAACCCTTAAAAAAATATTTAGTTTTTCGGTAAATTCTTTATATAGTAAACCTTATACTCTTTAGTATTTTTTAATAATTTCTAGCTATATATGACATTTATATTAATGTATTATAAATTATCTTTCATGGTAAATGTGCTTCATTCTCATTTTTAACAATTAGTTTAGTTAAACATCATATACTGCTTAAATCAGTGATCTAACCTCTAAGAAATCTCTATTATCTAGAGAAACAGAGACAACAAATGTTCCAAATCTCTTTTACCATCATCATATGTAAGTGGAGAATGCAACTGTGCATTAAAACAACATTTTCATATTTTTTGAATTTTACTCAAAATATGTGGGTTAACCTCTACGAAAATATTTAGTTTTTCGGTAAATTCTTTATATAGTAAACCTTATACTCTTTAGTGTTCTTTAATAATTTCTAGCTATATATGACATTTATATTAATGTATTATAAATTATCTTTCATGGTAAATGTGCATCATTCTCATTTCTAACAATTAGTTTAGTTAAACATCATATCTTGCTTAAATCAATGATCTAACCTCTAAGAAATCTCTATTATCTAGAAGCGGAGACAACAAATGTTCCAAAACTCTTTTACCATCATCATATGTAAGTGGAGGATGCACCTATGCATTAAAACAACATTGAAATATTTTTGAATTTTACTCAAAATATATGGGTTAACCCTACGAAAATATTTAGTTTTAGGTAAATTCTTTATATAGTAAACCTTATACTCTTTAGTTTTATTTAATAAATTTATAACTACATCCGACATTTATATTAATGTATTATAAACTCTCTTTCATGGTAAATGGTCATCATTCTCATTTCTAACAATTAGTTTAGTAAAACATCATATACTTTTAAATAAGTGAACTAACCACTAAGAAATCTCTATTATCTAGAGAAACGGAGACAACAAATGTTCCAAATTTCTTTTACCATCATCATGTAAGTGGAGGATGCAACTATGCATTAAAACAACATTGTCATATTTTTGAATTTTACTCAAAATATGTGGGTTAACCCCACGAAAATATTTAGTTTTAGGTAAATTCTTTATATAGTAAACCTTATACTCTTTAGTGTTCTTTAATAATTTCTAATTATATATGACATTTATATAATGTATTATAAATTATCTTTCATGGTAAATTTGCATCATTCTCATTTCTAACAATTAGTTTAGTTAAACATCATATAACGCTTAAATCGTTGATCTAACCTCTAAGAAATCTCTATTATCTAGAGAAACGGAGACAACAAATGTTCCAAAACTCTTTTACCATCATCATATGTAAGTGGAGGATGCACCTATTCATTAAAACAACATTGTCATATTTTTGAATTTTACTCAAAATATGTGGGTTAACCCCACGAAAATATTTAGTTTTAGGTAAATGCTCTATATACTGATCCTTGTACTATTTAGTGTTATTTAATAATATATAACTACATCCGACATTTATATTAATGTATTATAAACTCTCTTTCTTGGTAAATGGTCGTCATTCTCATTTCTAACAATTAGTTTATTAAACATCATATACTTCTTAAATAAGTGAACTAACCACTAAGAAATCTCTATTATCTAGAGAAACGGAGACAACAAATGTTCCAAAACTCTTTTACCATCATCATATGTAAGTGGAGGATGCAACTATGCATTAAAACAACATTTTCATATTTTTTGAATTTTACTCAAAATATGTGGGTTAACCCCTACGAAAATATTTAGTTTTTCGGTAAATGTTCTATATAGTGAACCTTACACTCTTTAGTTTTATTTAATAAATTTATAACAACATTTTATATTAATAAATTATCAACTCTATTTCATGGTAAATGAGAATCATTCTCAATTCCAACAATTAATTTAGTTTAAAATCATATACTCCTTAAATCGCTGAACTAACCATTAAGAAATCTCTATTATCTAGAGAAGCGGAGACAACAAATGTTCCAAATCTATTTTACCATCATCATATGTATGTGGAGGATGCAACAATGCATTAAAACGACATTGTCATATTTTTGAATTTTACTCAAAATATGTGGGTTAACCCTACGAAAATATTTAGTTTTAGGTAAATTCTTTATATAGTAAACCTTATACTCTTTAGTTTATTAAATAAATTTATAACTACATCCGACATTTATATTAATGTATTATAAACTCTCTTTCATGGTAAATGGGCATCATTCTCATTTCTAACAATTAGTTTAGTAAAACATCATATACTTAAATAAGTGAACTAACCACTAAGAAATCTCTATTATCTAAAGAAACGGAGACAAAAATGTTCCAAATATCTTTTACCATCATCATATGTAAGTGGAGGATGCAACTATGCATTAAAACAACATTGTCATATTTTTGAATTTTACTCAAAATATGTGGGTTAACCCCTAAGAAAATATTTAGTTTTAGGTAAATTCTTTATATAGTAAACCTTATACTCTTTAGTGTTCTTTAATAATTTCTAACTATATATTAAATTTATATTAATGTATTATAAATTATCTTTCATGGTAAATGTGCATCATTCTCATTTCTAACAATTAGTTTAGTTAAACATCATATCTTGCTTAAATCGGTGATCTAACCTCTAAGAAATCTCTATTATCTAGAGAAGCGGAGACAACAAATGTTCCAAAACTCTTTTACCATCATCATATGTAAGTGGAGGATGCACCTATGTATTAAAACAACATTTTCATATTTTTGAATTTTACTCAAAATATGTGGGTTAACCCTACGAAAATATTTAGTTTTAGGTAAATTCTTTATATAGTAAATTTTATACTATTTAGTGTTCTTTAATAATTTCTAGCTATATATGACATTTATATTAATGTATTATAAACTCTCTTTCATGGTAAATGGTCATCATTCTCATTTCTAACAATTATTTTAGTAAAACATCATATACTTAAATAAGTGAACTAACCACTAAGAAATCTCTATTATCTAGAGAAGCGGAGACAAAAAGTGTTCCAAATCTCTTTTACCATCATCATATGTAAGTGGAGGATGCAACTATGCATTAAAACAACATTGTCATATTTTTGAATTTTACTCAAAATATGTGGGTTAACCCTACGAAAATATTTAGTTTTAGGTAAATTCTTTATATAGTAGACCTTATACTCTTTAGTGTTCTTTAATAATTTCTAGCTATATATGACATTTATATTAATGTATTATAAATTATCTTTCATGCTATATGTGCATCATTCTCATTTCTAACAATTAGTTTAGTTAAACATCATATCTTGCTTAAATCGGTGATCTAACCTCTAAGAAATCTCTATTATCTAGAGAAGCGGAGACAACAAATGTTCCAAAACTCTTTTACCATCATCATATGTAAGTGGAGGATGCACCTATGCATTAAAACAACATTGAAATATTTTTGAATTTTACTCAAAATATATGGGTTAACCCTACGAAAATATTTAGTTTTTCGTAAATGCTCTATATAGTGAACCTTATACTCTTTAGTTTTATTTAATAAATTTATAACTACATCCGACATTTATATTAATGTATTATAAACTCTCTTTCATGGTAAATGGTCATCATTCTCATTTCTAACAATTAGTTTATTAAACATCATATACTTCTTAAATAAGTGAACTAACCACTAAGAAATCTCTATTATCTAGAGAAGCGGAGACAACAAATGTTCCAAATCTCTTTTACCATCATCATATGTAAGTGGAGGATGCAACTATGCATTAAAACAACATTGTCATTTTTTGAATTTTACTCAAAATATGTGGGTTAACCTCACTAAAAATATTTAGTTTTAGGTAAATTCTTTATATAGTAAACCTTATACTCTTTAGTGTTCTTTAATAATTTCTAACTATATATGACATTTATATAATGTATTATAAATTATCTTTCATGGTAAATGTGCATCATTCTCATTTCTAACAATTAGTTTAGTTAAACATCATATATCGCTTAAATCGTTGATCTAACCTCTAAGAAATCTCTATTATCTAGAGAAACGGAGACAACAAATGTTCCAAAACTCTTTTACCATCATCATATGTAAGTGGAGGATGCACCTATTCATTAAAACAACATTGTCATATTTTTGAATTTTACTCAAAATATGTGGGTTAACCCTACGAAAATATTTAGTTTTAGGTAAATGCTCTATATACTGATCCTTGTACTATTTAGTGTTATTTAATAATATATAACTACATCCGACATTTATTGTATTGTATTCTAAACTCTCTTTCTTGGTACATGGGCATCATTCTAATTTCTAACAATAATTTAGTTAAACATCATATCTTGCTTAAATCAGTGAATTAACCACTAAGAAATCTCTATTATCTAGAAGCGGAGACAACAAATGTTCCAAAACTCTTTTACCATCATCATATGTAAGTGGAGGATGCAACTATGCATTAAAACAACATTTTCATATTTTTGAATTTGACTCAAAATATGTGGGTTAACCCCACGAAAATATTTAGTTTTAGGTAAATGTTCTATATAGTGAACCTTATACTCTTTAGTTTTATTTAATAAATTTATAACTACATTTTATATTAATAAATTATCAACTCTATTTCATGGTAAATGAGAATCATTCTCAATTCCAACAATTAATTTAGTTTAAAATCATATACTCCTTAAATCGTGAACTAACCATTAAGAAATCTCTATTATCTAGAAGCGGAGACAACAAATGTTCCAAATCTCTTTTACCATCATCATATGTAAGTGGAGGATGCAACTATGCATTAAAACAACATTGTCATATTTTTGAATTTTACTCAAAATATGTGGGTTAACCCCTACGAAAATATTTAGTTTTTAGGTAAATTCTTTATATAGTAAACCTTATACTCTTTAGTGTTCTTTAATAATTTCTAACTATATATGACATTTATATAATGTATTATAAATTATCTTTCATGGTAAATGTGCATCATTCTCATTTCTAACAATTAGTTTAGTTAAACATCATATACTGCTTAAATCAGTGAACTAACCACTAAGAAATCTCTATTATCTAGAGAAACGGAGACAAAAATGTTCCAAATATCTTTTACCATCATCATATGTAAGTGGAGGATGCAACTATGCATTAAAACAACATTGAAATATTTTTGAATTTTACTCAAAATATGTGGGTTAACCCTACGAAAATATTTAGTTTTTAGGTAAATTCTTTATATAGTAAACCTTATACTCTTTAGTGTTCTTTAATAATTTCTAACTATATATGAAATTTATATTAATGTATTATAAATTATCTTTCATGGTAAATGTGCATCATTCTCATTTCTAACAATTAGTTTAGTTAAACATCATATCTTGCTTAAATCGGTGATCTAACCTCTAAGAAATCCCTATTATCTAGAGAAAGGGAGACAACAAATGTTCCAAAACTCTTTTACCATCATCATATGTAAGTGGAGGATGCACCTATGTATTAAAACAACATTGTCATATTTTTGAATTTTACTCAAAATATATGGGTTAACCCCTACTAAAATATTTAGTTTTAGGTAAATGCTCTATATACTGATCCTTGTACTATTTAGTGTTATTTAATAATATATAACTACATCCGACATTTATTGTATTGTATTCTAAACTCTCTTTCATGGTAAATGGGCATCATTCTAATTTCTAACAATAATTTAGTTAAACATCATATCTTGCTTAAATCGTGAACTAACCACTAAGAAATCTCTATTATCTAGAGAAGCGGAGACAACAAATGTTCCAAAACTCTTTTACCATCATCATATGTAAGTGGAGGATGCAACTATGCATTAAAACAACATTTTCATATTTTTGAATTTGACTCAAAATATGTGGGTTAACCTACGAAAATATTTAGTTTTTCGGTAAATGTTCTATATAGTGAACCTTATACTCTTTAGTTTTATTTAATAAATTTATAAATACATTTTATATTA
Source organism: Brassica carinata (assembly GCA_016771965.1). NCBI lineage: Eukaryota > Viridiplantae > Streptophyta > Magnoliopsida > Brassicales > Brassicaceae > Brassica > Brassica carinata. The sequence goes on from CM028699.1 coordinate 64,629,254, forward strand.
ATAAATTATCAATTCTATTTCATGGTAAATGAGAATCATTCTCAATTCCAACAATTAATTTAGTTTAAAATCATATACTCCTTAAATCGGTGATCTAACCTCTAAGAAATCTCTATTATCTAGAAGCGGAGACAACAAATGTTCCAAAACTATTTTACCATCATCATATGTATGTGGAGGATGCAACAATGCATTAAAACGACATTGTCATATTTTTTGAATTTTACTCAAAATATGTTGGTTAACCCCTACGAAAATATTTAGTTTTTCGGTAAATGCTCTATATAGTGAACCTTATACTCTTTAGTTTTATTTAATAAATTTATAACTACATCTGACATTTATATTAATGTATTATAAACTCTCTTTCATGGTAAATGGTCGTCATTCTCATTTCTAACAATTAGTTTAGTAAAACATCATATACTTCTTAAATAAGTGAACTAACCATTAAGAAATCTCTATTATCTAGAGAAGCGGAGACAACAAATGTTCCAAATATCTTTTACCATCATCATATGTAAGTGGAGGATGCAACTATGCATTAAAACAACATTGTCATATTTTTGAATTTTACTCAAAATATGTGGGTTAACCCCTACGAAAATATTTAGTTTTTCGGTAAATTCTTTATATAGTAGACCTTATACTCTTTAGTGCTCTTTAATAATTGCTAGATATATATGACATTTATATTAATGTATTATAAATTATCTTTCATGCTATATGTGCATCATTCTCATTTCTAACAATTAGTTTAGTAAAACATCATATCTTGCTTAAATCAGTGATCTAACCTCTAAGAAATCTCTATTATCTAGAAGCGGAGACAACAAATGTTCCAAAACTCTTTTACCATCATCATATGTAAGTGGAGGATGCACCTATGCATTAAAACAACATTGTCATATTTTTGAATTTTACTCAAAATATGTGGGTTAACCCTAGAAAATATTTAGTTTTTAGGTAAATGCTCTATATAGTGAACCTTATACTCTTTAGTTTTATTTAATAAATTTATAACTACATCCGACATTTATATTAATGTATTATAAACTCTCTTTCATGGTAAATGGGCGTCATTCTCATTTCTAACAATTAGTTTATTAAAACATCATATACTTCCTAAATAAGTGAACTAACCTCTAAGAAATCTCTATTATCTAGAGAAACGGAGACAACAAATGTTCCAAATCTCTTTTACCATCATCATATGTAAGTGGAGGATGCACCTATGCATTAAAAAACATTGTAATATTTTTTGAATTTTATTCAAAATATGTGGGTTAACCCCTACGAAAATATTTAGTTTTTCGGTTAATTCTTTATATAGTAAATTTTATACTATTTAGTGTTGTTTAATAATTTCTAGCTATATATGACATTTATATTAATGTATTATAAATTATCTTTCATGGTAAATGTGCATCATTCTCATTTCAAACAATTAGTTTAGTTAAACATCATATCTTGCTTAAATCGGTGATCTAACCTCTAAGAAATCTCTATTATCTAGAGAAGCGGAGACAACAAATGTTCCAAAACTCTTTTACCATCATCATATGTAAGTGGAGGATGCACCTATGCATTAAAACAACATTGTCATATTTTTTGAATTTTACTCAAAATATGTGGGTTAACCCCTACGAAAATATTTAGTTTTTCGGTAAATTCTTTATATAGTAAACCTTATTCTCTTTAGTATTTTTTAATAATTTCTAGCTATATATGAAATTTATATTAATGTATTATAAATTATCTTTCATGGTAAATGTGCTTCATTCTCATTTTTAACAATTAGTTTAGTTAAACATCATATACTGCATAAATCATTGATCTAACCTCTAAGAAATCTCTATTATCTAGAGAAACGGAGACAACAAATGTTCCAAATCTCTTTTACCATCATCATATGTAAGTGGAGAATGCAACTGTGCATTAAAACAACATTGTCATATTTTTTGAATTTTACTCAAAATATGTGGGTTAACCTCTGCGAAAATATGTAGTTTTTCGGTAAATTCTTTATATAGTAAACCTTATACTCTTTAGTGTTCTTTAATAATTTCTAGCTATATATGACATTTATATTAATTTATTATAAATTATCTTTCATGGTAAATGTGCATCATTCTCATTTCTAACAATTAGTTTAGTTAAACATCATATACTGCTTAAATCAGTGATCTAACCTCTAAGAAATCTCTATTATCTAGAGAAACGGAGACAACAAATGTTCCAAAACTCTTTTACCATCATCATATGTAAGTGGAGGATGCACCAATGCATTAAAACAACATTGTAATATTTTTTGAATTTTACTCAAAATATGTGGGTTAACCCCTACGAAAATATTTAGTTTTTCGGTAAATTCTTTATGTAGTAAACCTTATACTCTTAAGTGTTATTTAATAATTTCTAGCTATATATGACATTTATATTAATTATTTATAAATTATCTTTTTATAAATGCTCTATATAGTGAACCTTATACTCTTTAGTTTTATTTAATAAATTTATAACTACATCCGACATTTATATTAATGTATTATAAACTCTCTTTCATGGTAAATGGTCGTCATTCTCATTTCTAACAATTAGTTTAGTAAAACATCATATACTTCTTAAATAAGTGAACTAACCACTAAGAAATCTCTATTATCTAGAGAAACGGAGACAACAAATGTTCCAAATCTCTTTTATCATCATCATATGTAATTGGAGGATGCAACTATGCATTAAAACAACATTGTCATATTTTTGAATTTTACTCAAAATATGTGGGTTAACCCTCTGAAAATATTTAGTTTTAGGTAAATTCTTTATATAGTAAACCTTATACTCTTTAGTGTTCTTTAATAATTTCTAACTATATATGACATTTATATAATGTATTATAAATTATCTTTCATGGTAAATGTGCATCATTCTCATTTCTAACAATTAGTTTAGTTAAACATCATATACTGCTTAAATCAGTGAACTAACCACTAAGAAATCTCTATTATCTAGAGAAACGGAGACAACAAATGTTCCAAAACTCTTTTACTATCATCATATGTAAGTGGAGGATGCACATATTCATTAAAACAACATTGTCATATTTTTGAATTTTACTCAAAATATGTGGGTTAACCCTATGAAAATATTTAGTTTTAGGTAAATGTTCTATATAGTGAACCTTATACTATTTAGTGTTATTTAATAATATATAACTACATCCGACATTTATTGTATTGTATTCTAAACTCTCTTTCTTGGTACATGGGCATCATTCTAATTTCTAACAATAATTTAGTTAAATATCATATACTGCCTAAATCAGTGAATTAACCACTAAGAAATCTCTATTATCTAGAGAAACGGAGACAACAAATGTTCCAAAACTCTTTTACCATCATCATATGTAAGTGGAGGATGCAACTATGCATTAAAACAGCATTGTCATATTTTTTGAATTTTACTCAAAATATGTGGGTTAACCCATACGAAAATATTTAGTTTTTAGGTAAATTCTTTATATAGTAAACCTTATACTCTTTAGTGTTCTTTAATAATTTCTAACTATATATGACATTTATATAATGTATTATAAATTATCTTTCATGGTAAATGTGCATCATTCTCATTTCTAACAATTAGTTTAGTTAAACATCATATCTTGCTTAAATCGGTGAACTAACCACTAAGAAATCTCTATTATCTAGAGAAGCGGAGACAACAAATGTTCCAAAACTCTTTTACCATCATCATATGTAAGTGGAGGATGCAACTATGCATTAAAACAACATTTTCATTTTTTTGAATTTTATTCAATATATGTGGGTTAACCCCTACGAAAATATTTAGTTTTTCGGTAAATGTTCTATATAGTGAACCTTATACTCTTTAGTTTTATTTAATAAATTTATAACTACATTTTATATTAATAAATTATCAACTCTATTTCATGGTAAATGAGAATCATTCTCAATTCTAACAATTAATTTAGTTTAAAATCATATACTCCTTAAATCAGTGAACTAACCATTAAGAAATCTCTATTATCTAGAGAAACGGAGACAACAAATGTTCCAAAACTATTTTACCATCATCATATGTAAGTGGAGGATGCAACAATGCATTAAAACGACATTGTCATATTTTTTGAATTTTACTCAAAATATGTGGGTAAATGATCTATATATTGAACCTTATACTCTTTAGTTTTATTAAATAAATTTATAACTACATCCGACATTTATATTAATGTATTATAAACTCTCTTTCATGGTAAATGGACATCATTCTCATTTCTAACAATTAGTTTAGTAAAACATCATATACTTCTTAAATAAGTGAACTAACCACTAAGAAATCTCTATTATCTAGAAGCGGAGACAACAAATGTTCCAAATATCTTTTACCATCATCATATGTAAGTGGAGGATGCAACTATGCATTAAAACAACATTGTCATATTTTTGAATTTTACTCAAAATATGTGGGTTAACCCTACGAAAATATTTAGTTTTAGGTAAATTCTTTATATAGTAAACCTTATACTCTTTAGTGTTCTTTAATAATTTCTAACTATATATGACATTTATATTAATGTATTATAAATTATCTTTCATGGTAAATGTGCATCATTTTCATTTCTAACAATTAGTTTAGTTAAACATCATATCTTGCTTAAATCGGTGATCTAACCTCTAAGAAATCTCTATTATCTAGAGAAGCGGAGACAACAAATGTTCCAAAACTCTTTTACCATCATCATATGTAAGTGGAGGATGCACTATGCATTAAAACAACATTTTCATATTTTTGAATTTTACTCAAAATATGTGGGTTAACCCTACGAAAATATTTAGTTTTTAGGTAAATTCTTTATATAGTAAATTTTATACTATTTAATGTTCTTTAATAATTTCTAGCTATATATGAAATTTATATTAATGTATTATAAACTCTCTTTCATGGTAAATGGGCATCATTCTCATTTCTAACAATTATTTTAGTAAAACATCATATACTTCTTAAATAAGTGAACTAACCACTAAGAAATCTCTATTATCTAGAAGCGGAGACAACAAATGTTCCAAATCTCTTTTACCATCATCATATGTAATGGAGGATGCAACTATGCATTAAAACAACATTGTCATATTTTTGAATTTTACTCAAAATATGTGGGTTAACCCCTACTTAAAATATTTAGTTTTTAGGTAAATTCTTTATATAGTAAATTTTATACTCTTTAGTGTTCTTTAATAATTTCTAACTATATATGACATTTATATAATGTATTATAAATTATCTTTCATGGTAAATGTGCATCATTCTCATTTCTAACAATTAGTTTAGTTAAACATCATATCTTGCTTAAATCGGTGAACTAACCACTAAGAAATCTCTATTATCTAGAGAAGCGGAGACAACAAATGTTCCAAAACTCTTTTACCATCATCATATGTAAGTGGAGGATGCACATATTCATTAAAACAACATTGTTATATTTTTGAATTTTACTCAAAATATGTGGGTTAACCCTACGAAAATATTTAGTTTTAGGTAAATGCTCTATATAGTGATCCTTGTACTATTTAGTGTTATTTAATAATATATAACTACATCCGACATTTATTGTATTGTATTCAAAACTCTCTTTCTTGGTACATGGGCATCATTCTAATTTCTAACAATAATTTAGTTAAATATCATATACTGCCTAAATCAGTGAATTAACCACTAAGAAATCTCTATTATCTAGAGAAACGGAGACAACAAATGTTCCAAAACTCTTTTACCATCATCATATGTAAGTGGAGGATGCAACTATGCATTAAAACAACATTTTCATATTTTTGAATTTTACTCAAAATATGTGGGTTAACCCCTACTGAAAATATTTAGTTTTAGGTAAATGTTCTATATAGTGAACCTTATACTCTTTAGTTTTATTTAATAAATTTATAACTACATTTTATATTAATAAATTATCAACTTTATTTCATGGTAAATGAGAATCATTCTCATTCTAACAATTAATTTAGTTTAAAATCATATACTCCTTAAATCAGTGAACTAACCATTAAGAAATCTCTATTATCTAGAAGCGGAGACAACAAATGTTCCAAAATCTTTTACCATCATCATATGTAAGTGGAGGATGCAACAATGCATTAAAACGACATTGTCATATTTTTGAATTTTACTCAAAATATGTGGGTTAACCCTACGAAAATATTTAGTTTTAGGTAAATGATCTATATATTGAACCCTATACATCATATACTTCTTAAATAAGTGAACTAACCACTAAGAAATCTCTATTATCTAGAAGCGGAGACAACAAATGTTCCAAATATCTTTTACCATCATCATATGTAAGTGGAGGATGCAACTATGCATTAAAACAACATTGTCATATTTTTGAATTTTACTCAAAATATGTGGGTTAACCCCTAAGAAAATATTTAGTTTTTGGTAAATTCTTTATATAGTAGACCTTATACTCTTTAGTGTTCTTTAATAATTTCTAACTATATATGAAATTTATATTAATGTATTATAAATTATCTTTCATGGTAAATGTGCATCATTCTCATTTCTAACAATTAGTTTAGTTAAACATCATATCTTGCTTAAATCGGTGATCTAACCTCTAAGAAATCTCTATTATCTAGAAGCGGAGACAACAAATGTTCCAAAACTCTTTTACCATCATCATATGTAAGTGGAGGATGCACCTATGTATTAAAACAACATTTTCATATTTTTGAATTTTACTCAAAATATGTGGGTTAACCCTACGAAAATATTTAGTTTTTCGGTAAATTCTTTATATAGTAAATTTTATACTATTTAGTGTTCTTTAATAATTTCTAGCTATATATGACATTTATATTAATGTATTATAAACTCTCTTTCATGGGCGTCATTCTCATTTCTAACAATTATTTTAGTAAAACATCATATACTTCTTAAATAAGTGAACTAACCACTAAGAAATCTCTATTATCTAGAGAAACGGAGACAAAAAGTGTTCCAAATCTCTTTTACCATCATCGTATGTAAGTGGAGGATGCAACTATGCATTAAAACAACATTGTCATATTTTTGAATTTTACTCAAAATATGTGGGTTAACCCCTACTGAAAATATTTAGTTTTTGGTAAATTCTTTATATAGTAGACCTTATACTCTTTAGTGTTCTTTAATAATTTCTAGCAATATATGACATTTATATTAATGTATTATAAATTATCTTTCATGGTAAATGTGCATCATTCTCATTTCTAACAATTAGTTTAGTTAAACATCATATACTTCTTAAATAAGTGAACTAACCACTAAGAAATCTCTATTATCTAGAGAAGCGGAGACAACAAATGTTCCAAAACTCTTTTACCATCATCATATGTAAGTGGAGGATGCAACAATGCATTAAAACGACATTGTCATATTTTTGAATTTTACTCAAAATATGTGGGTTAACCCTACGAAAATATTTAGTTTTAGGTAAATGCTCTATATATTGAACCTTATACTCTTTAGTTTATTAAATAAATTTATAACTATATCCAACATTTATATTAATGTATTATAAACTCTCTTTCATGGTAAATGGGCATCATTCTCATTTCTAACAATTAGTTTAGTAAAACATCATATACTTCTTAAATAAGTGAACTAACCACTAAGAAATCTCTATTATCTAGAGAAGCGGAGACAACAAATGTTCCAAATATCTTTTACCATCATCATATGTAAGTGGAGGATGCAACTATGCATTAAAACAACATTGTCATATTTTTGAATTTTACTCAAAATATGTGAGTTAACCCTCTGAAAATATTTAGTTTTAGGTAAATTCTTTATATAGTAGACCTTATACTCTTTAGTGTTCTTTAATAATTTCTAGCTATATATGATATTTATATTAATGTATTATAAATTATCTTTCATGCTATATGTGCATCATTCTCATTTCTAACAATTAGTTTAGTAAAACATCATATACTGCTTAAATCAATGATCTAACCTCTAAGAAATCTCTATTATCTAAAGAAACGGAGACAACAAATGTTCCAAAACTCTTTTACCATCATCATATGTAAGTGGAGGATGCACCTATGCATTAAAACAACATTGACATATTTTTTGAATTTTACTCAAAATATGTGGGTTAACCCCTGCGAAAATATTTAGTTTTTCGGTAAATGCTCTATATAGTGAACCTTATACTCTTTAGTTTTATTTAATAAATTTATAACTACATCCGACATTTATATTAATTTATTATAAATTATCTTTCATGGTAAATGGGCGTCATTCTCATTTCAAACAATTAGTTTATTAAAACATCATATACTTCCTAAATAAGTGATCTAACCACTAAGAAATCTCTATTATCTAGAGAAACGGAGACAACAAATGTTCCAAATCACTTTTACCATCATCATATGTAAGTGGAGGATGCAACTATGCATTAAAACAACAGTGTCATATTTTTTTAATTTTACTCAAAATATGTGGGTTAACCCTTCTAAAATATTTAGTTTTTCGGTAAATTCTTTATATAGTAAACCTTATACTCTTTAGTAGTTTTTAATAATTTCTAGCTATATATGACATTTATATTAATGTATTATAAATTATCTTTCATGGTAAATGTGCATCATTCTCATTTTAACAATTAGTTTAGTTAAACATCATATCTTGCTTAAATCGGTGATCTAACCTCTAAGAAATCTCTATTATCTAGAGAAACAGAGACAACAAATGTTCCAAATCTCTTTTACCATCATCATATGTAAGTGGAGAATGCAACTGTGCATTAAAACAACATTTTCATATTTTTTGAATTTTACTCAAAATATGTGGGTTAACCTCTACGAAAATATTTAGTTTTTCGGTAAATTCTTTATATAGTAAACCTTATACTCTTTAGTGTTCTTTAATAATTTCTAGCTATATATGACATTTATATTAATTTATTATAAATTATCTTTCATGGTAAATGTGCATCATTATCATTTCTAACAATTAGTTTAGTTAAACATCATATACTGCTTAAATCAGTGATCTAACCTCTAAGAAATCTCTATTATCTAAAGAAACGGAGACAACAAATGTTCCAAAACTCTTTTACCATCATCATATGTAAGTGGAGGATGCACCAATGCATTAAAACAACTTTGTAATATTTTTTGAATTTTACTCAAAATATGTGGGTTAACCCCTACGAAAATATTTAGTTTTTCGGTAAATTCTTTATATAGTAAACCTTATACTCTTTAGTGTTATTTAATAATTTCTAGCTATATATGACATTTATATTAATTATTTATAAATTATCTTTCATGGTTAATGTGCATCATTCTCATTTCTAACAATTAATTTAGTTAAACATCATATACTGCTTAAATCAGTGATCTAACCTCTAAGAAATCTCTATTATCTAGAGAAACGGAGACAACAAATGTTCCAAAACTCTTTTACCATCATCATATGTAAGTGGAGGATGCACAAATGCATTAAAACAGCATTGTAGTATATTTTGAATTTTACTAAAAATATGTGGGTAAACCCCTACGAAAATATTTAGTTTTTCGGTAAATTCTTTATATAGTAAATTTTATACTATTTAGTGTTCTTTAATAATTTCTAGCGATATATAACATTTATATTAATGTATTATATACTCTCTTTCATGGTAAATCGACATCATTCTCATTTCTAACAATTAGTTTAGTAAAACATCATATACTTCTTAAATAAGTGAACTAACCACTAAGAAATCTCTATTATCTAGAGAAACGGAGACAAAAAGTGTTCCAAATCTCTTTTACCATCATCGTATGTAAGTGTAGGATGAAACTATGCATTAAAACAACATTGTCATATTTTTTGAATTTTACACAAAATATGTGGGTTAATCCCTACGAAAATATTTAGTTTTTCGGTAAATTATTTATATAGTAGACCTTATACTCTTTAGTGTTCTTTAATAATTTCTAGCTATATATGACATTTATATTAATGTATTATAAATTTACTTTCATGCTATATGTGCATCATTCTCATTTCTAACAATTAGTTTAGTTAAACATCATATACTGCTTAAATCAGTGATCTAACCTCTAAGAAATCTATATTATCTAGAGAAACGGAGACAACAAATGTTGCAAAACTCTTTTACCATCATCATATGTAAGTGGAGGATGCACCTATGCATTAAAACAACATTGACATATTTTTTGAATTTTACTCAAAATATGTGGGTTAACCCCTACGAAAATATTTAGTTTTTCTGTAAATGCTCTATATAGTGAACCTTATACTCTTTAGTTTTATTTAATAAATTTATAACTACATCTGACATTTATATTAATGTATTATAAACTCTCTTTCATGGTAAATGGTCGTCATTCTCATTTCTAACAATTAGTTTAGTAAAACATCATATACTTCTTAAATAAGTGAACTAACCACTAAGAAATCTCTATTATCTAGAGAAACGGAGACAACAAATGTTCCAAATTTCTTTTACCATCATCATATGTAAGTGGAGGATGCAACTATGCATTAAAACAACATTGTCATATTTTTTGAATTTTACTCAAAATATGTGGGTTAACCCCTACGAAAATATTTAGTTTTTAGGTAAATTCTTTATATAGTAAACCTTATACTCTTTATTGTTCTTTAATAATTTCTAATTATATATGACATTTATATAATGTATTATAAATTATCTTTCATGGTAAATTTGCATCATTCTCATTTCTAACAATTAGTTTAGTTAAACATCATATACTGCTTAAATCAGTGATCTAACCTCTAAGAAATCTCTATTATCTAGAAGCGGAGACAACAAATGTTCCAAAAATCTTTTACCATCATAATATGTAAGTGGAGGATGCACCTATTCATTAAACCAACATTTTCATATTTTTTGAATTTTACTCAAAATATGTGGGTTAACCCCTGCAAAAATATTTAGTTTTTCGGTAAATTCTTTATATAGTAAACCTTATACTATTTAGTGTTCTTTAATAATTTCTAGCTATATAGGAAATTTATATTAATGTATTATATACTCTCTTTCATGGTAAATGGGCATCATTCTCATTTCTAACAATTAGTTTAGTAAAACATCATATACTTCTTAAATAAGTGAACTAACCACTAAGAAATCTCTATTATCTAGAGAAACGGAGACAAAAAAGTGTTCCAAATCTCTTTTACCATCATCATATGTAAGTGGAGGATGCAACTATGCATTAAAAAACATTGTCATATATTTTGAATTTTACTCAAAATATGTAGGTTAACCCCTACGAAAATATTTAGTTTTTCGGTAAATTCTTTATATAGTAAACCTTATACTCTTTAATGTTCTTTAATAATTTGTACCTATATATGAAATTTATATTAATGTATTATAAATTATCTTTCATGGTAAATATGCATCATTCTCATTTTCGAACAATTAGATTAGTTAAACATCATATACTGCTTAAATCAGTGATCTAACCTCTAAGAAATCTCTATTATCTAGAGAAAGGGAGACAACAAATGTTCCAAAACTCTTTTACCATCATCATATGTAAGTGGAGGATGCACCTATGCATTAAAACAACATTGTCATATTTTTTGAATTTACTCAAAATATGTGGGTTAACCCATACGAAAATATTTAGTTTTTCGGTAAATGCTCTATATAGTGAACCTTATACTCTTTAATTTTATTTAATAAGTTTATAACTACATCCGACATTTATATTAATGTATTATAAACTCTCTTTCATGGTAAATGGCATCATTCTCATTTCTAACAATTAGTTTAGTAAAACATCATATACTTCCTAAATAAGTGAACTAACCACTATGAAATCTCTATTATCTAGAGAAACGGAGACAACGAATGTTCCAAATCTCTTTTACCATCATATGTAAGTGGAGGATGCAACTATGCATTAAAACAACATTGTCATATTTTTTGAATTTTACTCAAAATATGTGGGTTAACCCCTACGAAAATATTTAGTTTTCGGTAAATTCTCTATATAGTAAACCTTATACTATTTAGTGTTCTTTAATAATTTCTAGCTATATATGATATTTATATTAATTTATTTTAAATTATCTTTCATGGTAAATGTGCATCATTCTCATTTCTAACAATTAGTTTAGTTAAACATCATATACTGCTTAAATCAGTGATCTAACCTCTAAGAAATCTCTATTATCTAGATAAGCGGAGACAACAAATGTTCCTAAACTCTTTTAGCATCATTATATGCAAGTGGAGGATGCACCTATGCATTAAAACAACATTGTCATATTTTTTGAATTTTACTCAAAATATATGGGTTAACCCCTACGAAAATATTTGGTTTTTCGGTAAATGCTCTATATAGTGAACCTTATACTCTTTAGTTTTATTTAATAAATTTATAACTACATCCGACATTTATATTAATATATTATAAACTCTCTTTCATGGTAAATGGACATCATTCTCATTTCTAACAATTAGTTTAGTAAAACATCATATACTTCTTAAATAAGTGAACTAACCACTATGAAATCTCTATTATCTAGAGAAACGGAGACAACAAATGTTCCAAAACTCTTTTACCATCATCGTATGTAAGTGGAGGATGCACCTATGCATTAAAACAACATTGTCATATTTTTTGAATTTTACTCAAAATATGTGGGTTAACCCCTACGAAAATATTTAGTTTTTCGGTAAATTCTTTATATAGTAAACCTTATACTATTTAGTGTTCTTTAATAATTTCTAGCTATATAGGAAATTTATATTAATGTATTATATACTCTCTTTCATGGTAAATGGGCATCATTCTCATTTCTAACAATTAGTTTAGTAAAACATCATATACTTCTTAAATAAGTGAACTAACCACTAAGAAATCTCTATTATCTAGAGAAACGGAGACAAAAAAGTGTTCCAAATCTCTTTTACCATCATCGTATATAAGTAGAGGATGCAACTATGCATTAAAAAAACATTGTCATATATTTTGAATTTTACTCAAAATATGTAGGTTAACCCCTACGAAAATATTTAGTTTTTCGGTAAATTCTTTATATAGTAAACCTTATACTCTTTAATGTTCTTTAATAATTTGTACCTATATATGAAATTTATATTAATGTATTATAAATTATCTTTCATGGTAAATATGCATCATTCTCATTTTCGAACAATTAGATTAGTTAAACATCATATACTGCTTAAATCAGTGATCTAACCTCTAAGAAATCTCTATTATCTAGAGAAAGGGAGACAACAAATGTTCTAAAACTCTTTTACCATCATCATATGTAAGTGGAGGATGCACCTATGCATTAAAACAACATTGTCATATTTTTTGAATTTTACTCAAAATATGTGGGTTAACCCCTACGAAAATATTTAGTTTTTCGGTAAATGCTCTATATAGTGAACCTTATACTCTTTAATTTTATTTAATAAGTTTATAACTACATCCGACATTTATATTAATGTATTATAAACTCTCTTTCATGAAAAATAGGAATCATTATAATTTTTAACATTTAGTTTAGTAAAACATCATATACTTCCTAAATAAGTGAACTAACCACTAAGAAATCTCTACTATCTAGAGAAACGGAGACAACAAATGTTCCAAATCTCTTTTACCATCATTATTTGTAAGTGGAGGATGCAAATATGCATTAAAAAACATTTTCATATTTTTTGAATTTTACTCAAAATATGTGGGTTAACCCCTACGAAAATATTTAGTTTTTCGGTAAATTCTTTATATAGTAAACCTTATACTCTTAAGTGTTCTTTAATAATTTCTACCTATATATGACATTTATATTAATATATTTTAAATTATCTTTCATGGTGAATGTGCATCATTCTCATTTTCTAACAATTAGTTTAGTTAAACATCATATACTGCTTAAATCAGTGATCTAACCTCTAAGAAATCTCTATTATCTAGATAAACGGAGACAACAAATGTTCCTAAACTCTTTTACCATCATCATATGCAAGTGGAGGATGCACCTATGCATTAAAAAAACATTGTAATATTTTTTGAATTTTACTCAAAATATGTGGGTTAACCCCTACGAAAATATTTAGTTTTTCAGTTATATAGTAAACCTTATACTATTAAGTGTTCTTTAATAATTTCTAGCTATATATGACATTTATATTAATTTATTATAAAGTATCTTTCATGGTAAACATGCATCATTCTCATTTCTAACAATTAGTTTAGTTAAACATCATATACTGCTTAAATGAGTGATCTAACCTCTAAGAAATCTCTATTATCTAGAGAAACGGAGACAACAAATGTTCCAAAACTCTTTTACCATCATCATATGTAAGTGGAGGATGCACCTATGCATTAAAACAACATTGTCATATTTTTTGAATTTTACTCAAATTATATGGGTTAACCCCTACGAAAATATTAAGTTTTTCGGTAAATGCTCTGTATAGTGAACCTTATACTCTTTAGTTTTATTTAATAAATTTATAACTACATCCGACATTTATATTAATGTATTATAAACTCTCTTTCATGGTAAATGGGCATCATTCTTATTTCTAACAATTAGTTCAGTAAAACATCATATACTTTTTAAATAAGTGAACTAACCACTAAGAAATCTCTATTATCTAGAGAAACGGAGACAAAAAGTGTTCCAAATCTCTTTTACCATCATCGTATGTAAGTGGAGGATGCGCCTATGCATTAAAACAACATTGTTATATTTTTTGAATTTTACTCAAAATATGTGGCTTAACCCCTACGAAAATATTTAGTTTTTCGGTAAATTCTTTATATAGTAGATTATATACTATTTAGTGTTCTTTAATAATTTCTAGATATATATGACATATATATTAATGTATATTAAATTATCTTTCATGGTAAATATGCATCATTCTCATTTCTAACAATTAGTTTAGTTAAACATCATATACTGCTTAAATCAGTGATCTAACCTCTAAGAAATCTCTATTATCTAGAGAAACGGAGACAACAAATGTTCCAAAACTCTTTTACCATCATCATATGTAAGTGGAGGATGCACCTATGCATTAAAAAACATTGTAATATTTTTGAATTTTACTCAAAATATGTGGGTTAACCCTACGAAAATATTTAGTTTTTCGTAAATTCTTTATATAGTAGATTATATACTATTTAGTGTTCTTTAATAATTTCTAGATATATATGACATTTATATTAATGTATATTAAATTATCTTTCATGGTAAATATGCATCATTCTCATTTCTAACAATTAGTTTAGTTAAACATCATATCTTGCTTAAATCAGTGATCTAACCTCTAAGAAATCTCTATTATCTAGAGAAACGGAGACAACAAATGTTCCAAAACTCTTTTACCATCATCATATGTAAGTGGAGGATGCACCTATGCATTAAAAAAACATTGTAATATTTTTTGAATTTTACTCAAAATATGTGGGTTAACCCCTACGAAAATATTTAGTTTTTCGGTAAATTCTTTATATAGTAAACCTTATACTATTTAGTGTTCTTTAATAATATCTAGGTATATATGAAATTTATATTAATGTATTATAAACTCTCTTTCACGGTAAATGAGCATCATTCTCATTTCTAACAATTAGTTTAGTAAAACATCATATACTTCTTAAATAAGTGAACTAACCACTAAGAAATCTTTATTATCTAGAGAAACGGAGACAAAAAAGTGTTCCAAATCTCTTTTACCATCATCGTATGTAAGTGGAGGATGCAACTATGCATTAAAAAAACATTTATATGTTTTTTGAATTTTATTCAAAATATGTGTTTAACCCCTACGAAAATATTTAGTTTTTCGTTAAATTCTTTATATAGTAAACCTTATACTCATAAGTGTTCTTTAATAACTTCTACCTATATATGACATTTATATTAATATATTATAAATTATCTTTCATGGTAATATGCATCATTCTCATTTTCTAAAAATTAGATTAGTTAAACATCATATATTGCTTAAATCAGTGATCTAACCTCTAAGAAATCTCTATTATCTAGAGAAACGGAGACAACAAATGTTCCAAAACTCTTTTACCATCATCATATGTAAGTGGAGGATGCACCTATGCATTAAAACAACCTTGTCATATTTTTGAATTTTACTCAAAATTCGAAAATATTTAGTTTTCGGAAAATTCTTTATATAGTAAACCTTATACTATTTAGTGTTCTTTAATAATATCTAGGTATATATGACATTTATATTAATGTATTATAAATTATCTTTCATGGTAAATGTGCATCATTTTCATTTCTAACAATTAGTTTAGTTAAACATCATATACTGCTTAAATGAGTGATCTAACCTCTAAGAAATCTCTATTATCTAGAGAAACGGAGACAACAAACGTTCCAAAACTCTTTTACCATCATCATATGTAAGTGGAGGATGCACCTATGCATTAAAACAACGTTGTAATATTTTTTGAATTTTATTCAAAATATGTGGGTTAACCCCTACGAAAACATTTAGTTTTTCGGTAAATGCTCTATATAGTGAACCTTATACTCTTTAGTTTTATTTAATAAATTTATAACTACATCCGACACTTATATTAATGTATTATAAACTCTCTTTCATGGTAAATGGACATCATTCTCATTTCTAACAATTAGTTTAGTATAACATCATATACTTCTTAAATAAGTGAACTAACCACTATGAAATCTCTATTATCTAGAGAAACGGAGACAAAAAAGTGTTCCAAATCTCTTTTAACATCATCGTATGTAAGTGGAGGATGCAAATATGCATTAAAAAACTTTTTCGTATTTTTTGAATTTTACTCAAAATATGTGGGTTAACCCCTACGAAAATATTTAGTTTTTCGGTAAATTCTTTATATAGTAAACCTTATACTATTTAGTGTTCTTTAATAATATCTAGTTATATATGACATTTTTATTAATATATTATAAACTCTCTTTCATGGTAAATGAGCATCATTCTCATTTCTAACAATTAGTTTAGTAAAACATCATATACTTCTTAAATAAGTGAACTAACCACTATGGAATCTCTATTATCTTGAGAAACGGAGACAAAAAAGTGTTCCAAATCTCTTTTAACAACATCGTATGTAAGTGGAGGATGCAAATATGCATTTAAAAAACATTTTAATATTTTTTGAATTTTACTCAAAATATGTGGGTTAACCCCTACGAAAATATTTAGTTTTTCGGTAAATTCTTTATATCGTAAACCTTATACTCTTTAGTGTTCTTTAATAATTTCTAGCTATATATGAAATTTATATTAATGTATTATAAATTATCTTTCATGGTAAATGTGCATCATTCTCATTTCTAACAATTAGTTAATTTAAACATCATATACTGCTTAAATCATTGATCTAACCTCTAAGAAATCTCTATTATCTAGAGAAACGGAGACAACAAATGTTCCAAAACTCTTTGACCATCATTATATGTAAGTGGAGGATGCACCTATGCATTAAAACAACATTGTAGTACTTTTTGAATTTTACTCAAAATATGTTGGTTAACCCCTACGAAAATATTTAGTTTTTCGGTAAATACTTTATATAGTAAATTTTATACTATTTAGTGTTCTTTAATAATTTGTAGCTATATATGACATTTATATTAATGTATTATAAACTCTTTTTCATCGTAAATGGGCATCATTCTCATTTCTAACAATTAGTTTAGTAAAACATCATATACTTCTTAAATAAGTGAACTAACACTAAGAAATCTGTATTATCTAGAGAAGCGGAGACAAAAAGTGTTCCAAATCTCTTTTAACAACATCATATGTAAGTGGAGGATGCAAATATGCATTAAAAAACATTTTAATATTTTTGAATTTTACTCAAAATATGTTGGTTAACCCCTACTTAAAATATTTAGTTTTTAGGTAAATTCTTTATATAGTAAACCTTATACTCTTTAGTGTTCTTTAATAATATCTAGTTATATATGACATTTTATTAATATATTATAAACTCTTTTCATGGTAAATGTGCATCATTCTCATTTCTAACAATTAGTTAATTTAAACATCATATACTTCTTAAATAAGTGAACTAACCACTAAGAAATCTCTATTATCTAGAGAAACAGAGACAACAAATGTTCCAAAACTCTTTGACCATCATTATATGTAAGTGGAGGATGCAAATATGCATTAAAACAACATTGTAGTACTTTTTGAATTTTACTCAAAATATGTGGTTAACCCTACGAAAATATTTAGTTTTTAGGTAAATTCTTTATATAGTAAACCTTATACTATTTAGTGTTCTTTAATAATATCTAGTTATATATGACATTTATATTAATGTATTATAAACTCTTTTCATCGTAAATGGGCATCATTCTCATTTCTAACAATTAGTTTAGTAAAACATCATATACTTCTTAAATAAGTGAACTAACACTAAGAAATCTGTATTATCTAGAGAAACGGAGACAAAAAAGTGTTCCAAATCTCTTTTACCATCATCATCGTATGTAAGTGGAGGATGCAACTATGCATTAAAACAACATTGTCATATTTTTTGAATTTTACTCAAAATATGTGGGTTAACCCCTACGAAAATATTTAGTTTTTCGGTAAATTCTTTATATAGTAGACCTTATACGCTTTAGTGTTCTTTAATAATTTCTAGCTATATATGAAATTTATATTAATGTATTCTAAATTATATTTCATGCTATATGTGCATCATTCTCATTTCTAACAATTAGTTTAGTTAAACATCATATACTGCTTAAATTAGTGATCTAACCTCTAAGAAATCTCTATTATCTAGAGAAACAGAGACAACAAATGTCCCAAAACTCTTTTACCATCATTATATGTAAGTGGAGGATGCACCTATGCATTAAAACAACATTGTAATATTTTTTGAATTTTACTCAAAATATATGGGTT
Source organism: Brassica carinata (assembly GCA_016771965.1). NCBI lineage: Eukaryota > Viridiplantae > Streptophyta > Magnoliopsida > Brassicales > Brassicaceae > Brassica > Brassica carinata. The sequence continues at coordinate 64,648,245 of CM028699.1, forward strand.
AACCCCTACGAAAATATTTAGTTTTTCGGTAAATGCTCTATATAATGAACCTTACATTCTTTAGTTTTATTTAATAAATTTATAACTACATCCGACATTTATATTAATGTATTATAAACTCTCTTTCATGGTCAATGGGCATCATTCTCATTTCTAACAATTAGTTTAGTAAAACACCTTATACTTCTTAAATAAGTGAACTAACCACTAAGAAACCTCTATTATCTAGAGAAACGGAGACCATAAAAGTGTTCCAAATCTCTTTTACCATCATCGTATGTAAGTGGAGGATGCAACTATGCATTAAAACAACATTGTCATATTTTTTGAATTTTACTCAAAATATGTGGGTTAACCCCTACGAAAATATTTAGTTTTTCGGTAAATTCTTTATATAGTAGACCTTATACGCTTTAGTGTTCTTTAATAATTTCTAGCTATATATGAAATTTATATTAATGTATTCTAAATTATATTTCATGCTATATGTGCATCATTCTCATATCTAACAATTAGTTTAGTTAAACATCATATACTGCTTAAATCAGTGATCTAACCTCTAAGAAATCTCTATTATCTAGAGAAACAGAGACAACAAATGTCCCAAAACTCTTTTACCATCATTATATGTAAGTTGAGGATGCACCTATGCATTAAAACAACATTGTAATATTTTTTGAATTTTACTAAAAATATATGGGTTAACCCCTACGAAAATATTTAGTTTTTCGGTAAATGCTCTATATAATGAACCTTACACTCTTTAGTTTTATTTAATAAATTTATAACTACATCCGACATTTATATTAATGTATTATAAACTCTCTTTCATGGTCAATGGGCATCATTCTCATTTCTAACAATTAGTTTAGTAAAACACCTTATACTTCTTAAATAAGTGAACTAACCACTAAGAAACCTCTATTATCTAGAAGCGGAGACAAAAAGTGTTCCAAATCTCTTTTACCATCATCATATGTAAGTGGAGGATGCAACTATGCATTAAAACAACATTGTCATATTTTTGAATTTTACTCAAAATATGTGGGTTAACCCTCTGAAAATATTTAGTTTTTCGGTAAATTCTTTATATAGTAGACCTTATACTTTTAGTGTTCTTTAATAATTTCTAGCTATATATGAAATTTATATTAATGTATTCTAAATTATATTTCATGCTATATGTGCATCATTCTCATATCTAACAATTAGTTTAGTTAAACATCATATACTGCTTAAATCAGTGATCTAACCTCTAAGAAATCTCTATTATCTAGAGAAACAGAGACAACAAATGTCCCAAAACTCTTTTACCATCATTATATGTAAGTTGAGGATGCACCTATGCATTAAAACAACATTGTAATATTTTTGAATTTTACTAAAATATATGGGTTAACCCTCTGAAAATATTTAGTTTTTAGGTAAATGCTCAATATAATGAACCTTACACTCTTTAGTTTTATTTAATAAATTTATAACTACATCCGACATTTATATTAATGTATTATAAACTATTTTTCATGGTAAATGGGCATCATTCTCATTTCTAACAATTAGTTTAATAAAACATCATATACTTCTTAAATAAGTGAACTAATCACTAAGAAATCTGTATTATCTAGAGAAACGGAGACAAAAAAGTGTTTCAAATCTCTTTTACCATCATCGTATGTAAGTGGAGGATGCAACTATGCATTAAAACAACATTGTCATATTTTTTGAATTTTACTCAAAATATGTGGGTTAACCCCTACGAAAATATTTAGTTTTTCGGTAAATTCTTTATATAGTAGACCTTATACGCTTTAGTGTTCTTTAATAATTTCTAGCTATATATGAAATTTATATTAATGTATTCTAAATTATATTTCATGCTATATGTGCATCATTCTCATTTCTAACAATTAGTTTAGTTAAACATCATATACTGCTTAAATCAGTGATCTAACCTCTAAGAAATCTCTATTATCTAGAGAAACAGAGACAACAAATGTCCCAAAACTCTTTTACCATCATTATATGTAAGTTGAGGATGCACCTATGCATTAAAACAACATTGTAATATTTTTTGAATTTTACTAAAAATATATGGGTTAACCCCTACGAAAATATTTAGTTTTTCGGTAAATGCTCAATATAATGAACCTTACACTCTTTAGTTTTATTTAATAAATTTATAACTACATCCGACATTTATATTAATGTATTATAAACTATTTTTCATGGTAAATGGGCATCATTCTCATTTCTAACAATTAGTTTAATAAAACATCATATACTTCTTAAATAAGTGAACTAATCACTAAGAAATCTGTATTATCTAGAGAGCGGAGACAAAAAGTGTTTCAAATCTCTTTTACCATCATCGTATGTAAGTGGAGGATGCAACTATGCATTAAAACAACATTGTCATATTTTTTGAATTTTACTCAAAATATTTGAGTTAACCCCTAGGAAAATATTTAGTTTTTCGGTAAATTCTTTATATAGTAGACCTTATACGCTTTAGTGTTCTTTAATAATTTCTAGCTATATATGAAATTTATATTAATGTATTCTAAATTATATTTCATGCTATATGTGCATCATTCTCATTTCTAACAATTAGTTTAGTTAAACATCATATACTGCTTAAATCAGTGATCTAACCTCTAAGAAATCTCTATTATCTAGAAGCGGAGACAACAAATGTCCCAAAACTCTTTTACCATCATTATATGTAATTGGAGGATGCACCTATGCATTAAAACAACATTGTAATATTTTTTGAATTTTACTCAAAATATATGGGTTAACCCCTACGAAAATATTTAGTTTTTCGGTAAATGCTCTATATAATGAACCTTACACTCTTTAGTTTTATTTAATAAATTTATAACTACATCCGACATTTATATTAATGTATTATAAACTCTCTTTCATGGTCAATGGGCATCATTCTCATTTCTAACAATTAGTTTAGTAAAACACCATATACTTCTTAAATAAGTGAACTAACCACTAAGAAACCTCCATTATCTAGAGAAACGGAGACAAAAAAGTGTTCCAAATCTATTTTACCATCATTGTATGTAAGTGGAGGATGCAACTATGCATTAAAACAACGTTGTAATATTTTTTGAATTTTACTCAAAATATATGGGTTAACCCCTACAAAAATATTTAGTTTTTCGGTAAATGCTCTATATAGTGAACCTTATACTCTTTAGTTTTATTTAATAAATTTATAACTATATCCGACATTTATATTAATGTATTATAAACTCTCTTTCATGGTAAATGGGCATCATTCTCATTTCTAACAATTAGTTTAGTAAAATATCATATACTTCTTAAATAAGTGAACTAACCACTAAGAAATCTCTATTATCTAGAGAAACGGAGACAAAAAAGTGTTCCGAATCTCTTTTACCATCATCATATGTAATTGGAGGATGAAACTATGCATTAAAACAACATAGTAATATTTTTTGAATTTTACTCAAAATATGTGGGTTAACCCCTACGAAAATATTTAGTTTTTCGGTAAATTCTTTAAATAGTAAACCTTATACTCTTTAGTGTTCTTTAATAATTTCTAGCTATATATGACATTTATATTAATGTATTATAAATTATCTTACATGGTAAATGTGCCTCATTCTCATTTCTAACAATTAGTTTTGTTAAACAGCATATACTTCTTAAATAAGTGGACTAACGACTAAGAAATCTCTATTATCTAGAGAAACGGAGACAACAAATGTTCCAAAACTCTTTTACCATCATCATATATAAGTGGAGGATGCACCTATGCATTAAACCAACATTGTAATATTTTTTGAATTTTACTCAAAATATGTGGGTTAACCCCTACGAAAATATTTAGTTTTTCGGTAAATTCTTTATATAGTAGACCTTATACGCTTTAGTGTTCTTTAATAATTTCTAGATATATATGAAATTTATATTAATGTATTATAGACTCTCTTTCATGGTAAATGAGCATCATTCTCATTTCTAACAATTAGTTTAGTAAAACATCATATACTTCTTAAATAAGTGAACTAACCACTATGAAATCTTTATTATCTAGAGAAACGGAGACAAAAAATTGTTCCAAATCTCTTTTACCATCATCGTATGTAAGTGGAGGATGCAAATATGCATTAAAAAAACATTTTCATATTTTTTGAATTTTACTCAAAATATGTGGGTTAACCCCTACGAAAATATTTAGTTTTTCGGTAAATTCTTTATATAGTAAACCTTATACTATTTAGTGTTCTTTAATAATTTCTAGCTATATAGGAAATTTATATTAATGTATTATATACTCTCTTTCATGGTAAATGGGCATCATTCTCATTTCTAACAATTAGTTTAGTAAAACATCATATACTTCTTAAATAAGTGAACTAACCACTAAGAAATCTCTATTATCTAGAGAAACGGAGACAAAAAAAAATGTTCCAAATCTCTTTTACCATCATCGTATGTAAGTGGAGGATGCAACTATGCATTTAAACAACATTGTCATATTTTTTGAATTTTACTCAAAAGATGTGGGTTAACCCCTACGAAAATATTTAGTTTTTCGGTAAATTCTTTATATAGTAGACCTTATACTCTTTAGTGTTCTTTAATAATTTCTAGCTATATATGACATTTATATTAATGTATTATAAATTATCTTTCATGCTATAAGTGCATCATTCTCATTTCTAAAAATTAGTTTAGTTAAACATCATATACTGCTTAAATCAGTGATCTAACCTCTAAGAAATCTCTTTTATCTGTAGAAATGGAGACAACAAATGTTGCAAAACTCTTTTACCATCATCATATGTAAGTGTAGGATGCACCTATGCATTGAAACAACATTGTAATATTTTTTGAATTTTACTCAAAATATGTGGGTTAACCCCTACGAAAATATTTAGTTTTTCTATAAATTCTTTATATAGTAAACCTAATACTTTTTAGTGTTCTTTAATAATTTCTAGCTATATATGAAATTTATATTAATGTATTATAAACTCTCTTTCATGGTAAATGGGCATCATTCTCATTTCTAACAATTAGTTTAGTAAAACACCATATACTTCTTAAATAAGTGAACTAACCACTAAGAAATCTCTATTATCTAGAGAAACGGAGACAAAAAAGTGTTCCAAATCTCTTTTACCATCATCGTATGTAAGTGGAGGATGCAACTATGCATTAAAACAACATTGTCATATTTTTTGAATTTTACTCAAAATATGTGGGTTAACCCCTACGAAAATATTTAGTTTTTCGGTAAATTCTTTATATAGTAGACCTTATACTCTTTAGTGTTCTTTAATAATTTCTAGCTATATATGACATTTATATTAATGTATTATAAATTATCTTTCATGCTATATGTGCATCATTCTCATTTCTAACAATTAGTTTAGTTAAACATCATATACTGCTTAAATCAGTGATCTAACCTCTAAGAAATCTCTATTATCTAGAGAAACGGAGACAACAAATGTTGCAAAACTCTTTTACCATCATCATATGTAAGTGTAGGATGCACCTATGCATTGAAACAACATTGTAATATTTTTTGAATTTTACTCAAAATATGTGGGTTAACCCCTACGAAAATATTTAGTTTTTCTATAAATTCTTTATATAGTAAACCTAATACTTTTTAGTGTTCTTTAATAATTTCTAGCTATATATGAAATTTATATTAATGTATTATAAACTCTCTTTCATGGTAAATGGGCATCATTCTCATTTCTAACAATTAGTTTAGTAAAACACCATATACTTCTTAAATAAGTGAACTAACCACTAAGAAATCTCTATTATCTAGAGAAACGGAGACAACAAATGTTCCAAAACTCTTTTACCATCATCGTATGTAAGTGGAGGATGCAACTATGCATTAAAACAACATTGTCATATTTTTTGAATTTTACTCAAAATATGTGGGTTAACCCCTACGAAAATATTTAGTTTTTCGGTAAATTATTTATATAGTAGACTTTATACTCTTTAGTGTTCTTTAATAATTTCTAGCTATATATGACATTTATATTAATGTATTATAAATTATCTTTCATGCTATATGTGCATCATTCTCATTTCTAACAATTAGTTTAGTTAAACATCATATACTGCTTAAATCAGTGATCTAACCACTAAGAAATCTCTATTATCTAGAGAAACGGAGACAACAAATGTTCCAAAACTCTTTTACCATCATCATATGTAAGTGGAGGATGCACCTATGCATTAAAAAAACATTGTAATATTTTTTGAATTTTACTCAAAATATGTGGGTTAACCCCTACGAAAATATTTAGTTTTTCGGTAAATGCTCTATATAGTGAACCTTATACTCTTTAGTTTTATTTAATAAATTTATAACTACATCCGACATTTATATTAATGTATTATAAACTCTCTTTCATGGTAAATGGGCATCATTCTCATTTCTAACAATTAGTTTAGTAAAACACCATATACTTCTTAAATAAGTGAACTAACCACTAAGAAATCTCTATTATCTAGAGTAACGGAGACAACAAATGTTCCAAAACTCTTTTACCATCATTATATGTAAGTGGAGGATGCAACTATGCATTAAAACAACATTGTCATATTTTTGAATTTTACTCAAAATATATGGGTTAACCCTTCTAAAATATTGAGTTTTAGGTAAATTCTTTATATAGTAGACTTTATACTCTTTAGTGTTATTTAATAATTTCTAGCTATATATGACATTTATATTAATGTATTATAAACTCTCTTTCATGGTAAATGGGCATCATTCTCATTTCTAACAATTAGTTTAGTAAAACACCATATACTTCTTAAATAAGTGAACTAACCACTAAGAAATCTCTATTATCTAGAGAAACGGAGACAACAAATGTTCCAAAACTCTTTTACCATCATCATATGTAAGTGGAGGATGCAACTATGCATTAAAACAACATTGTCATATTTTTGAATTTTACTCAAAATATGTGGGTTAACCCTTCTAAAATATTGAGTTTTAGGTAAATTCTTTATATAGTAGACTTTATACTCTTTAGTGTTATTTAATAATTTCTAGCTATATATGACATTTATATTAATGTATTATAAACTCTCTTTCATGGTAAATGGGCATCATTCTCATTTCTAACAATTAGTTTAGTAAACACCATATACTGCTTAAATAAGTGAACTAACCACTAAGAAATCTCTATTATCTAGAGTAACGGAGACAACAAATGTTCCAAAACTCTTTTACCATAATTATATGTAAGTGGAGGATGCACATATGCATTAAAACAACATTGTAATATTTTTTGAATTTTACTCAAAATATGTGGGTTAACCCTTTCTAAAATATTGAGTTTTCGGTAAATGCTCTATATACTGAAGTTTATACTCTTTACTTTTGTTTTAAAATTTAAAAACACATTCTACATTTGAATTAACGTATTCTAAACTCTCTTTCATGAAAAATAGGAATCATTATAATTTTTTAACATTTAGTTTAGTAAAATTTCATATACTGCCTAAATTAGTGGAATTACCTTTATAAAATCTTCGTTTTCTAGAGAAATGGAGGCAACAAAGATTCTCAACCTCTTTGACCATCATCTTATGACAGTGCTCGATGAAACTATACATTAAAACCAGATTTTCATATTTTTGAATTTTTTCAAAATCTGTGGGTTAACCCCTTCTAAAATATTGTGTTTTCCTTAAATGCAATATATACTTAAGTTTATACTCTTTACTTTTCTTTTAAAATTTAAAAACACATTCTACATTTTGAATTAACGTATTCTAAACTCTCTTTCATGAAAAATAGGAATCATTATAATTTTTTAACATTTAGTTTAGTAAAATTTCATTTACTACCTAAACTAGTGGAATTACCATTATAAAATCTTCATTTTCTAGAGAAATGGAGGCAACAAAGGTTCTAAACCTCTTTGACCATCATCTTATGTCAGTGCTCGATGATACTATACATTCAAACCAGATTTTCATATTTTTGAATTTTTTTTCAAAATCTGTGGGTTAACCCCTTCTAAAATATTGAGTTTTAGGTAAATGCTCTATATACTGAAGTTTATACTCTTTACTTTTGTTTTGAAATTTAAAAACACATTCTACATTTGAATTAGCGTATTCTAAACTCTCTTTCATGAAAAATAGGAATCATTATAATTTTTTAACATTTAGTTTAGTAAAGTTTCATATACTGCCTAAATTAGTGGAATTACCTTTATAAAATCTTCGTTTTCTAGAGAAATGGATGCAACAAAGGTTCTAAACCTCTTTGATCATCATCTTATGTCAGTGCTCGATGAAACTATACAATTAAACCAGATTTTCATATTTTTGAATTTTTTTCATAATCCGTGGGTTAACCCATTCTAAAATATTGAGTTTATGGTAAATGCTCTATATACTGAATTTTATACTCTTTTCTTTTGTTTTAAAATTTAAAAACACATTCTACATTTGAATTAACGTATTCTAAACTCTCTTTCATGAAAAATAGGAATCATTATAATTTTTTAACATTTAGTTTAGTAATATTTCATATACTACCTAAATTAGTGGAATTACCATAATAAAATCTTCATTTTCTAGAGAAATAGAGGCAACAAAGGTTCCAAACCTCTTTGACCATCATCTTATGTCAGTGCTCGATGATACTATACATTCAAACAAGATTTTCATATTTTTGAATTTTTTTCAAAATCTGTGGGTTAACCCCTTCTAAAATATTGAGTTTTCGGTAAATGCTCTATATACTGAAGTTTATACTCTTTACTTTTGTTTTAAAATTTAAAAACACATTCTACATTTGAATTAACGTATTCTAAACTCTCTTTCATGAAAAATAGGAATCATTATAATTTTTTAACATTTAGTTTAGTAAAGTTTCATATACTGCCTAAATTAGTGGAATTACCTTTATAAAATCTTATTTTCTAGAAATGGAGGCAACAAAGGTTCTAAACCTCTTTGACCATCATCTTATGTCAGTGCTCGATGAAACTATACATTAAAACCAGATTTTCATATTTTTGAATTTTTTTCAAAATCTGTGGGTTAACCCCTTCTAAAATATTGAGTTTTCGGTAAATGCTCTATATACTGAATTTTATACTCTTTTCTTTTGTTTTAAAATTTAAAAACACATTCTACATTTGAATTAGCGTATTCTAAACTCTCTTTCATGAAAAATAGGAATCATTATAATTTTTTAACATTTAGTTTAGTAAAGTTTCATATACTGCCTAAATTAGTGGAATTACCTTTATAAAATCTTCGTTTTCTAGAGAAATGGAGGCAACAAAGGTTCTAAACCTCTTTGACCATCATCTTATGTCAGTGCTCGATGAAACTATACAATTAAACCAGATTTTCATATTTTTGAATTTTTTTCATAATCCGTGGGTTAACCCATTCTAAAATATTGAGTTTACGGTAAATGCTCTATATACTGAATTTTATACTCTTTTCTTTTGTTTTAAAATTTAAAAACACATTCTACATTTGAATTAACGTATTCTAAACTCACTTTAATGAAATATAGGAATCATTATAATTTTTTAACATTTAGTTTAGTAAAATTTCATATACTACCTAAATTAGTGGAATTACCATTATAAAATCTTCATTTTCTAGAGAAATAGAGGCAACAAAGGTTCCAAACCTCTTTGACCATCATCTTATGTCAGTGCTCGATGAAACTATACATTAAAACCAGATTTTCATATTTTTGAATTTTTTTCAAAATCTGTGGGTTAACCCCTTCTAAAATATTGAGTTTTCGGTAAATGCTCTATATACTGAAGTTTATACTCTTTACTTTTGTTTTAAAATTTAAAAACACATTCTACATTTGAATTAGCGTATTCTAAACTCTCTTTCATGAAAAATAGGAATCATTATAATTTTTTAACATTTAGTTTAGTAAAGTTTCATATACTGCCTAAATTAGTGGAATTACCTTTATAAAATCTTCGTTTTCTAGAGAAATGGAGGCAACAAAGGTTCTAAACCTCTTTGACCATCATCTTATGTCAGTGCTCGATGAAACTATACATTAAAACCAGATTTTCATATTTTTGAATTTTTTTCAAAATCCGTGGGTTAACCCCTTCTAAAATATTGAGTTTTCGGTAAATGCTCTATATACTGAATTTTATACTCTTTTCTTTTGTTTTAAAATTTAAAAACACATTCTACATTTGAATTAACGTATTCTAAACTCACTTTAATGAAATATAGGAATCATTATAATTTTTTAACATTTAGTTTAGTAAAATTTCATATACTACCTAAATTAGTGGAATTACCATTATAAAATCTTCATTTTCTAGAGAAATAGAGGCAACAAAGATTCCAAACCTCTTTGACCATCATCTTATCTCAGTGCTCGATGAAACTATACATTAAAACCAGATTTTCATATTTTTGAATTTTTTCAAAATCATGGGTTAACCCCTTCTAAAATATTGAGTTTTCGGTAAATGCTCTATATACTGAAGTTTATACTTTTTTACTTTTGTTTTAAAATTTAAAAACACATTCTACATTTGAATTAACGTATTCTAAACTCTCTTTCATGAAAAATAGGAATCATTATAATTTTTTAACATTTAGTTTAGTAAAATTTCATATACTGCCTAAATTAGTGGAATTACCTTTATAAAATCTTCGTTTTCAGGAGAAATAGAGGCAACAAAGATTCTAAACCTCTTTGACCATCATCTTATGTCAGTGCTCGATGAAACTATACATTAAAACCAGATTTTCGTATTTTTGAATTTTTTTCAAAATCTGTGGGTTAACCCTTCTAAAATATTGAGTTTTCCTTAGATGCAATATATACTGAAGTTTATACTCTTTACTTTTCTTTTAAAATTTAAAAACACATTCTACATTTGAATTAACGTATTCTAAACTCACTTTAATGAAATATAGGAATCATTATAATTTTTTAACATTTAGTTTAGTAAAATTTCATTTACTGCCTAAATTAGTGGAATTACCTTTATAAAATCTTCGTTTTCTAGAGAAATGGAGGCAACAAAGGTTCTAAACCTCTTTGACCATCATCTTATGTCAGTGCTCGATGAAACTATACATTAAAACCAGATTTTCATATTTTTGATTTTTTTCAAAATACGTGGGTTAACCCCTTTTAAAATATTGAGTTTTCGGTAAATGCTCTATATACTGAATTTTATACTCTTTTCTTTTGTTTTAAAATTTAAAAACACATTCTACATTTGAATTAACGTATTCTAAACTCACTTTAATGAAATATAGGAATCATTATAATTTTTTAACATTTAGTTTAGTAAAATTTCTTATACTACCTAAATTAGTGGAATTACCATTATAAAATCTTCATTTTCTAGAGAAATAGAGGCAACAAAGGTTCCAAACCTCTTTGACCATCATCTTATGTCAGTGCTCGATGAAACTATACATTAAAACCAGATTTTCATATTTTTGAATTTTTTTCAAAATCTGTGGGTTAACCCCTTCTAAAATATTGAGTTTTCGGTAAATGCTCTATATACTGAAGTTTATACTCTTTACTTTTGTTTTAAAATTTAAAAACACATTCTACATTTGAATTAACGTATTCTAAACTCTCTTTCATGAAAAATAGGAATCATTATAATTTTTTAACATTTAGTTTAGTAAAATTTCTTATACTACCTAAATTAGTGGAATTACCATTATAAAATCTTCATTTTCTAGAGAAATAGAGGCAACAAAGGTTCCAAACCTCTTTGACCATCATCTTATGTCAGTGCTCGATGAAACTATACATTAAAACCAGATTTTCATATTTTTGAATTTTTTCAAAACTGTGGGTTAACCCTTTTAAAATATTGAGTTTTCGTAAATGCTCTATATACTGAAGTTTATACTCTTTACTTTTGTTTTAAAATTTAAAACACATTCTACATTTGAATTAACGATTCTAAACTCTCTTTCATGAAAAATAGGAATCATTATAATTTTTAACATTTAGTTTAGTAAAATTTCATATGCTGCCTAAATTAGTGGAATTACCTTTATAAAATCTTCGTTTTCTAGAGAAATGGAGGCAACAAAGGTTCTAAACCTCTTTGACCATCATCTTATGTCAGTGCTCGATGAAACTATACATTAAAACCAGATTTTCATATTTTTGAATTTTTTCAAAACTGTGGGTTAACCCCTCTAAAATATTGAGTTTTCGTAAATGCTCTATATACTGAAGTTTATACTTTTTTACTTTTGTTTTAAAATTTAAAAACACATTCTACATTTGAATTAACGTATTCTAAACTCTCTTTCATGAAAAATAGGAATCATTATAATTTTTTAACATTTAGTTTAGTAAAATTTCATATACTGCCTAAATTAGTGGAATTACCTTTATAAAATCTTCGTTTTCTAGAGAAATGGAGGCAACAAAGGTTCGAAACCTCTTTGACCATCATCTTATGTCAGTGCTCGATGAAACTATACATTAAAACCAGATTTTCATATTTTTGAATTTTTTCAAAACTGGGTTAACCCTTCTAAAATATTGAGTTTTCTGTAAATGCTCTATATACTGAATTTTATACTTTTCTTTTGTTTTAAAATTTAAAACACATTCTACATTTGAATTAACGTATTCTAAACTCACTTTAATGAAATATAGGAATCATTATAATTTTTTAACATTTAGTTTAGTAAAATTTCATATACTACCTAAATTAGTGGAATTACCATTATAAAATCTTCATTTTCTAGAGAAATAGAGGCAACAAAGGTTCCAAACCTCTTTGACCATCATCTTATGTCAGTGCTCGATGAAACTATACATTAAAACAAGATTTTCATATTTTTGATTTTTTTTCAAAATCCGTGGGTTACCCTTTCTAAAATATTGAGTTTTATTAAATGCTCTATATACTGAATTTTATACTCTTTTCTTTTGTTTTAAAATTCAAAACACATTCTACATTTGAATTAGCATTATTCTAAACTCTCTTTCATGAAAAATAGGAATCATTATAATTTTTTAACATTTAGTTTAGTAAAATTTCATTTACTACCTAAACTAGTGGAATTACCATTATAAAATCTTCATTTTCTAGAGAAATGGAGGCAACAAAGGTTCTAAACCTCTTTGACCATCATCTTATGTCAGTGCTCGATGAAACTATACATTAAAACCAGATTTTCATATTTTTGAATTTTTTCAAAATCCGTGGGTTAACCTTCTAAAATATTGAGTTTTATTAAATGCTCTATATACTGAATTTTATACTCTTTTCTTTTGTTTTAAAATTTAAAACACATTCTACATTTGAATTAGCGTATTCTAAACTCACTTTAATGAAATATAGGAATCATTATAATTTTTAACATTTAGTTTAGTAAAATTTCATATCTGCCTAAATTAGTGGAATTACCATTATAAAATCTTCATTTTCTAGAAATAGAGGCAACAAAGATTCTAAACCTCTTTGACCATCATCTTATGTCAGTGCTTTCGATGAAACTATACATTAAAACCAGATTTTCATATTTTTGAATTTTTTCAAAATCATTGGGTTAACCCTTCTAAAATATTGAGTTTTGGTAAATGCTCTATATACTGAATTTTATACTCTTTTCTTTTGTTTTAAAATTCAAAACACATTCTACATTTGAATTAACGTGATTCTAAACTCTTTCATGAAAAATAGGAATCATTATAATTTTTAACATTTAGTTTAGTAAAATTTCATTTACTACCTAAATTAGTGGAATTACCATTATAAAATCTTCGTTTTCTAGAGAAATGGAGGCAACAAAGGTTCCAAACCTCTTTGACCATCATCTTATGTCAGTGCTCGATGAAACTATACATTAAAACCAGATTTTCATATTTTTGAATTTTTTCAAAACTGTGGGTTAACCCTTCTAAAATATTGAGTTTTCTAAATGCTCTATATACTGAATTTTATACTCTTTTCTTTTGTTTTAAAATTTAAAACACATTCTACATTTGAATTAACGATTCTAAACTCTCTTTCATGAAAAATAGGAATCATTATAATTTTTAACATTTAGTTTAGTAAAATTTCATTTACTACCTAAACTAGTGGAATTACCATTATAAAATCTTCATTTTCTAGAGAAATGGAGGCAACAAAGGTTCTAAACCTCTTTGACCATCATCTTATGTCAGTGCTCGATGAAACTATACATTAAAACCAGATTTTCATATTTTTGAATTTTTTTCAAAATCAGTGGGTTAACCCCTTCTAAAATATTGAGTTTTCGGTAAATGCTCTATATACTGAATTTTATACTCTTTTCTTTTGTTTTAAAATTTAAAAACACATTCTACATTTTGAATGCGTATTCTAAACTCACTTTAATGAAATATAGGAATCATTATAATTTTTTAACATTTAGTTTAGTAAAATTTCATATACTACCTAAATTAGTGGAATTACCATTATAAAATCTTCATTTTCTAGAGAAATAGAGGCAACAAAGGTTCCAAACCTCTTTGACCATCATCTTATGTCAGTGCTCGATGAAACTATACATTAAAACCAGATTTTCATATTTTTGAATTTTTTTCAAAATCCGTGGGTTACCCCTTCTAAAATATTGAGTTTTCGGTAAATGCTCTATATACTGAATTTTATACTCTTTTCTTTTGTTTTAAAATTCAAAAACACATTCTACATTTGAATTAACGTATTCTAAACTCTCTTTCATGAAAAATAGGAATCATTATAATTTTTTAACATTTAGTTTAGTAAAATTTCATTTACTACCTAAACTAGTGGAATTACCATTATAAAATCTTCGTTTTCTTGAGAAATGGAGGCAACAAAGGTTCCAAACCTCTTTGACCATCATCTTATGTCAGTGCTTTCGATGAAACTATACATTAAAACCAGATTTTCATATTTTTCAATTTTTTCAAAACTGGGTTAACCCTTCTAAAATATTGAGTTTTCGGTAAATGCTCTATATACTGAATTTTATACTCTTTTCTTTTGTTTTAAAATTTAAAAACACATTCTACATTTGAATTAACGTATTCTAAACTCACTTTAATGAAATATAGGAATCATTATAATTTTTTAACATTTAGTTTAGTAAAATTTCTTATACTACCTAAATTAGTGGAATTACCATTATAAAATCTTCATTTTCTAGAGAAATAGAGGCAACAAAGATTCTAAACCTCTTTGACCATCATCTTATGTCAGTGCTCGATGAAACTATACATTAAAACCAGATTTTCATATTTTTGAATTTTTTCAAAATCCGTGGGTTAACCCCTTCTAAAATATTGAGTTTTCGGTAAATGCTCTATATACTGAATTTTATACTCTTTTCTTTTGTTTTAAAATTTAAAAACACATTCTACATTTGAATTAACGTATTCTAAACTCACTTTAATGAAATATAGGAATCATTATAATTTTTTAACATTTAGTTTAGTAAAATTTCTTATACTACCTAAATTAGTGGAATTACCATTATAAAATCTTCATTTTCTAGAGAAATAGAGGCAACAAAGGTTCCAAACCTCTTTGACCATCATCTTATGTCAGTGCTTGATGAAACTATACATTAAAACCAGATTTTCATATTTTTGAATTTTTTCAAAATCGTGGGTTAACCCCTTAAAATATTGAGTTTTCGGTAAATGCTCTATATACTGAATTTTATACTCTTTTCTTTTGTTTTAAAATTTAAAAACACATTCTACATTTGAATTAACGTATTCTAAACTCACTTTAATGAAATATAGGAATCATTATAATTTTTTAACATTTAGTTTAGTAAAATTTCTTATACTACCTAAATTAGTGGAATTACCATTATAAAATCTTCATTTTCTAGAGAAATAGAGGCAACAAAGGTTCCAAACCTCTTTGACCATCATCTTATGTCAGTGCTTGATGAAACTATACATTAAAACCAGATTTTCATATTTTTGAATTTTTTTCAAAATCCGTGGGTTAACCCCTTTAAAATATTGAGTTTTCGGTAAATGCTCTATATACTGAAGTTTATACTCTTTACTTTTGTTTTAAAATTTAAAAACACATTATACATTTGAATTAACGTATTCTAAACTCTCTTTCATGAAAAATAGGAATCATTATAATTTTTTAACATTTAGTTTAGTAAAATTTCATATACTGCCTAAATTAGTGGAATTACCTTTATAAAATCTTCGTTTTCTAGAGAAATGGAGGCAACAAAGGTTCTAAACCTCTTTGACCATCATCTTATGTCAGTGCTCGATGAAACTATACATTAAAACCAGATTTTCATATTTTTCAATTTTTTTCAAAATCCGTGGGTTAACCCCTCTAAAATATTGAGTTTTAGGTAAATGCTCTATATACTGAAGTTTATACTTTTACTTTTGTTTTAAAATTGAAAACACATTCTACATTTGAATTAACGTATTCTAAACTCTCTTTCATGAAAAATAGGAATCATTATAATTTTTTAACATTTAGTTTAGTAAAATTTCATTTACTACCTAAACTAGTGGAATTACCATTATAAAATCTTCATTTTCTAGAGAAATGGAGGCAACAAAGGTTCCAAACCTCTTTGACCATCATCTTATGTCAGTGCTCGATGAAACTATACATTAAAACCAGATTTTCATATTTTTCAATTTTTTTCAAAATCCATGGGTTAACTGAATTTTAAAATATTGTGTTTTCCTTAAATGCACTATATACTTAAGTTTATACTCTTTACTTTTCTTTTAAAATTCAAAAACACATTCTACATTTTGAATTAACGTATTCTAAACTCTCTTTCATGAAAAATAGGAATCATTATAATTTTTTAACATTTAGTTTAGTAAAATTTCATTTACTACCTAAACTAGTGGAATTACCATTATAAAATCTTCATTTTCTAGAGAAATGGAGGCAACAATGGTTCTAAACCTCTTTGACCATCATCTTATGTCAGTGCTCGATGAAACTATACATTAAAACCAGATTTTCATATTTTTTAATTTTTTTCAAAATCCGTGGGTTAACCCCTTAAAATATTGAGTTTTCTAAAATATTGTGTTTTCCTTAAATGCACTATATACTTAAGTTTATACTCTTTACTTTTCTTTTAAAATTCAAAAACACATTCTACATTTGAATTAGCGTATTCTAAACTCTCTTTCATGAAAAATAGGAATCATTATAATTTTTTAACATTTAGTTTAGTAAAATTTCATTTACTACCTAAACTAGTGGAATTACCATTATAAAATCTTCATTTTCTAGAGAAATGGAGGCAACAATGGTTCTAAACCTCTTTGACCATCATCTTATGTCAGTGCTCGATGAAACTGTTTATTAAACCCAGATTTTCATATTTTTGAATTTTTTTCAAAATCAGTGGGTTAACCCCTTCTAAAATATTGAGTTTTCGGTAAATGCTCTATATATTGAATTTTATACTCGTTTCTTTTGTTTTAAAATTTAAAACACATTCTACATTTTGAATGCGTATTCTAAACTCTCTTTCATGAAAAATAGGAATCATTATAATTTTTTAACATTTAGTTTAGTAAAATTTCATATACTGCCTAAATTAGTGGAATTACCTTTATAAAATCTTCGTTTTCTAGAGAAATGGAGGCAACAAAGTTCTAAACCTCTTTGACCATCATCTTATGTCAGTGCTTTCGATGAAACTATACATTAAAACCAGATTTTCATATTTTTGAATTTTTTCAAAATCGTGGGTTAACCCTTCTAAAATATTGAGTTTTCGGTAAATGCTCTATATACTGAATTTTATACTCTTTTCTTTTGTTTTAAAATTTAAAACACATTCTACATTTGAATTAACGTGATTCTAAACTCTCTTTCATGAAAAATAGGAATCATTATAATTTTTTAACATTTAGTTTAGTAAAATTTCTTATACTACCTAAATTAGTGGAATTACCATTATAAAATCTTCATTTTCTAGAGAAATAGAGGCAACAAAGATTCTAAACCTCTTTGACCATCATCTTATGTCAGTGCTCGATGAAACTATACATTAAAACCAGATTTTCATATTTTTCAATTTTTTTCAAAATCTGTGGGTTAACCCCTTCTAAAATATTGTGTTTTCCTTAAATGCACTATATACTTAAGTTTATACTCTTTACTTTTCTTTTAAAATTCAAAAACACATTCTACATTTTGAATTAACGTATTCTAAACTCTCTTTCATGAAAAATAGGAATCATTATAATTTTTTAACATTTAGTTTAGTAAAATTTCATTTACTACCTAAACTAGTGGAATTACCATTATAAAATCTTCATTTTCTAGAGAAATGGAGGCAACAATGGTTCTAAACCTCTTTGACCATCATCTTATGTCAGTGCTCGATGAAACTGTTTATTAAACCCAGATTTTCATATTTTTGAATTTTTTTCAAAATCAGTGGGTTAACCCCTTCTAAAATATTGAGTTTTCGGTAAATGCTCTATATACTGAATTTTATACTCTTTTCTTTTGTTTTAAAATTTAAAAACACATTCTACATTTGAATTAACGTATTCTAAACTCTCTTTCATGAAAAATAGGAATCATTATAATTTTTTAACATTTAGTTTAGTAAAATTTCATATACTGCCTAAATTAGTGGAATTACCTTTATAAAATCTTCGTTTTCTAGAGAAATGGAGGCAACAAAGGTTCCAAACCTCTTTGACCATCATCTTATGTCAGTGCTTGATGAAACTATACATTAAAACCAGATTTTCATATTTTTGAATTTTTTTCAAAATCCGTGGGTTAACCCCTTCTAAAATATTGAGTTTTCGGTAAATGCTCTATATACTGAAGTTTATACTCTTTACTTTTCTTTTAAAATTTAAAAACACGTTCTACATTTTGAATTAACGTATTCTAAACTCTCTTTCATTAAAAATAGGAATCATTATAATTTTTTAACATTTAGTTTAGTAAAATTTCATTTACTACCTAAACTAGTGGAATTACCATTATAAAATCTTCATTTTCTAGAGAAATAGAGGCAACAAAGGTTCAAAACCTCTTTGACCATCATCTTATGTCAGTGCTCGATGAAACTATACATTAAAACCAGATTTTCATATTTTTGAATTTTTTTCAAAATCCGTGGGTTAACCCCTTCTAAAATATTGAGTTTTCGGTAAATGCTCTATATACTGAATTTTATACTCTTTTCTTTTGTTTTAAAATTTAAAAACACATTCTACATTTGAATTAACGTATTCTAAACTCACTTTAATGAAATATAGGAATCATTATAATTTTTTAACATTTAGTTTAGTAAAATTTCATATACTACCTAAATTAGTGGAATTACCATTATAAAATCTTCATTTTCTAGAGAAATAGAGGCAACAAAGGTTCAAAACCTCTTTGACCATCATCTTATGTCAGTGCTCGATGAAACTATACATTAAAACCAGATTTTCATATTTTTCAATTTTTTTCAAAATCCGTGGGTTAACCCCTTCTAAAATATTGAGTTTTCGGTAAATGCTCTATATACTGAATTTTATACTCTTTTCTTTTGTTTTAAAATTTAAAAACACATTCTACATTTGCATTAACGTATTCTAAACTCACTTTAATGAAATATAAGAATCATTATAATTTTTTAACATTTAGTTTAGTAAAATTTCTTATACTACCTAAATTAGTGGAATTACCATTATAAAATCTTCATTTTCTAGAAATAGAGGCAACAAAGGTTCTAAACCTCTTTGACCATCATCTTATGTCAGTGCTCGATGAAACTATACATTAAAACCAGATTTTCATATTTTTGAATTTTTTTCAAAATCTGTGGGTTAACCCCTTCTAAAATATTGTGTTTTCCTTAAATGCACTATATACTTAAGTTTATACTCTTTACTTTTCTTTTAAAATTCAAAAACACATTCTACATTTTGAATTAACGTATTCTAAACTCTCTTTCATGAAAAATAGGAATCATTATAATTTTTTAACATTTAGTTTAGTAAAATTTCATTTACTACCTAAACTAGTGGAATTACCATTATAAAATCTTCATTTTCTAGAGAAATGGAGGCAACAATGGTTCTAAACCTCTTTGACCATCATCTTATGTCAGTGCTCGATGAAACTATACATTAAACCCAGATTTTCATATTTTTGAATTTTTTTCAAAATCAGTGGGTTAACCCCTTCTAAAATATTGAGTTTTCGGTAAATGCTCTATATATTGAATTTTATACTCTTTTCTTTTGTTTTAAAATTGTAAAACACATTCTACATTTGAATTAACGTATTCTAAACTCTCTTTCATTAAAAATAGGAATCATTATAATTTTTTAACATTTAGTTTAGTAAAATTTCATTTACTACCTAAACTAGTGGAATTACCATTATAAAATCTTCATTTTCTAGAGAAATAGAGGCAACAAAGGTTCAAAACCTCTTTGACCATCATCTTATGTCAGTGCTCGATGAAACTATACATTAAAACCAGATTTTCATATTTTTGAATTTTTTCAAAACTGTGGGTTAACCCCTCTAAAATATTGAGTTTTCTGTAAATGCTCTATATACTGAATTTTATACTTTTTCTTTTGTTTTAAAATTTAAAACACATTCTACATTTGAATTAACGTGATTCTAAACTCACTTTAATGAAATATAGGAATCATTATAAATTTTTAACATTTAGTTTAGTAAAATTTCATATACTACCTAAATTAAAGGAATTACCATTATAAAATATTCATTTTCTAGAGAAATAGAGGCAACAAAGGTTCAAAACCTCTTTGACCATCATCTTATGTCAGTGCTCGATGAAACTATACATTAAAACCAGATTTTCATATTTTTCAATTTTTTCAAAACTGTGGGTTAACCCCTCTAAAATATTGAGTTTTCGTAAATGCTCTATATATACTGAATTTTATACTTTTTCTTTTGTTTTAAAATTTAAAACACATTCTACATTTGAATTAACGTATTCTAAACTCACTTTAATGAAATATAGGAATCATTATAATTTTTTAACATTTAGTTTAGTAAAATTTCTTATACTACCTAAATTAGTGGAATTACCATTATAAAATCTTCATTTTCTAGAGAAATAGAGGCAACAAAGATTCTAAACCTCTTTGACCATCATCTTATGTCAGTGCTCGATGAAACTATACATTAAAACCAGATTTTCATATTTTTGAATTTTTTTCAAAACTGTGGGTTAACCCTTCTAAAATATTGTGTTTTCCTTAAATGCACTATATACTTAAGTTTATACTTTTACTTTTGTTTTAAAATTTAAAACACATTCTACATTTGAATTAACGTATTCTAAACTCATTTTCATGAAAAATAGGAATCATTATAATTTTTTAACATTTAGTTTAGTAAAATTTCATTTACTACCTAAACTAGTGGAATTACCATTATAAAATCTTCATTTTCTAGAGAAATGGAGGCAACAATGGTTCTAAACCTCTTTGACCATCATCTTATGTCAGTGCTCGATGAAACTGTTTATTAAACCCAGATTTTCATATTTTTGAATTTTTTTCAAAATCAGTGGGTTAACCCCTTCTAAAATATTGAGTTTTCGGTAAATGCTCTATATATTGAATTTTATACTCGTTTCTTTTGTTTTAAAATTTAAAAACACATTCTACATTTGAATTAACGTATTCTAAACTCTCTTTCATGAAAAATAGGAATCATTATAATTTTTTAACATTTAGTTTAGTAAAATTTCATATACTGCCTAAATTAGTGGAATTACCTTTATAAAATCTTCGTTTTCTAGAGAAATGGAGGCAACAAAGGTTCTAAACCTCTTTGACCATCATCTTATGTCAGTGCTCGATGAAACTATACATTAAAACCAGATTTTCATATTTTTGAATTTTTTTCAAAATCTGTGGGTTAACCCTTCTAAAATATTGAGTTTTCGTTAAATGCTCTATATACTGAATTTTATACTCTTTTCTTTTGTTTTAAAATTTAAAAACACATTCTACATTTGAATTAACGTATTCTAAACTCACTTTAATGAAATATAGGAATCATTATAATTTTTTAACATTTAGTTTAGTAAAATTTCTTATACTACCTAAATTAGTGGAATTACCATTATAAAATCTTCATTTTCTAGAGAAATAGAGGCAACAAAGATTCTAAACCTCTTTGACCATCATCTTATGTCAGTGCTCGATGAAACTATACATTAAAACCAGATTTTCATATTTTTCAATTTTTTTCAAAATCTGTGGGTTAACCCCTTCTAAAATATTGTGTTTTCCTTAAATGCACTATATACTTAAGTTTATACTCTTTACTTTTCTTTTAAAATTCAAAAACACATTCTACATTTTGAATTAACGTATTCTAAACTCTCTTTCATGAAAAATAGGAATCATTATAATTTTTTAACATTTAGTTTAGTAAAATTTCATATACTACCTAAATTAGTGGAATTACCTTTATAAAATCTTCATTTTCTAGAGAAATGGAGGCAACAAAGGTTCAAACCTCTTTGACCATCATCTTATGTCAGTGCTCGATGAAACTATACATTAAAACCAGATTTTCATATTTTTGAATTTTTTTCAAAATCGTGGGTTAACCCCTTCTAAAATATTGAGTTTTCGGTAAATGCTCTATATACTGAAGTTTATACTTTTACTTTTGTTTTAAAATTTAAAAACATTCTACATTTGAATTAACGATTCTAAACTCTTTCATGAAAAATAGGAATCATTATAATTTTTAACATTTAGTTTAGTAAAATTTCATATACTGCCTAAATTAGTGGAATTACCATTATAAAATCTTCATTTTCTAGAAATAGAGGCAACAAAGGTTCAAACCTCTTTGACCATCATCTTATGTCAGTGCTTTCGATGAAACTATACATTAAAACCAGATTTTCATATTTTTGAATTTTTTCAAAATCTGTGGGTTAACCCTTCTAAAATATTGTGTTTTCCTTAAATGCACTATATACTTAAGTTTATACTCTTTACTTTTGTTTTAAAATTTAAAAACATTCTACATTTGAATTAACGTGATTCTAAACTCTCTTCATGA